>OY856187.1:191339539-191724959 GCA_963693315.1 Diogma glabrata | reverse complement strand
AATTAAATATTTAACAATTTTCTATGGTATACTAACCACATTTGAACATTTCTTTATGCAGTTTTTGTCCTGCAAAAGTGAAAATTTATCGCGAAAATACTGAAAAATTACCATTTTTAGTTGTTTATAATTTAAACTCATCAAAAACGTTCTGTTTTTTATTTTACTTCGGTATGAAAGACCTAAGTATTACATTTATGAGCTAAAAGTGAAATTCTTACCACCACTTTTTGGTATTTGTCGACGTTTTAGGACCTACTGATTCTAAAAAAGCAAAAAAAAAAATGTATGTCTGCCTGCCGGCCGGTCGTCACAACCTACGAAATCTAGAAAACCGCTGAACAGATTTCAAATTTTTTTTTTTCTAAAAATAGGTTTACTTAATGGGAAGAGCCAAAAGGACGATGTGTTCGATAACTGTACCGGAAGTGTGTCAAAAAAATCGTCAAGTGTGTCAAAACAAGGAAAGTTGCATATTTTTTGCTTAAAAAACGTTCATTTTAAGTGATTGGATTGGTATGTGAAACCAAAATCTAGATTATTGCATTATAAGTTTGTCAAAAAAATGTTGTCAAGTGTGTCAAAAGAAAGATTTTTATTTATTTTTTTGGAACAAAATAAAATTAATAATTTGTATGACATGAAAATTTATTATTATTATAGAGAATTATGGCATTATAAGTTTGTCAAAAAAATGTTGTCAGTGTGTCAATAGAAACATTTTCATTTAAATTTTTAGCCAATTTTTTGGAAAAAAAAATGTAGCTGTTTTTATGACGTAAATGTAATTGAAAATGAAATTGGACATGGAAATTTTTTAATTTGTTATAGTTTTTGAAATTTTTTTTGGAATTTTGAAAAAAGTTTGTATTTTTGATTTTGTAATAATTTTTGCAAAATTTTTTTGAATATGGCAAAAGTTTTTATTTTTGATTTTGTTATAATTTTTGCAATATTTTTTGAATTTTGAAAAAAAAATAGAATTTTTGAATTTGTGAATTTTATATATATATTTTTAGAATTTTGAAAAAAGTTTCAGTCTTTGATTTTGTAAGAATTTTTGGAATATTTTTTGAATTTTGAAAAAAAAATGGAATTTTTGAATTTTATATATATATTTTCAGAATTTTGAAAAAAGACAATTTTTGATTTTGTAAGAATTTTTGGAATATATTTAGAATTTTAAAATTTTGATCTTATTATAATTTTTTATAATTTTGAAAAAAGTTACAATTTTTTTGATATTGTTTTAATTTTTGCACTATTTTTAGAATTTTGGAAAAAGTTTGAATTTTTGAATTTGCAAGAAGATATTATTAGAATTTAGAAAAAGTTTAAATATTTGATTTTATTACAATTTTTGAAATAATTTTGGGATTTTGAAAAAAGTTTGTGTTATTGATTTTGTTATAATTTTTGAAATATTATTTGAATTTTTATGAATTTGTAATTTTGTAATATTTTCTCGAAACACTAATTATAAAATTTATTATATTTATTATAAAATTTATAATATTTATTATAATCATAATTATAATAATTATAATGTATAATATTTATTATAAAAGTAAAAAAAAGTGCAAAAACAATATATTTTAATCAAATTCTATGTTAGTTGACGGTTATGCAGTTGATGTTCGCTTCAGGGACTTCCATTGAAGTTGACGGTTATGATGTTCGCTTCAGGGACCCCTAGTATGAGAGTCTGAAAACATAGCCTCAAATACAGTTTTTACCCAGAAATGGTGTCAACAAATTTAACAAATGTCTGTTTTAGGATGTATTCAGAATCTAGATTTTTTGGCATTTTCGTGTTTTTGGTCATGAAGATGTGATTTTTTTCGGTTTGTTTATTTAGCAAATTTGTAGCTGAGGTCAATAACTACAATTTACTAATTTTATTCATAGTAAAATTCCAAATGGTTTACGAGATATTACGAGATAACATTTGCAAGTTTTCACAAAACATACATTGCGACAAAAAAACTTCAAACAAAAATTCGCAAGCTCGATTTTTACCGTAGACATATGGTCTAGTGGACTTTTTTGCTCAGAACAACTCCAGGAATCAGAATCGCGAGGGGCCCATGAAGATTTTTAAATCGCCCCACTCTAATATATATATATATATATATATATATATATATATATATATATATATATATATATATATATATATATATATATATATATATATATATATATATATATATATATATATATATATATATATATATATATACATATATATATATATATATATATATATATATATATATATATATATATATATATATATATATATATATATATATATATATATATATATATATATATATATATATACTTTTTTTTTTATTTAAAAAACTTTTATTGGTTTGTAGCCTATGTGATTTAATAATTTTATTTTACATTAAAAACATTTTTTGACGCGTTTCGACGCTTTCCGCATCATTTTCAAAAAAAACAATTTTACTTAAATTTCCTATTAAAGAAAAAACAAAACAAATCTTTTCATAAATTTAAAACACTATTGAAAACAAAAGTTTACATGAAAAACATTTAAATTCACTAATTAAATATTAAAAATTTAAGTTTAAAACACTATTGACAAATAAAAACATTTAAATTCTCTAATTAAATTTTAAATTAAATAACATTAAAACATGTTAAAATAGGAAAAAACAGAGTATGTATCTTTAGTCAAAATTATCTAAAATTTAATAAATTAAAAACAATAAATATTTCAAAAACTTCAACGTTATCAATAAAATAAAAACTAGAACCAACAACAACAAAAAAACCAAACCAGAAAATTTTCATTTTTTGCAAATACATACTAATTACATATGGGTTCATACAATCCTGTGTAGATTATATTATTGATTTTTTTAAAAGCGACCGTTATTTAAGAAAAGAATTATAGTAGTTATGTATGTAATTTGAGTCTCTTTGAGTGTTGATTGAATTCACACTTCGTTTGATGTGTAACATTTCTAAAATTTGTAGTTTACCATGGTTTTTTTCTTTTTCTAGTATCTTAACATCGGTTAGAGATAATGAATGATTGGCCATTTTTAAATGTGATGAAAGTGTTACTTCTGGAATCTTTATTGTGTGATAGACTCTTTTTTCTAATAGTTGGGTAGTACGACCGGTGTAAGTGGCTGGGCAGTTACACGATATCTGATATACAACATTTCTTTGTGCTGATTTAGGAATCTTATCTTGGAGGTTGGAAAAAACCAAGTTACTAAGGTTTGATGAAGGTTTACCTACTATTTTAAAATCATAATGTTTTAGTAAATTACTAATTTGTTCGAAAAGGTCTTTTACATAAGGAATCGAGCCAATCTTCTTTTCTTTGCCAAAACTCTCGACATTGGAGTCAGTTTTCTCAACTAATTCATTTTGTTGTTTGGGTGAATTTTTAAACAAAGCATCTTTTATACCACGTTTGATCACACTTGGTGGATAACCATTTTGAAGTAGTGTTTCGGTTAGTAATTTAAAATTTTTTCCGTGAAACTTTGTTTCAGAAAGGCACAAAAATTTTTCCGCTAACAAAAACACAGTGTTTTTTTTGTAATTCAATGGTAGCCATGACGCGAAATTCAAATATCTCCCAGACCAAGTATTTTTGTGGTACCAATCTGTACTTAGACTTCCATCTTCATTATGTATAATAACAAGGTCCAAAAAAGGTAATTTGTTTTCAACTTCTGTTTCCAATGTGAATTTTATGTGTTGGTCATAGTCATTGAATTCCTTGAGAAAACTTTCAATTTTGTTTGTTGGAACTGCTGTTATGATATCATCAACATATCTGAAAAAGAATGGTGGTTTGGTTTCTGCTTTGTGTAATATTACAGTTTCTATCGATTATCGATTATCCATATCCAGATTTGCCGCCACAGGCCTAATGGGAGAACCCATTGGACATCCAAAAATTTATCGATAACATTTTTCGTTGAACGTAAATTCACACGTATTTAGCACTAGATATAAAGCCTCCATAAACTGTACCTTTTTTAACTTCAGTCTCTTTTTTGATAGCCATCCATTTATTACTAACCGTATCCATAACCGCTTCACGTTTGATATTAGTAAAAAGTGATACAACATCAAGTGAAATAAGGGAATAGCCCACTGGTAAAATGATGTTTTTTATTTTGTTTTTAAAATCCACTGAATTTTTTATATAAGTTGATGTTTTTCCGACCACTTTATTCAATGCATCTGATAAATACTTTGACAGTGCTTAAGTCATCATTGTGCCTATGCAATTAACTATTGGTCTCAGAGGTCGATTCGGTTTGTGGACTTTTATCAAACCATACATACGTGCATTGATACTATTATGGCTCCGTAGTTGTTTACCCTCCATTACAGTAATTCTGCCTTCTTTTTCCCAACCCATTATCATCTCGTTCATTTCTTTTTCAAATTTTGTTTTGGCAGTTTTTGGTACTGATTCATATGTATTGTTATCATTTAAAAGGTTTTCCATTTTTCCCGCTTACTCACTTTTGTTGAGGAGCACCGTTATATTCCCCTTATCTGCTCTGGTAACTAAAATATCGGGATGATCTTTTAAGAATTTTTTAGTATGTTTGAGATCTTTTAATATTTGAATTTCTTTTCTGTTTAGAAACTTTCTATGGTCGCTTTTGTGTTTAAAGTTAGTAAGAATGTTTACTAAACGGTTTCGAATTTCAGCTTGAGTTTCATTTTCACTATTATTCATTTTATGCAAGAGTGTTTCTATTCCCGCAATAATCTGAATAAACGGAATATTTTCGGAACTTATTGGTGGAGAAAATTTATCTCCATAACTTAAAATATCCCTAACATTGTCAGTAATCTCTGTTTCCGTAAAATTTAATAACCATTTTTCTCTGTTTTCAACATTATTTTGTGCCACCATATCTCGATGAAGAATAGAATCCCTTTCTGTATTTGATTGATCTCCGTGTTAGAAATGACGTTTTGATTTGTTAAGTAAAAAAATTTTTTTTTTCTTAAGGTGGCGTTCTTTCGTATCGTTGAAAGTTGTATTGAAAACTGTTTCACTTCTTTGAAATACGTTATTAATGATGTTATCATTACCAGGTAAATTGGAAATTCGTTGAGATAGAACGACAAACTCAGTTTCTAAACGTCTAATTTGTTGAAAATTTTCTATGATTTCTTGATTCAGTATAGATTTCTGAAAACGTTGACAAAATTTTTTAAAAAATCGGTCATTAATGTTATAAATGTTTTTAATCTGGACATCTTTTGAAATAATTTGTTCCTTTCTACAACGTAGTAAAAAATATTTTTTATTTAAAGCTTTTGCTAGAGTCATTCTGTTGTTCAAAAGAGCTTTAAAATCATGATAAATATTTATTCCATGATTCCTTCTAATTCTTTTAAGAAAAAATCTATTTTTGTTTCTGTATTTCCCCATATTTCAACCAAAAACAAGGATTATTATTATGTGTATTCAGTTATTAGGCTTTGTTTAATAATTTTAATTTAAAAAAGTAGAGTGTACCAGAGTACACAGGTAAGAAGTGAAACTTCTTTATGACATATCATTTTTCTACTATTTAGAACTTGACAGAAATTGGGTAGATAAGGCTTAGGAAAAAAAAGCCGATTGTTGATAACCAATTGTTTGGTGAGTATATATCTTCGTATATATCTCTGATACACTCCAATTCGCCATGACCACCGTGACCACATTACCACCATGACCAGCATGACCACCTTGACCACCACGACCACCATGACCGCCATGACCAACATGAAAATTATGACCACCGTGACCACTATGACCATCATGACCACCGTGACCCCATGACCACCGTGACCGCCATGACCAACATGACCATCATGACCACCGTGAACACCATGACCACCATGACCACCATGACGACCATAACCACTATGACCACTATGAACACCATGACCACCATGACCACCATGACCACCGTGAACACTATGACCACCATGACCACCATTACCACCGTGACCACCATAACTACAATGACCACCATGACCACCATGACCACCTTGACCACCTTGACCACCATGACCAACATGACCGTCATGACCTTCGTGAACACCATGACTACCATGACCAGCGTGACCCCAATGACCACAGTGACCACCATAGCAACCATGACCACTATATGACCACCATGACCACCATGACCACCATGACCACCATGACCACCATGAACACCATGACTATCATGACCACCGTGAACACCGTGACCACCGTAACCACCATAACCACCATGAACACTATGACCACCATGACCGCCATGACCACCATGACCACCATGACCACCATGAACACCATGACCACCATGACCGCCGTGACCACCATAACCACCATGACTACTATGACCACCATGACCACCATTAACCATGACCACTATGACCACCGTGAACACCATGACCACCGTGACCACCATTACCACCATGACCACCATAACCACTATGACCACCATGACCATCATGACCACCATGACCACCTTGACCATCATGACCACCATGACCACCATGACCGCCTGACCAACATGACTATCATGACCACCACGAACACCATGACCACCATGACTACCGTGACCACCATGACCACCATGACCACCATAACCACCATGACCACCATGACCACCATGACCACCTTGACCACCATGACCACCATCTACAATCGACACATCCAACTCATATAACATTTAGTACAATACTAAATAAATAACGGTGCATGCACAATGTATGAGGTTTTTCCTCATGAGATTTGAGCAACTTTTTATTATTATTTTTTGATACAATGCTTTAAAATGTAGGTAGCTCAATTCTCTACTAATCATGAGGAAAAAGTTAAGAAATTTTTAACTTTTTCATTGAGGAAAAAGTATTTCAAAAATAAATTTTTTTGTCTCAAAATAAATATTCATAATACAAACTTGGATCTCATGAGTAAAAGTATTTTCATTGTGCATGCTCTGTTAATAAAAATAAAATTATCAAAACAAAATTAAAATTTATAAAAAAACAACGTAACCGAAAATCGTGACGATTTTTTTAAATTTTATACTGCTTTAAAATTTCTCTCATACGCCGATAAAGAAGTTTCACTTCAAAAATATAATTCGGTGTTGGAACTGTACTGAAATTTGTTCGGTACAGCCGAAAAGAATACACTATAAGAGAAAATATCTCTTCTACCGACAACAATTCAATTTTTTTTATAATCAGATTCTACATTACAAAAAACATGTTGTAATAATCTTCTTATATATTAATACGCTAAAAAAAAACTTTGTACAGGCTAAGGCTTTTTTATTCGAATTTTGATTCATTTCAAATTTTCACAGCTAGCTGATATTAGTGTAACTTAGATTTTAAAGATTTCTGGGATTTTTCGGATCATAAATAAAAAAGTTATTATATACGAAAAACTTTTTATATACATATGCATTATAAGTTTACATACAAGTAAAAAAAACACGAAACAAATGAAATTTAAAACTTAAAACTTTATTTTCTTTTTTTATATTTATTTTCTCTCAGTTAGTTTATACATTTCCTTTGAAGTTTAGAGAATTTAGTTTATGAATTCATTTAGGGGTCGATAGACGTAATATTTTTGTTTTTTTATTATAGGAGGGCTATTATTTTGAAAACGTACATTTTTTTGTTGATTTTTAAATTTTTGATTTTTAAAAAATCTGAAATTTTGTTATTTTGTTGGTATTGACGAAAGGAAAAAAGTGATTTCTGCTTTTATTTTTTGTGTACTCTGAATCGGAGTTATGCGCGGTTGAATTTTTGAGGCTTTTTCACGTAGTTTTGGTAATTCGTCAACTTTTTGTGAATAGGTGCCACAAATTTCATCCGACTTAAGTATATTTTTGCAAGTAAAAAGAAAAATAATCGAAATAAGTAAGTTTAAAATTAACAACTTTTCTCTTTTCCGCTAGGCGGCGCGGCGCGTAAAACCTTGGTTTACCTCAAAGTTCATATCTCAAAAAGTCCCTTTTTTTTTGGTTTTTCACAAATTTTTAAGTAAAAATATGCAGCAATGAAATTAAGAAATAAAAAGTGCCAAATCCATTCAATATGGATTTTTTCTTACGATTTTTTAAAGTTTGGTATATGAAAAATTCACATGTGTTTTTTTATTAAGTTAATAATCCTGTACTAAATGTGGATCTAATAAATTAAACATTTCATATTTTAACACCTGCAATAAATTTGAACCATTTTCTGTGTATTTCTGATTGAGAAACAGGTTTTTATTCAGAATAAGAATTGGAGATTCCAATGATCGAAATTTTGTTATAATTTCAACATCACCAACACTAACATTAGAAAAAAACATTAAAAAAATATTTTTTCTATAAACATTATAATTTAATCAATACTAAGAGGGCCCGGCGTGCTTCGCTACGCTTATAAATAAAGTTTTTGCATTGACATTTTGTTGACGTAGAAGCAATGATTTCAAAAAGTGGTAATGAGAAATGCTAGCATATCATTTTTTATTTTTCTTTTTAAATATATGAATGAAAAATAATTAGAACTCTAGTTGATCAGTTCGGATATATGAAAAATTAGCGATCAAATAAGTTTTCAAGTAAGCTTATTTGATCTCTATCTTATTTGATCGCTAATTTTTCATATATCCGAACTGATCAGCTAGAGTTCTGATTATTTTTCATTCATATATTTAAAAAGAAAAATTAAAAATTATAGGCTAGCATTTCTCATTACCACTTTTTGAAATCATTGCTTCTACGTCAACAAAATGTCTACGCAAAAACTTTATTTATAAGCGTAGCGAAGCACGCCGGGCCCTCCTAGTTTACATTAAATGACTCAACAAAACAATCAACGAAAAAAAAATGGTGAATTTAACAGTAAGTACACAAAAATGCCGCGACGTTTGTTATAATTCAAAGAAATAAACCAGCAAATTATTAGAAAATTTCTTTAAACACGTTTACTCTTGTTTTAGAGTCAAATTCGAAAGTCGTTACAACACTTTATATAACTGTATGCTGTCGATGTGATAGAAAAAATAAAAAAACGTTATTAAACCGAAGTTGCAAAACTACTAAAAATATAAAAAACCTTATGCTCTATAGCAGTGTTTTTCAACCGTTGGTCCGCATAAAAAATTTAGTGGTACGTGAATATAATAAAATAAATTGCTGTTAATTTTATTGTCTTGCACGAGTGCTGCGAACACAATATTACTATTTTATTAGGTCAATGTTGAGTGATATATTTTATTTTCGAGCAATAGTTTGCAAATTTACGAGAGGATCAAATTCATTAAACACGAATCCAATACAACGTTTTATCCTCCCGACAGAGTAATCATTGAAATTAAATTATTTTAAGATTCATTGGTAAAACAAGTAAAACAAATAAAAAACAATGAATTTTATTTTATTTTGTTTTTATTATTAATTATAATCAAATAAATAATTTTTATTCAATTCCGATACCTATTTAATTGCTTGATATTTTAAAATGAAATGATCGAAAGATGAAATGAAAGACATCAAATTTTATACTAATGAGAATTGAGAAACCAAGAAGTCGTAAAAAATAATTTGTTTCACAATAGAAATTCAATTCGATTTAATCATAGTAGCGTTTGCCTTTTTCAATATTTTAGAGAGAAACATGCGCATTATTATGTATTTATTGTTTTTTATTTAAGAAAATGTTTTTGTTGATTGTTTTATGAAATACAATCAAATTATTTATATAATACAATAAAAATATTTATTTCGGAGTTCAAAACAATCAAATAAATTGTTTTATTGTGTTGTGCAGCATTCATGCTAAAGATTGAAACTAAAAGTTGTTTATTTTATTTTATTAAGACCAATAACGCACACAGGATAAAACAATTTATTTGTATTGAACTCTTTAGTAATTTTTTTTGATTTTATTTTATTAATAATTTGATTGTATTTTATAAACAATCAAACAATAAATTCAAACTAGAGCGCATGTCCCTCTCTCGAATATTGAAAGAGGCAAACGCTACTATGATTAGGTTGAAATTAATTTGCATTGTTGAAAATTTCTTTTTCATTTTTCAATTCTTATTAGTATTAGCAGTTAGAACTTCGATGTCTTTCATTGTAGGTCATTTCATTTTAAAATATTAAACAATTAAATTGGTATCGAAATTGAATAACAATTATTTAATTGTTTTGAATTAATAGTACAAACAAAATAAAATAAAATTCATTGTTTCTTATTTGTTTTACTTGTTTATCTAAAGAATTTTAAAATTATTTAATTTTAATTTAAATTAATACATGCTACTCTGTCGGAAGAATAAAACGTTGTATTGACTTCTTGTTTAATGAATTTTATTTTCTCTCCAACTTTTGTTCGAAAAATAAAATATAACATTAAACACTTACACAATAAAGCAAGAACGATATTTTTTTAAATTTTAATCCTGTATTTGAGAATGTTATACTTTTTTATCTTGTTCGCTCTAAAAGAACGGAGTAAATTGGTAGTATAAGAAACGTTTAAAACTTTATTTATTTGACATAAAAATTCATTCTTTCTTTTTTTGGTTTCTCTAAACTTTATTTCGTTCATCCCTGTTGTGTTAAATTACATTATGTATGTAAGCCTGTTCGCCTATTTAATATGAAATACTTTGCAAGGTCCGCAACAGAATCTTAAATTGGTCCGTAGCAAGAAATCAGTTGCAAAACACTGCTCTATAGGTTTCAACAAAATTGAATGGCAGTTCTGAGTGTTAATAAAGTTTAAATAAAACAGTTGTTCAGGAGATTCACTCACTATCCCCTAACCCCTATGTCAAATTTGGAAAATAACTCATATTTTCTATATATTCAAGTAAACGTGGACGCATTTGCAGTTCATTTTTTTTTACCAAAATTTCATTCCAATCCCAAGCGTTTGCGTTACAAATAATTTTTTTACATTTTATTAAAAACTGTAAAAATAAATTAGCAATTGTTTACACAAATTTCAATACATATACCTATATGACTGACATGACGACAAACAAAATGGGAGGTCAATGACCTTGATAATTTTATTCATTGTCGTGATATTTGTAAAAGATAATTTTCAGTTTTTTGGTTACCACTAAAGAACAAATGAACCGATGTCGACAGAATAAAAATATGCTTTAAGTTGCACCAAAATTCATCCGTTGTAATATTAATTAATTGTTTATTGAATCAACGAAAAAGCTTCAACAATCGCTATTTTTAAGTGTGGAGAGTACTCTAACCAAAACACACAAACCACAAAACTATGTCTTCCAAAAAATGGAGTGAACGTAGGAGCAGTAGAAGGAAAAATATCCATTGATTCGTCTACTGATTTTGTAAAAAAAACCATGAGATTGCTTTAGCATACGATCCTATGGCTCGATCGTGTCATAATTCGACGTTATATGTATTAGATGTAAGGTGATGAATACAAGATTGAAAACGCTGATGAAGGTCAACCAGGTGAACTTGCATGGCAGAGTGGTCGCACAGGGCGTGAAAAAGAAAAATAACGCTTGTTTGTAATTTTAGTATGTTCTGAGTAAATAATAAATCTTTAAAATATCAAAAAATGAAAGAAAAGAAAAGGTATTTTTTGAAATCGCTCAAATCGAAATTTACTCAATTCGAATAACCTGTTCGAGCATAATGTAACTATAATCTTTGATTGTCACTTAATTTTTTAAAAAAATTTGAGCCACCCTATTTAATAACTAATGAAAAAATAAAAAATACGTATATTAATTTTGTTTTATTATACTAACGATTACCGAAGTTTAAAAAAATCCGAAAAGTTTGGGTTCAAATTTCTTATTTTATCGGCGTATTGATTCGACTTTCCATCATAGCTCTAAATATCTAATAAATATGCTCGTACCACTTTCAAACAGAATTTCATAAGTCCATGGAGCCCATTGAATTGACGACCAAAAACAAATAATTTCTAAGACTTGAAGTTAATCGCATTATTCACACTTCAACCTTTATGAGATAACGTCTTAGGGATCGTAAAAAATTCCAGCAAGAAAGATATGATGCAGAACGGAGAGTGGAAAGAAAGAAAAAATCCGTTTTTGATACTATTCTGCTCTTACAAGGGGCGAATGAAACAAAAACAAATGCTTTGAAGGGACATTTAACGCCTGTTTAACTAAAGAAACTACTCCTGAGAAATGAAAACATCAACGTCTTGTGTTGTTACCTAAAAGCAAAAAAACAATTTGTAAAAAAAATAAATTAATCGAAGGAAAACTGAGCCATAGTTATTCAATTATATTCACCGTTAGCGTTTAATAACTATAGATCAAATTTGATAGATTCATTAAACCATAACCTTAAAACTATTTTGGATTTCAGGCTCGCTAATAGTGTTGAATTCAATACGAGCAAAACACAGGCTTGTCATTTTTCTAGATTATTCATACCTAATCCGTTTCCTTTAAAGTTCGACTCTTAAGATCTTGTAGTCTTAAGATCTGTTAGACTTCTAGGAGTAGAAGTTGAAAATAATTTGAAATGAAATTCTCATATTTTTAACCTAGCTAAGAACACTGTTCAAAATTTGGGCTTTTTAGGGACGATGTCGTAAGTTTTTATAGCGAAGCTGTTCGCTATTAAAAAACTTACGACATCGTCCCTAAAAAGCCCAAATTTACAAATCATTTATACGTCCCTGCGTCGAGTACTGTTCTCACATATGCGGTGGAGCTTATTATAGTAATTTCAAGTAGCTTGATTCTGTTCAGCGCAGAGCTATTAAACTGATTGGCAACTTAACTCTTACTAATGAGCTTGGTTCTTTACAGCACAGACGAAATGTTGCTGATCTGACAATTTTCTACAAATACATTATGAATGAACGAACTTCTGCAGAGATTAAATCCATTTTACCTGAACTAGCAAACCTATCGCGTCACACCAGAGCAAATGTTGTAGCCCATCCTTTTACGGTTCATATAAAAAGGTGCAGAACTGTTGCTTTTCAACGTGATTTTTTCAACAGAGTCTCTCATCTCTGGAACGCCTTACCTTCATGGGTTTTTCCTGATAGCTTTAATCCTCAAAATTTTAAAGTTAGCGTCCATAAATTTCTTAGAGAAACTTTATTTATTCAAACTCAATCCCAATCCTTAATCGGCGTGGAATCTACGGATATTCAGAGACGTTAATTAATAATTTATTATAATTAACACTAAACATGCCTATGTTTAGAATTAAAAAAAAAACGGACGTATTTAATGCGACAATTTGAATCAAAACGATAAGTTTCTAAAACCTAATGTGCAATACTGCAATGGTTCAGACTCCATCGCGTGCTAAGTTGTGGCATGAAAATACAAGAAGTGAAGTTCAAATGTAGCTGCTAGTCTTTAGTAAAATTAAAAGTTAACTGAACTGTAAGTCTACATTCACATAATTGTTTTTTTCGTTGTTTTTTTATATCGTTCTACAACAACAAAAATATGAAGATATCGTTTTAATTGTTTTCCCCTGCTAAATCTGTCAAAATATTTACGGTTTTGAAGAGAGAAGCCAACATTTCTTATTGTTTGATTACTTATTTAACTAAAAGATGCTTTAAACCTTAAGGCGCTCGATTTTAAGCCCACCTCTTCATTTTCTTCCTAGATTAGATTAGATTATAAAGGTTTAAACAGGTTGCATGAGGCAAACTTGTCCTGGCACGCAGACTCTACGGTCCATAGCGCCGTGTCCGAGCTTGGTCTCATAACAAATACTCCACAAACCTTTCTGTAAGTTTAATGAAATCCAAAACCAACTGTATTGGTGACAGTTTGATAATACCAGCCTCTACAGTTTCAGAGCCAAACATCCTAGCTCTGAAAAGGCTGGACATACACACAGAAAGTGCTCCGAGTCTTCCTCCTCTTCAAGACAAGACTCACACACAGGACTTTCACTAAGTCCTATGGTAAAAAGGTGTTTATTTAGATGTCCATGTCCAGTAAGGACACCGACCACAGTGCTGAGAGTTTTCCTCTTCAGACTTAAGAGAAAATTAACATTTTTTCTGAAATGCCAACAAACATTTTACTTTGTCTGCCTATTGATGACGCATTCCACAAGGACTTCATCTTGAGGTCAGCATCCACCTTTAATAATGACAAAGCAAACGTTTTGTATAACCCTAAGGCAGGTTTTGGACCTGAGTATTTCATGCCCGCTCCAGCCCTTGCAAGTTCATCCGCTTTTATGTTGCCAGGAATGCCACTATGACCTGGAACCCACCGCAAAGTGATAGTGTTGTGTTGCGCTATCCTACAAAGATTTTTCCTACACTCATAGAAGAGTTTAGAAGTAGTCTCCGGGTTTACCAGTGCTTTGATAGCTGTTTGGCTATCCGAACAGATGCAGATTTGTTTCCCTTGCAGACGCAGACGCGTTATTACATGGGTGCATTCATTGATAGCATACACCTCCGCTTGAAGAACAGTACAAAACCGTCCAAGCGGAAATTTCTTGCTGCTTATGACATTATCTGCTTCCAGATACACGACAGCTCCTGCATTTCCATTCAACAGTGAGCCATCTCTATAGAAAACATAAGTCTCGCTGGAGAACCATTCGGACCAAGTTTCCTCACATTCCTCTCTAGAAGAGATTACCAGTTCAGCGGGCTCTTCAAAGTTATATACCTTGGTCATGACGTCACTATGCATATCTATTTCGGGACAATTTGTCCGTAGTCTATCAAGTATGTGACCATGACCGCATGTTTTCCCTCTGTTTGCCCACGTCCCTGCCACATGTAGTCTGTAGACAGCTCTTTTAGCCATGTACTCTACATGTAGATATAAAAGAGCCAGACGCAACATGGTTTACAACGACAGTGTTGGTGTGGTACGCATTGAGCCACTAATACCTACACATGCCATTCTCTGTATTTTATTTAATCTAGAACGGACGTATTGTTTCTCCGTTTTGGCCACCAGACAACACATGCAAAATCAAGTGTTGGTCTGATTATTGCTGTGTATATCCATAGGATCATTTTGGGACTAAGGACCCAATAATGACCGAAGGATCTGTAGGGGATCATTTATTTATTATAAATAATTCCTACATTGAAATTCTAAAGTTACAAAATACAATTGTAACGATTTGTTTGAATGTTAATTAATCATTCACAAAGTTTACTAAAGTGTCTTGGCTAAAACAATTAGTAAGGTGAATAGCCAAATCTACCACTCACTGAATACATAATAAGAGATTTCTCCTCTTCTTTATGTAAATATATTTAAAATAACATACAGAATTTAGTTGTATGTTTATATAAACATTTTCCTTATTTTATCATTATTATTACATAAGAATGTAAGAATTAGAGCTACATGAAAATAACACATTCACGGCTCCGCTTGAATATAAATATATATCCGAAAATCGAAATAGGACAAGTCCGTACTATTAAATTAATTAATTATTAATTTTGCACCAACATGGAAATATATATGTATGTGTGTAGATGCATAAATATATAGGTATGTATATGCAGTGACCGGTTTTGGCGGTCCAGTTAATTAATAAAATATTTAACAAATATCGAAATATATATTTCTTATTTTTACATACTTTACTTTACTTTTTACATTACTTCGAGTCAGTACGTTGTGGAAACTAAAAGTTAAATAATTAAATAAAATTATTAATTTAAATAAATTAAATTATATGCTAAATTTATTAATAAAAGTTTTTAGTTATTTGAAAATAAATGTTTAATATATATCAAAATAAATACAGTGATTTATTTATTGAACTGTTTGTTGGTGAAGTATCCATAGAACAATAAAATTTGGTGACCTTCGACGACCCTGTTTAGGGCATTACAAAAATTTGTAGATTATTCTAGAAAGAATAAATTTCAAGAAGTTCCGGTTCAGTTGCAGTTCGTGTAGGGAACACGTCAAATAAAACTGGAAACCTGGGCGACACCGGTCGTCCCAGGTATTGGTACGTATCCCTTACTCAATTAACGTTTGTTAATGATTCAACTTACTAACGTAAGATTATTTTTTGTTCGTTTTCGAGTTTAAATCATAACGAGAAACCATTTGCTACCGTTATAAAAACGCATGGAGCCAACAACAGTAAAATTTTGCCAGCATAGCAGTAAATATGTTAATTTGCAACCATCATAAAATCTAACGCTACAAACACGCAGTGTCGTGCAACTATTAAATTTCTACAGTGCAATTCATTGGTAGAGTACTTAAATTAGAACAATTAGACTTGGAACAATTAAATCTACAACACAAAAATACATAAGAAAATTTGGTGAAGCGACTTACCCTCACCCAATAATCAGGATTATATCACAACGTATGGACACCACCAGCAGCAGCCTTCAAAATTAAGTTTCTTAAGTTAAGTTAATAATTTTAATCAAATTTATCAGCTCATTTTTGAGAAATATTCCTTTTTCTGCCCATAAAATTAATTTTCTATAATTTTGTTATTTTTTTTTGGATTGAATAATTAAATAATTTTTTTTTGGATTGGAATACTTTTAAAAATCAGGAATAACCTTTTTTTATCGATCAAATAAAATAAAGAATAAATTTATAAAATTTAATATATTATTATGGTATTCCATAGTGTCATTTGGATAGGTTAAATGTGATGTAAAGTTTTCACCACGTACGCTACTCATTAAAATACTAATTTTAATATTCGTAAACATCAGAAATATATATACTGGCCAAACAATTAATTTATTTACGAAATCATCGCATATACCAGTAATATATTGTTGCATTTGCCACATAAGGAATTTTGTTGCAGACAGTGGTCAAGCACCCACCAGCGGTAGGCGCACTGTTCTGGAACAAAACTTCCAAGTATTCGACTGTTGATGGTGGTCATAGCACCCACCAGAGGCGAGCGCGCCATCAACGGCCTGATACATATTAATAATAACCATAAGCACGATTATTCTACTTCAAAATAATATTAAATTCAAATATAAAGTAGACATTGTTTTCGAAAATACATATAAATTTATTAAAAGCGAGTTTATCGCAGTTTATTCTGTTCGAACGTGTACCAGCACATTGCTGTGACGAGTCTATCGAAAGTCATTTTTGACAAGTTTGTTCTAATTGGTTAAATTCAACATTATTGAAATAATTCAACATTATTATTAAATATAATATCTTATTACCTACTGTGAATTTATCAATCACAAACAAAAATGCCACCAAAATTAGACAGCCCCCAAGAAACAAGTACATCAGGCAATGAGGATGCCTCAATGCCTTTACAAGATGTACGAGAGGCTGATAAAAATGAAATAGCGGCCAGTAGTTTTAAAATTCAATCTCTCTGGACCACCGCGCCACTAAATTGGTTTCGTGTAGCAGAGCTACAGTTCGAAATCCAACAAATAAAAAGCGACAAAGCAAAATTTTTGCAAATTATAGGCGCGTTGAATCCTGAAACCTGCAATCTGATATCAGATTTCATTCAAAACCCTCCTAAAAATAACCTATACCAGAACGTAAAAAAAGTACTATTAGAGCGATTAGCTCCCTCTGAAGAGCAACAACTTGCTCAATTACTAGCGGGCCAACACATTAGTGAAGGTAAACCTTCTGAGGTTTTACGAAGTATACGCAATCTCGCTGGAAACACTATGACAGCGGCGGTTTTACGCACATTTTGGGTACAAAGATTACCCGAATTGATCAAAATAGCATTAGCAGCACATTCACCTGATGTGGAGCTAGATAGCTTAGCAGATATAGCCGACCGTATGTATGGTGCTATGAATACTGGGCAAATATCAGCAATCGAACGTCCAATAAAAATGGATACCAACCATATCGCAAGACCGATCCATCGTAATAATATACAACGATCATCGCCACAACCAAGGACAGTTGAAGAGCGACTTAATAAAATTGAGCGTACAATTAATATGATGGCTCAAAGGTCAAGATCTATATCGTCAGGACCACGTCGGTCAAACTCAGTTGGGCGGTACAGGTCAAACAGGCGACGTTCTAGGTATAGAGAGAACAATTCAAATAATAACCAAATGTGTTATCCACATACTAGATACGGCAATAAAGCGTATAAATGTTACCCACCATGCAGCTGGAGTGGTCCACCACCTGTAAAGAAGATGGAACAAGTACATTTTACGGAGAATTCAAGTCCTAGACCAGATTTTTCGAAATCGGAAAACTAAACTCCAGTCCCTCGGTCTTTACGGCACAGACCTTGACAAAATCAAGCCGACTTACAATATTTGATAAAATTAATAACCTATACTTTTTAGTTGATACAGGAGCTGACCTGTCGGTGCTCCCTGTTGAACGATTTAAGTCGTTCAATTTGAATTTTTATAATATAAGTGGCCATTTGAATTATACGCCACGTATTTTGAATTATAATAGGTCCGATCTCGTGTTATCGGCAGCAAACGGCACAACCATTAATACATATGGTACTAAACTACTTCAAGTAGATGTTGGATTAAGACGTAAATTTTTACATGCGTTTATACTCGCAGATGTGAGTCATCCAATCATAGGTGCCGATTTTCTGGTTAAATTTGGCTTATTAGTCGATCTCCAACGCAAAAGGCTAATCGATTCAGCAACAAAGCTATCTATTAATGCCACCACAATAAAAGGTAACAATCCGAGTAGTCCAATATTTTATGCGATCGACAGTGAATATGGAAAAATTTTAAAGAAGTTTCCCTCACTTGTATCAGAGCCCAATTATAACTTACCAGTTAAACACCCCGTGGTACATCACATTGTAACAGCTGGGCATTTACCAGTTACAAGACCACGAAGGTTAGATCCAGTCCGTCATAAAGCGGCAGTATTGGTATTCCAACAAATGGTAGATTTGGGAATTTGTAGAATTTCTTCATCTCCAGTATCATGTCCGTTACACATGGTCAAGAAAAAAGATCTTGATTGGAGGCCATGTGGGGATTACCGTAGATTAAATGCGATTACAGTTCCGGATAGATATCCTATCCCGCATATCCAGAATTTTTCCATGAATTTACATGGATGCAATATTTTTTCAAAAATAGACTTAGTCAGAGCATATCATTTAATTCCAGTAGCATCGGAAGACGTTCATAAGACGGCTATTACAACCCCATTCGGGTTATTTGAGTTTACGCGAATGCCATTTGGCTTACGAAACGCCGCACAGACCTTTCAAAGGTTTATGAACGAAGTATTAAAAAATTTAGACTTCGTGTTTGTCTACATTGACGACATTTTAGTAGCTTCTTCCGATGAGGCTCAGCACAAATTACATTTAGAACAGCTGTTTGGTAGACTAGCTGAATACGGTGTGCATATTAAGAGTTCTAAATGCCTATTTGGCGCTAATACTCTAGATTTTTTGAGCCATAGAATTAATGCTAATGGAATTCTACCTACAGAGGAGAAAATAAATGCCATTAGAAAACTTACCGCTCCGAATTCAATTAAAAAAATCCAACAATTTGTCGGCATGGTTAATTACTACCATCGGTTCATTCCTAACCTAGCCGAATTGCTAGCTCCCATTCATGTGCATTTGGCACAGTTACTTAAACGGCCCAAAACTCCTAAGAATTTAAGCTGGCCCACTGAATGCAATGAAGCATTCGAGAGTCTAAAAATAAAATTAGGGAAAATTACCATGCTTTCGCATCCTCTCACGGATACGAGATACAGCATTACTACCGATGCTTCTGATATAGCAGTCGGAGCAGTCCTTCAACAATATAATAAAGACTGCTGGGAGCCATTGGGTTTCTTTTCAAAAAAGCTAACGGATGCTGAACGGAAGTATTCCGCATTCGATCGAGAATTGTTGGCAATCTATTTAGCCATTAGACATTTTAGATATTCTGTGGAAGGGCGTGATTTCACTATATATACAGATCATAAGCCTCTGACTAGGGCAATACATTCAAAAACTGAAAGAAATCCAAGACAAGCGAGACACTTGGATTATATTAGTCAATTTACTATTGACATTCAACATGTGAAAGGAAAGCACAATGTAGTAGCAGATGCTTTATCCCGAATTAATTTAGTATCAGATGATACGGTTTCGGTTGAAATCCAGGAAGTCGAAACTAGAATCGACTATGATGCAATTATTAATGCACAAAAAGAAGACGATGAACTACAGAATTTGCTTTCTGGTTCTAGACGTCATGCGGCGAGTTATCGCCTTGAATTATTTAAATTACCTGGGTTCGAAGTGTATTGCGAAACTTCAACGGAAGTTAATCGCCCTTACATACCACGAACAATAAGAAAACAAATATTTGATGCTCTGCATAATCTTTCACATCCGGGAGCTAGAGCTACCCGTAAGTTAATTACTTCTCGTTACTTTTGGCCAGGCATGATAAAAGATGTGACTCAAATGGCACAGTCATGCTTATCTTGTCAAAGAGCTAAGGTACATAGACATACAAAATCACCTTTAGCTAAATTCGAAATTCCAGCGGGCAGATTTGAACACATACATCTGGATATTGTAGGCCCTTTACCTCTTTCTAATGGATATGCGTATTTACTTACTTTTGTTGATAGATTCACACGTTGGCCTGAGGCTTATCCAATGTTGGATATGTGTACTGCAACTATAGCCTCAACGTTCGTAAATAATTATATTTCTAGATTCGGAGTTCCGTTAAATATTACAACGGACCAAGGTACTCAATTTGAGTCAAAATTATTTTCTGAGCTAACGAAATTGTTAGGCTCGCACCGAATCCGCACTACAGCCTATCATCCACAAGCCAATGGGATGGTCGAACGATTTCACCGGCAGTTAAAAGCCGCGTTGATTGCCCGTGGCAGCACAAATAATTGGAGCACTGAAGTTCCACTAGTTCTTTTAGGGATTCGAGCAACGGTCAAGGAGGATATTAAGTGTTCACCGGCAGAGCTTGTCTACGGACAAACATTAAAACTACCAGGTGAATTTCTTGCCGATTATCCTCAGACAACGTTGCCAACCCAAGAAACTGTAGTTGACCGTTTGAGATCAGCCATGCATGATATAATTCCTACTCCGCCTAGAGCGGTAGAAAGTAAAATATTTTTACCGAAGTCACTTGAGAATTGCGAATACGTGTTTGTTCGCGTGGATAAGGTTCGCACCGGACTTAAACCTCCTTACGAGGGTCCGTACAAAGTGATTCGGAAATTACGAAAACAATTTATCGTAGATATTAAAGGCAAGCATCAATCTATTTCCCTTGACCGAATCAAACCAGCATATGGTATACTAAGCTCAATGGATAGTATTAAACCAAAACCATTGAAACAAATTAGATTTAATTTTTCATAATTGAAGGTAGATTATTTTCAGCTGCCAGCTAAAATGCAGCCAGAATTTCAAAAATCCGACAGAACATAAACATTATCTCCCGGGGACTTTTAAACTGAAAGGGGGGTGATGTAGGGGATCATTTATTTATTATAAATAATTCCTACATTGAAATTCTAAAGTTACAAAATACAATTGTAACGATTTGTTTGAATGTTAATTAATCATTCACAAAGTTTACTAAAGTGTCTTGGCTAAAACAATTAGTAAGGTGAATAGCCAAATCTACCACTCACTGAATACATAATAAGAGATTTCTCCTCTTCTTTATGTAAATATATTTAAAATAACATACAGAATTTAGTTGTATGTTGATATAAACATTTTCCTTATTTTATCATTATTATTACATAAGAATGTAAGAATTAGAGCTACATGAAAATAACACATTCACGGCTCCGCTTGAATATAAATATATAGCGTTTATTTCCGAAAATCGAAATAGGACAAGTCCGTACTATTAAATTAATTAATTATTAATTTTGCACCAACATGGAAATATATATGTATGTGTGTAGATGCATAAATATATAGGTATGTATATGCAGTGACCGGTTTTGGCGGTCCAGTTAATTAATAAAATATTTAACAAATATCGAAATATATATTTCTTATTTTTACATACTTTACTTTACTTTTTACATTACTTCGAGTCAGTACGTTGTGGAAACTAAAAGTTAAATAATTAAATAAAATTATTAATTTAAATAAATTAAATTATATGCTAAATTTATTAATAAAAGTTTTTAGTTATTTGAAAATAAATGTTTAATATATATCAAAATAAATACAGTGATTTATTTATTGAACTGTTTGTTGGTGAAGTATCCATAGAATAATAAAAGATCGACGGCATTGACAAAAAGAAATGACAGCCTTGTCAATTTTTTTTGTTAAATGAGTATTCCAATTTCACCTTTTATCGAGAATAATGCCTAGAAGCTTAACCTCATCTGAGTAGCTCAACTGCATACTGAAAAGATATAGAGTTGGTGTTGCAGGCACCTTTTTCTTGTTGGTAAATAGAACTACTTGTGATTTGGAAGGATAGACTGAAAGTCCTTGCTCCCCACACCACTCTTCAACCACCTTCAGTGAATTTTGCATCAGATCCACCAGAGTGCGAAGGTCTTTCCCAATTGCCAGTATGGCAATGTCATCAGCGTAACCCTGAGAATAGGGTCCCGATTGATTCAATATCTTAAGAAGACTATCAACTACCAAAGTCCACAGAAGAGGTGAAAAAATACCACCCTGTGGACAGCCTCGTTTAACTGAAACTGAAACAGTCGTATTACCCATTTCAACAAAGGCAATGCGGCAGCTCAACATAGACACGATCCAATTTCAGATCGTGATACTAATTCCATGTAGCGATGCCGCAGTCCTGATTGATTCGAAGGTGGTATTATCAAAAGCACCTTCTATATCTAAAAAAACACCCAAAGCAAATTCTTTGGCATCCAGTGCTCTTTCAATTTTAGTCACCAAATGCTGCGCAGCTGTTTCTACCGATTTCCCAATCTGGTATGCATGCTGATTGGTACTTAGTGGAAACTGTAGCAAGGCATTGTCCCTTATATAACGGTCAACCAGTCTTTCCAGAGTTTTGAGGACAAAGAAGTTCAAACTTATTGGTCGAAATGACTTGGCTTCACTGTAGTTGTTTTTACCTGGTTTTGGTATGAAAACAACTCTAGCTTTCCGCCACGCTTCTGGGACATATGCTAGACATGCCCTATATACATTTAACAGTGATTCACTGAGGCAATGTACGCCATTCTGTAGCATGCATGGATAGATTATTTCAGGACCAGGCAATTTAAAGGGGTTGAAGGAATCTATAGCCCATCTCAGAGATCTTATGTTCACCACACTCTCAGCCAAGATCCAACTGTCTTTATTTGGAGTTACAGATAGTTGTTCTTTCATCAACCGCGCTTCAGTTTAGCCGTTAGATTTTGCCGTTGTGCTGGTTACTGGCGAAGGACCTTCACATACGGCTGGCACCGCTTCAGCTTCGGCTTTGTGTAAAGACGTCACCTTCGTGGCACAATTGAGTTGCAAAAAAAACAAGCAAAAAAAATCAACTTAAGGTTTAGTGAACTTAGTTTTCACTGTATTCATAATTATCATTATATTATAAACCGTAAAAGGTTTTACCTTTTAGGATCACTTTATTAAAATCATGAGTTACTGTTTATTCACGTACACATACAATTTGTAACTTATTTTTTTTTGCACTAGAATATTAATTGTTGAAATCAAGATTTTTTCTTTTTTAAATTCGATTTTAATTCCTAATCAATTAATTCAATTTAAATTTTTAACTGAAAATGAACTACGTTAATTGTATAAGAAGAATATTGAAATTTGACTTCACATATATGTCTCTTTTATAAAAAATTAGATTTTGATAGAGTTGGTTATTATTTGTTTGTTCACAACAATTTTATTTAGTAGCTACAAATACCTGTGTAAGTAGTTTGTATGTAAACTACTACTACTGCAAGGATTTGCTGTTGTAACGATTCTTGAGAGAAACCGTTGACCTATAAAACACAAACACCTTCACTCCACTATCACTATAACTGAAAGAATCGTATATAATAACCATTTTTTTATAAAAATAGGAACACAAATACGCGGCTTCCGAGAAGTAAAATAGTTATTTTAATCACTGAATAGAGTTATAACTTAAACAATTCATAAATTAGATAGTTAATGTAACTGAGACTACAATATTGGCTTCCTAAGTGTTTTGTTTTTTTAAATTCAACCCAATATCCTACTGTTTCGCTTTTTGTGACCTTTTCGTCTTGAACCATGGTTGGCTTTTTTCGCCTTCAACTATGTTAGGTTAGTGGATGTAAGTTATGTTTTTAAAATGTGTTGCCAAAAATTTAAATTTATCAAGGGAACTTAACTTGTTTCAAAAACCGAAAGCAAATTACAAAAGACAACTCTTAAATCTTACAAAAAAAAAATAATACGTTTTCTTACATCAAAAATCAATCTTACCTAATCGTGCACTACAAAATCTCATTAGTTCTGCCTACCATTTTCGATTTCGCAGTTTTTTTTTCCTAATCGCTATAAAAAAAGAAATCATCCAACCAACTAAAACAAAAAAAAAGAAATCTCACCCAATATACCATTTAAATTACAAATCAAACATTTAATTCATTCAATTAACGATTCAATCTCAGAAAATCACTTTTTTTCGTTCTACTTGAATTTCTGTTTGTTTTGTTTTTAAACCAAACCTCAATTAAAAAAAAACAAACAAAATTTAAAAATTATTTCACACATTTAAAATTCCAAATGCATTATTTTTTTTTGTTTTGTTGGCTTACCGTAATTAATCAATCCTCTGGATATATCAGTATTTGATCATTGAATGTTAAAACAAAACAAATCATTTATCATTCTAAAATCACGACTTCCTAAATTTTAAATTATTATTATTATTATTTTTAGTTTTTAATTAATTGATGAAATTTGTTGCGTTTTTTTTAAATTTCAAAAATAAATTTTTTTTCAGGCGATATGGCACAAAGTGTAGTGGTTGTGGTCAAGGAATAGCACCTTCAGATTTAGTACGTAAACCAAGGGATAAAGTTTTTCATTTAAATTGTTTTACATGTTGTATATGTCGAAAACAGTTAAGTACAGGCGAACAATTATATGTATTAGATGACAATAAATTTATATGTAAGGATGATTATTTATTGGGTAAAGGACATCATGGTCATCATTCGTTAGCTGGTGAGTAAGAAAATTTTATTTTTATCTATTTTTTATAAAATTATCGAATTTGTGAAATACTGTTATATTTTTGTTTGGTGTTATCTGAAAATGACATAAGACATAAGTCACGTGACCTGATTTAATCCCGATTCAACAAGATTTTTATGTTTAAGGGTGATGTTCTGTTATCAGTGATAACACACTTTGTTGATTCTAGAAATTATGTATTTATAATCCCTTAAGGGATCAGAAAAAATAGATAAAAAATCGTATCATATCACAACGCTGTCACCTATTTAAACTTATTTATTTTTTATTTCATAAATGGAATTCATTTTATTTCACACTTTTTTGGTGTCCTTTTATTTTCATTTTTTGCCTTCCATCAATATCAATTGTGTCAACTTTTTCTTTTTATCTATATTTTTATGTTTCTTAAACTTAAAACAGAAAACATCAAAACACAAAAAAAAGCTGAAAAATAAGTTTCTATTTATATTCTTTTTCATTCCCTACAACTTCTCCCCAATAAAATCATAAAATATTTATCATCTATCTATACCACTACACAGTTAAGACAAATAAATACAAGTCACCCTCGATATGAAAATAAATAGAATTCTTTGAGGGAGAACAAAAATACAGAGAACAAAAAATTTATAATAATAATAATAATAATAATAACACAGCCAATGGAAGAGATCGCAAAATAACGATAACAACCATAGTTGGAGACCATCCCAAATATTACATAGAGCAAAAAAATGAAAATTCTATCATCTAAAACCTTACAACCCCATATTTGTTGAAATCCCCCTCATTTTTTGCTGTTCAGAATAAAAATAAAAAGAAATCCTTGAGATAAATATCAGAATTTTTTTTTGCCGGAATAAAAGAAAACAAACAAAAAATATTGAGAACTTAAAGCACAAAATAAAAAAAAATTGTCGTACTCGTACCAACATTTTTTTTCTTTAGCTTTTCATAACCTCTTGTCTGTGTTTGTATAGTTGGGGTATATTTATATACATATATATTTGGAGATGAAACTAAGGTAGCTGATTGTTTTATGGTGGAATGGGAGAACGAGAAACGGAAAGCTGGAAAAATCCCAAACTTAAAGTTGATAGAACTAAATTTTAAATTGATTTCGATTTTCGTGTTGTGAATGTACGAGATTTTTTCGAACATTTTTTTAAAGAAGAAAAAATTATGGGTATTTCGATTTATTGCTTAATGGTGGAGATGTTAACTTCAGCGCATGTCATATTTGGGGTTTGATTTGAATGTTTAAAAAAATGATTTTTTGTCGTATAGCTTTTTGTTTTGTGTTACGCGAAGTGAATTGAAAATGGAAACTTTTTTTGTTGGGTTGTTTATTTTTATCAGGGAGGAGTGGTGATGAGTTTTATTATATTATGACTTTCATTATGACTTTTTTTTGGTTATTTATTTTAGATTTTGAATATTAATTTGATAGAATCTAGAATAATGATATTACAAATGCAATTGAATTTGAATGAATAATTTACATAAAGAAATCAGGTTTAGGGCTGTTTTTTGATATGAATTAATTTTTTGAAAATCCAATTTTATTTTAATGCATATTAATTTTCTTTGATTCTTTTTACGTGGATAGAATAGCAAACCAAATTTTTGTTCAATGTTTCTGAATTCTTTATAATTTGACACATAAAAAATAAAAATTTCCCATGTCAATTAATCTCAAATATAAAACCACCACCACCAACAACAACAACAAAAATTCGGAGACCTACAAAGATCAATACAAAATACTTCGAATAAAATATTTATAAATTTTTAATAAATCATAAATTTTATTCAATTTTTTTTCGTTAAATAAAACAAAATGAAACTCGTTTTTTTATTTCTTTTGTAAGAATCATTAAATTATATATCTGTTCTCTCCGTTGCATTCATATCAACACAGGAACACCGATTTTTTTTAAGGATTGTGCTTTTATTATTTATCTGACAAATTTCTCTTTGGTTTGATATTATTTATTGACAAAAACAAAAAAAAAATATTCGTAATGTTGCATTCAAAATTGCATGCAACATAAAAATGTTGCATATGTTGATTTTATTTTATATCTTCATTTTATTTATCAATGATATAAAATAAGATTATATGAATAAATTTTAGTACTAATGTCAACTCCGAAACTAATCCAAATAAACATAATATAAATAAGAATCAATTTGCAACAAAGTTTTTATAAGAAATCTTTCTTAGTGTATTTATTCTGTGGGCATCATCATAATAATAATAAAAATAATAAGTTCAATTTACACACAAAAATTAAATTTATTTATTGTTAACGTTAAAAACTATAAAACTTGTCAAATAAACAATTTACGTTTTTTGTGTGTTTGTATGTGTATATATGATGTTATGTTATGATAATGCATAAACTAAAGAAAATATGAGAATTTGCGCTGCAGGGACATGATCATAATTTTAAGTTTTTTGAAGTTTTTATATATGTTTTTATATATTTTTAGTTATTTTCAATTTTGGTGAATCTTTTTTATTATGGTTTTTTTTGTTGTTGAAAAGAATTGTTCAGACTTTGTGGTGATTTTTCAAGTCATAGCAGGAATAGCTGTTGAAAATCGAATGAAATTTCATAAACCTATTGTACTTGCGTCACAAACTTCCAATGGAGCTTAAAGATGCTCCCAGATATGCCGAATGAAGTTCAGATTATGTATAGACATTTTATACATTGACAGTGCTTAAATCAACCAATAGTTCAAATTTCGATACTACTTCAGCTGCAAGTTCAGTACTTAATACACCTAATTACTTTTAGTTCAATCGAGACTCTAAATTTGCTGCCCCTGCGTGCGATTCTACAATCCCACCCAAACACTATTAGATTGCATGAAGCAACAATAACGCATCGCATTAAAACAATCGATTTCAAGCTTAAAATAGCAAATGAATTTCTATAAAAGAGTCATAGTCATGGTCAGAGTTGGAGTCAAAGTCAGAGTCAGAGTCAGAGTTGGAGTCGGCTCAGAGTCAAAGTCGGATTAAGAGTCAGAGGCACAGTCGTCTGAGTCAGAGTCAGAGTCAGAGTCAGAGTCAGAGTATGAGTCAGAGTCAGAGTCAGAGTCAGAGTCGGAGTCGGAGTCAGAGTCAGAGTCAGAGTCAAAGTTAGAGTCAAAGTCAGAGTTAGAGTCAGAGTAAAGTCAAAGTCAGAGAAAGAGATAGAGTCAGAGTGAGAGTTAGAGTCAGAGTCAGACTCAGAGTCAGAGTCAGAGTCAGTGTCAGTGTCAGAACCAGAGTCAGCTGAGTCGGATGCAGAGTCAGAGTTAGAGTCAGAGTCTTTTCTGTTTTAAGTACATAGTCCTATGTACACACATCCAATCATAGCAATCAGTACCTTCAACCTTCTCCTAGTGACAAAAACAGATCTGTTCCCTACGTTGAATCCTATCAGATTTTCTTATATCAAATGTTCTCACTCACCTCGTTTGCTTATGTTTTTACTTTTCACGTCTAACTGTAAGCCACCTCCATGAAGGTATCAGTGTCTTCGAAAGTAGGACGATTTTAATTTTAGACATCTGATCTCCGAGAACCGAGATACGGGCTGTACAGGGTCTCTATGTCGGAAAGCATTACCGGCATAAAATGGACAAATATTTTGCAGTAATAAAAATTCAACCTTCCTATCCGACTCGGACATTTTAAAAACGTAAATAAAAATAAAATGACATTAAATCAAAAATATTCAACAACTTAACTGATATTTTTCTAAGAAACTACAAATTCATATTTTATTTCTTTAAGCCGTCAAAAAGATTAGAAGAAAAAAAATCTAAAATCTGTATATATTCAAAACTACTCCAACAAAAATTCTCTTTTCAAAAAAAAAAATCTACCTTAGGGCAAAAAAACAACATTTCGAATAGAAGAAATATTTAAGAAATTTTTTAATTGCCCGGAGAATCTTAAAGAAACAACAATAACAAATAACACAAAAAAATAGTATCCCAAAAGATTTGAAAACCTATCATTAAGGTGTTAGTATAATGACATAAAACGATGAGGTCATACTCATATATATTTAAATCTATATCTAAAATAAACATAAATCATAAAACTATTATAGATTTTAACAATAAATTTCACAAGAAAATAAATAAAACAATGAACTTTTTAAATCTTATTAAAAAATGATATTTCTATAGTGTGGCATCTAATTTCTACAAATAAGATAATCCTGGATAAAAAAAATAAAACAAAAAATTTAAGAAGAGAAGATCAATTTAAATTTTAACAAAACGACTTTCGCTTAAAGATTAGACAAAGGCTTATGATTAAAATTATATTTTCAATAAGTTTCTACAGCAGCAAATCGGTATCGATTTGAAAAATTGGTTCAATTGTTTACCTTTGTGATCCAATTCTATATTCATTTATGAAAATATATATTCTGATTGTTACAATTGAAAAAAATGTGAATTGGAAACACTTTCATAATAGTAAAACTAAAATTTTAACGGTTAATCGTTGAAATCTTTATTTGAAATAAAAATAATTTTATAATAACTGAAAATCAATAACTAATGGATTGATGCATTGAAATTTTAAGATTTAGTGTGAATTTTTAAGCATAAATTTATTCATAATTTAGATATTTATTTTTTGTTTAGGTCTGATTGCGTCTATAAATCAGTTATTTCGGATTGTTTGTAAAGTTGATTTCAATAGGTGATTTTGGATTTTTTATAAACGTTTTAGGTAGAACGATGATCGGTAGTCTTCGGGTTTTGCTAATTTGGGGTTTGACTACAAAACCTCCGGGATGACATTTAGTATGTACCTCCAACTCCACCCTACCTTACGTTTTGACGTTGATTGACAGTAAAAAATTGAAATGTTTGTTACATTTAAATTTTTGGCGAAAAATATAGCTCTCTCTCTCTCTGGCGTTTACATCCCATGGAGGGATTTTGCCGTCTGTGCAATCAGCTTCCAATCGTCTCGTTCCATGACCAGTTGACCCCAGTTTCGACATCCTATATCACGAAGGTCTTGGATGATGTCATCACGCCAGCGTTGTCTAGGTCTTCCTCTTCGACGAACACCAGCTGGTTGTTGTTGGGACGCTTTTTTAATCATTCTATCTAATGGTGCCCTTTCTACATGACCAAACCATCTAATCCGGTTAGATTTAATGAATCCGATTACATCGCAGCCTCCAAGAAGCTGTCTGATTTCATGATTCATTCGGATTCTATACTGATTTTCAGCAACTTTACATGGACCATAAATTGTTCGTATGACTTTCCTCTCGAATGTTGATAAAATTCTACAATCGGAGGAAGTCAGTGTCCAGCTTTCGCTTCCAAAGGTAAGCACAGGTCGAATTAATGCTTTGTAAAGTGTGAGTTTGCACGACTGCGAAAGATGTTTAGATCGCAAAAGTTTTGAGTATGCGTAGAAAACTCTGTATGCGGCTGAGACACGAGCTTTAATATCTGCCTGCATGTCATTTGACGATGTTATTACAGACCCGAGGTATTTGAAGTTTTCCACACGTTCCACTTCATAGTCGCCAGTATTCAGATTGCCGGGAGGTTTATTCCTGGATGTTGTTAATAGTTTAGTCTTGCCGGTGTTAATGCATAATCCAAGTCGTTTAGCATTTCTTTCAAGCCGAGAGAGACTATCCTTGATATCGCTTGTTCTACGTCCGAGAAGCACAATATCATCTGCATAGCCAAGAATTTGACTAGATTTGTTAAATATACAGTTTTGTGTCTCAATGCGGCTTTTTCTTATCGCGTACTCAAGCGCCAAATTAAATAGTACGGGTGCGAGTGCATCACCTTGTCGAACACCTGATGTTATATCAAAAGAGTCAGAAACTGACCCTTCGATTACTATTCTACAGTTTGATCCCGATGTTGTGAGTTTGCACAGAGAAACAAGTTTCTCTGGAATACCAAGGCATATGAGTGCAGACCAGAGGTTGTCGCGGATGATGCTATCATATGCTTGCTTGAAATCAACGTAGAGCTGGTGAATACTGATGTTGTACTCCCAACATTTTTCCAGAATCATCCTTAAGGTAAAACATTGATCTGTGGTTGAACGGTTGGGACGAAAACCACACTGATAGTCGCCGATGATAGATTCGGCAAACGGGATGAGCCGAGCGAGTACGACATTAGCTAGTATTTTATATGCAGTGTTCAACAGTGCGATTCCACGATAATTTGCACACTTTAGGCGGTCACCTTTTTTATGTAGCGGAACAATGAGAGCTGTTTTCCATTCAGCAGGTAGTTCTTCTTGGTCCCAGATTGCAAGAATCAGATCATATATACGTGAGACCAGAGCTGCTCCTCCATTCTTAAGTAGTTCTGCAGGGATTCCATCGATACCTGGTGATTTGCCATTTTTTAATTTTTTGATGGCAGCTTCCACTTCTTCTATTGTTGGGTAAGGGACAAAAATCTCCTCACTTGACGGAGCAATTGCTCGAATAGGATGAACTTCGTTCGTCCTATTCAGTAGGTCTTGAAAGTGGGATCGCCATACTTCCAGCACATCACGTTCACTTGTTATAAGCTCGTTGTTTCCATTTTTGATGGCTGTAGATCTTGGGTGGAAATCTTTGGTCAGATTCCGCGCATTGGCAAAACACTCTTTCGAATTTCCATTAGCCGCATGTTGGTTGATGTTTTCGATACAGCTCTTCATGTGTTCGCGTTTCTTTTTCCGTAGGAGTTTTGCTGAGGCTTTTCTGGCGCATAGATAATCAGTTTGGGAGCTTCGGGTATTTCTTGTTAACCATTTTTCTCGCAGTTTTTGTTTGTGCTCAATGCTTTCGCGGCACTCGTCATCAAACCATTCGTTACGTGATTTCGGTGGTCGTTTTCCGATTGTGGTTTGTGCTGCGGATATGATGGTTGATTGAAGCGTTTGCCATTCTTCTTGTATGTTTAATGGCATCTCAGATGGGATGTCATGCTCTTCTATGTTTTGCGTTACAATTTCCTGATATCTATTCAGTGTTTCCAGGTATTTAAATGCTTCGACATTCCAGCGCACGGTCTTTTTTGCTTGCCTATTAAATGTAGATGATAATTTGCACTTATACTTAAAGATGACAAGCATATGATCGGTGTCCATATCAGCACCTCTGTATGATCGAACGTCAGTTACACTTGTAGAGTGTCTCTTAGAAATCATGACGTGATCGATTTGATTTTCAGTTCTTCCATCATTTGATTTCCACGTTGCTTTGTGGATTCTCTTATGAGGAAAGAAAGTGCTAGATATTACTAGATCATACATCATAGCCAGTTCAGCTGTGCGAAAGCCGTTATTGTTACTAGCATGATGCAAGCTGTTAGGGCCGACATGTGTTTTAAGTTCTGCACTTCTACCAATTTGCGCATTGAAGTCACCTACCACGATTTTTATATCGTGCCGCGGGATGTTATTGATGACTTCTTCGAGTTCTAGGAAGAACAGGTCTTTAATGTCATCTGCTTTGTCTTCAGTAGGTGCATGAACATTGATGATCGTTACATTAAATTTTTGCGTGCGGATTCTCATTGTGCATATCCGCATATTAATTGGGCGAAAGTCGATAACATGTTGATTCACGCGACGATGTGTGAGAAAGCCAACTCCAAATTCTCCTCCGTTTTCATGACCGCAATAGTAGAGAGTGTATCCTTTGGCTGTTTCGTGGATTCCACTCCCTGGCCATCTTAGTTCTTGTAACGCCACTATATCCAGTGTATAGCTATTGATTTGGTTTGTAAGTTTCAGTAGATCTCCTGGTCTTCTAAGGCTTAGCACGTTCCAGGTTCCCATTTTTAAATCGTAGTCCGGGTACAGTTTCCGAGGTCGTTCTAATAGTGAATCCGAGATAATCCGAGGCCTGTGTACAGAATTCATGACAAGTAGTTTTTTACGGAAATGGGGTGTTAGCCCTTCGCCCAACCCAAATTTTCGTGAATGGGTTCGTTCTGCATCTTTAGGTCACCAGAAACAACCTTTTTACATGTTTATATAGCGAGCCGCTTGATCCAAGACAGACGCCCGCTACAAACCGCCCCTAACATGGAGAACAGACGCTTGCTACACGTTTATATAGCGAGCCGCTTGATCCAAGACAGACGCCCGCTCCAAGCCGCCCCTAACATGGAGAACAGACGCTTGAGTTGCATTGGTTTTGTGGCGCCAATGCCTCGCCATGGTGCAGAATCATTGAGTATAAGCAGTATTTACTCTGCCCCTCTCAACTACACCAACCTAATTCTGTTAGCATTACCCAGGTAGCACGGCGTGGACGTAGAATTTCGGATTTCACTACAAATATAGCGAAGTTTTAAATAATTATATTTTTACTGAATGGGAGTGGGTCAGGGCGAGAAAAGCATTTTTGTATGTATTTTGCAATTTAAAACATTTTTTATGGATAAGATTTGAACCGTAACATTTTTTCTATCATTTCGATCAATAAAAGAAACAATTTCATTTTATCACCAAACAAATAGTCGGCGTTAACTTTATAGTTTTGAATCTTCACGCACCTAGATGAGAAATCGTACTTTTGCGGTGAAGTGATGAAAAACAGGTTTTTATGTGTTGTTGTGACCCATATTGTATTTCCTACTACACAACACATTTTATTAAAAAAAAAACTAGAGTGGAATTTTTAACATCCACACTCAGTCTCTCCCTGGTAAACTATAATTTTCATTTCAGAGAAAGGACGAACTAACCGACGATTCAACGCCCCAACCTTCACAATGTACTCATAAACGCTTCCCTTTGGCTTCTCTGTGCGATTCAAAAGAACTCGCAAAACCGCTTTGTCATCAATGAGGGTACCGAAAGTCCTTAATAGTCCCTCTTTTAACATTGTAAGTTACTATCTGATGTTTATGAGTAAAATTCAAATATTAGCGATCTGCAGCCGCTTTGGGGTATCGGAGGAGTACTGACCTGAGGTCGTCCCAGCTAACCCGATCCTTCCTGGCTTTTCACCAGTAAAGAGAGTTGTACCAAATTAAATCGTAACGACTCAAATTGTTTCTTCGGTCCGCCCTGTATTCACCAAACGGCAATGCTGGAGCAGCGTTATGATAACCCTGTGGAAATTAGTTGTTTGGTGGTGGAGCCAAGAGCAGTTTATTAAAAAGATCTTCAGTTCTTAGCGCTGAACCCAAATTCGCACGAGTGAAGTCCTCCGCTTTTGGACACGTCTGTTGAAATCGTGGAATTCTTAATGGTGGTTCCTCTGATTGACTATATGTCCCAAGTCTCGTATTATTTCCATCAGGGGCGGAGACTATTGGTGCTGACCTATCAGTTGGTTGAAATTGTGGTGACTGTACTAGGTAATACTACAGAGCAGATTCTTCCACACCTTAAAAGAGAAAACAAATATGAATGGGGATCCATGAGGCTTATACAACTGAAGCGTTTCTCAAGGGTCAGTTTTGTTGCCTCCCCTCTTTTTAAATTTATGTTAATGACTTGTGGAATTTTGTTGTTTATCCAATCCTTAGTTTTACTGATAGAACACACTTCAAGCGTTTCATTACCACGTTCTTCACCTCTGTTCAGCTGGACCCCCCCACCACGCAAAAATAAAAAAAATTTTAGCTCAGAACTAGCACCTATTTAGGAGCTTTCAAATAACGTAAGAATAAAATTTGGAGCTCGACCCCCTAAGCTGAAATCTTCATTTGAAAATGAGGGGGGGCTAAGTGAACGTTCACTCAACCCCCCCACACCTTAAAAATAACTCTAGAGGATCGGTAATAGGCTCAGAATTAGGAAATATTTAGGAGCTCTTAAGGCTGTATACTTTTGATTTTAGAGCTCCACCTCTATTCTTAAAACAACCCCAAAACTATTCTGCAAGCGAAGATAGCACATATAAAAAATACCATTAAATTAAAAATTTCTTTACTACATATAGTTTTTGAATAAAAAAAAACATAAAAACAAGCAACTGTTTATTTCTGAGTTGCAACCCTTTAGCAGAAAAACCATCCCTTGGGTCAAACACGCATAAGGGAACTATATATGTTAAATATAATCGACACAAAAATATATCAGGGTGCGGATAAAGTTCCGATTTAGTAGCTTACTAAATGTGTCATTCTATATTTCTGCAGATTTTCAACCCTTTAGAAAGTACCACCCTTTGTATCATGCACGCATAAAGGAACTCTGTTAAACCATAGAGATACGGATCATTTTATGTAAGTAAATGATTTTTTGATTTAGGAGCTTACTAAACATGTCACTTCATATTTTTGATTGCAACCCTTTAGAAAAAGCCACCCCTTGTACCAAAGACGCATAAGGAAACTATGTTAAAGCATAGAGATACGGATCGTTTTATGTAGGTAAATGATTTAACATAGTTCCCTTATGCGTGTATGATGCAAGGGGTGGGCTTTTTTTAAAGGGTTGCAATCATAAATATAGAGTGACATATATAGTAAGCTCCTTAATCGAAAAATCATTTACCTCCAAAAAACGATTCGTATTTCTATGATTTAACATAGTTCCCTTAAGCGTGCACGATACAAGGGGTGGCACTTTCTAAAAGGTTGCAAATCAAAAATGTAGAGGGACATATTTAGTAAGCTCCTAAATCGAAAAATGATTTACCTACATAAAACGATCCGTATATCTATGATTTAACATAGTTCCCTTCTGCGTGCATTATACAAGGGATAGCTTTTTCTAAAGGGTTGCAATCAGAAATATAGAGTGACATATTTAGTAAAATCATTTACGAAAAATCATTTACCTATATAAACGATCCGTATCTCTATGCTTTAACATAGTTGCCTTATGCGTCTTTGGTACAAAGGATGGCTTTGGGGTGTTATCTTCGCTTGCAGACTAGTTTTGGGGTTGTTTTAAGAATAGGGGTTGATCTCTAAAATCAAAAGTATACAGTCTTTAGAGCTCCTAAATAGCTCCTAATTATGAGTCTATTTACGACCCTCTGGATTTATTTTTAAGGTGTGGGGGCTGTGTGAATGTTCACTCTGCCCCCCATTTTCAAATGAAAATTTCTGCTTAGAAGTTGGAGCTCAAAATTTTATTCTTGCGTTTTTTGATAGCTCTTAAATAGCTCCTAATCCTGAGATATAATTTTTTTGATTTTTGCATGGTGGGAGAGGAGGGCAAACCAGTTTTGGGGTAGTTTTAAGAATAGGGGTGGAGCTCTAAAATCTAATGTATACAGCCTTAAGAGCTCCTAAATAGCTCCTAATTATGAGTCTACTCACGACCCTTTGGAGTTATTTTTAAGGTGTGGTGGGGCTGAGTTCACTCTGAACGTTCACTCAGCCCCCCATTTTTAAATGAAAATTTCTGCTTAGGGGTTCGAGCTCAAAATTTTATTCTTGCGTTTTTTGTTAGCTCCTAAATAGCTCCTAATTCTGAGAAATATTTTTTTGATTTTTGCCTGGTGGGGGGGGTCAAACCAGTGTTGGAGTAGTTTTAAGAATAGGGTTGGAGCTCTAAAATCAAAAGTATACAGCCTTAAGATCTCCTAAATAGCTCCTAATTCTGAGCCTATTACCGATCCTCTAGAGTTATTTTTAAGGTGTGAACGTTCACTCAGCCTCCCATTTTCAAATGAAGATTTCTGCTTAGGGGGTCGAGCTCAAAATTTTATTCTTTCGTATTTTGAAAGTGCCTAAATAGCTCCTAATTCTGAGCGAAATTTTTTTTATTTTTGCCTGAGGGGGGGGGGCAGCTGAACAGAGGTACGTTCTTCAGCTTCGCTTTATGAAATTAGATTTAATTTGAGAAATTCTTAAAACGCAAATCTTTATACAATAATTGAATGAAGTCGTTCTAATAGTGTTGAATTTAATGCGAATAAACCTCAGGTTTGCTATTTTACACGGTTATTAACTCAAAATCAATTTTCGTTATAGTCTATAGCACTATAACGAAAATTGATTTTAAGTTGAAAAATTATAAAGTGAAATTATAATGAAAAATTAAATCAAGATGCCAATAAAATAAGAAATTTGAACCCGACCATTTCCGATTTTTTTGAAACTTCGTTAATCGTTACTATAATAAAAAAAATAATATGCACGTGTTTTTTCTTTTTTCACTAGTTTTTACATAGGGTGGCTCGAAATTTCTTAAAAAATTTTTGACAATCAAAGATTATAGTTAAATTGTGTTTGAATGGATTATTCGATTTGAGCATTTTTTGGTTTGAAAGGTACTTAGTGAGGCTTTATAAAAATAGTACACTGACAAAGAAAATTTATATTTTTCGATGATTTTTTTTATTTACATGGCGATCTCAAAAAGTGCCGTTTTGTTTTCTTCCATTTTTTATGTTTTACTCAAAACATACTAAAATTACAAACAAGCGTTATTTTTGAGAAAAACGCACTTGAATATTAGAAGTTTGAATGTTTTGTACTGTTGCCATTCACTAAAAACTACTTTACCGATTCTAATGAATTTTTTTTAAAGGTATTATATATAAGGCTTAATAAAAAAATAACCTTTCTCATTCTTCTTTGGAGTTCAATCAAATCAATCTTATCTACGTCTGCTGCTCTTTTTCGTCCCACTAGAGTAACTACCTCTGCCCACCCATTCACGGTTCACATAACTTAATGTAGAAAAGTGGGATTTCGGCGTGATTTTTCCTTTGGAGTTCCTTATCTCCTTGGGTTTTTTCCAGATAATTTTAGTGCATAACTTTTTAAGATCAATATCCACAAAATCCTCAAAGAAATTTGAAAATCATTTATCTAAGCCTCATCATGGTGTCTTGGGATATTTAAGGAAGGTCAATTAAAATTTGTATAAAGAAAAAAGGGATCAGATAAAACAAAAATTTTGTAGACTTTGTGGAGGGCATTATTATAGAGATATTTCAGATGAGCAAGATACTACAGAGTACTATATATCTAGGTTATATCAAAGAAGTAAATGTAGATGTGCAAATAGTACAGTCGGACTACCTATATAGCCTTTGTTAAAAGTCCAAAATGCGACCATTTCAGATCAAATCGAGAGGGGGTCTTAGGTGACCATTTCCGATTTGTCTGAAAATGCGTTAATAGATTCGTCTCGTAAAAAAAAACTAATTTGACCGAAAAAATTCAATAAGTGGTTTTTCATGAGATATCAGCATACAAAGTTTCGCGAAAATCGGGAAAAATCAAAAAAGGAGTCAAATTCAAAAATTCACAGCTCTTTCATTTTTTATCTGATTTGCGTCAACAATATATCGTTGAAAAGGTAATTTAGTCTACTTTAAGATAAATTGTTCAAAATTTATTGTTGCCTAACGAAAGGTGAGTCAAAATGTGAGTTTTAATATATTTGCACCCTTAGGCTCAAAACCTTACCTTTAATTTTTTTTTTTTTTAAAGGTCAACAAATTACCTTTTCAACGATATACTGTTCTTGATGGTATCTTGATTTGTTAGGTTTTTATTGAGTTTTTTATGGGATATGCCATGAATTTTCAGTACAAAGTAGATAACTAACTAAATATTCCTTTTTTCTATAACCTCTAAAAACGAAAAATCCCAAAAAGTAACAACATGCTGAAACGATTAAAAATGTAAAAGGTTAGAGCGACGAGGCGCCAATATTATTTGTTCCTTTTGAAAATGTTTATTTATTTTTAATTCTCTTTATCTCTCTCCCTCGAAAAAATAAAAACAATATTTTAAGAACTTAGGATAAGAAAAAATAAATTTTAATAAGTTAATTTGTTCAAATTTAGATTCAGTAAAAATTGGTCTTTAAGAATAATTAGTTAAAATATCTTTTTAGAGTTAAACATAAACAAAATAAGTGACAAAAAATATTTTTTACGAATAAAATTAAATTAAAAATAAGTGCTAGTGCTATAAATATAAAATATAATTTTAATAAAATTATTATTTTAATAAAATTAAATTATTAAATAAATATTTTATCAAAATGTTGTGTGCTGAGCCAAACTTGAAATGCCATTTGAATGAATGCGATAAATGCTCCGGAGTGAATAGAATGGAGCAATTCTTCGAACAAATTCTTGAAGATAACCAAATGGAGAGTATACCATACAAACAATGGGTCAATCAAAGCGGTAAATTTTGAACTAGCTTATTTTTGAATTACGCCATTCATTACGCCATTTGAATTACGTCGTTCAGTAATTTATTTTGATAATTTTAATAATTTTTTTAAAAAATAGGTAGAACGAGCTTGGAAAATATTACGCGTTCTTCCGATGATTTCATTAGGTCGTATAGCATGCAGCTGGCAACTTTGATTCCACACGATTTCATCGCGAAGAAACAATCTGATTTTTTGAAAATGAAAAAGGATCAACTGCGGCAAGGCGAGTTTATTGTAATCTCCAACTTTGCGGAAAAATTATCACTGCGTTATTCAGGTATATATTCATCTCCAATCGATTCAAAAATTGGTTGGATCTACCATTTTATATTAAATGCGAAACTTTTTAAGGACGAAGTACAATCAGCACATTGGAACCAGCAGCAGGCTACAATTCATCCGTTAGCGATTTATTTCAAAGATGAGAGAGATGATTTGAAGTTCAAAAGTCTTCTGATAATTGCCGAGAGTCTGAAGCACAACTATGAAGCAGTATACCAATTTCAGCAGGAACTTTTTAAATTCTTGGATGAGACTTTTCAATTCGTCACAAAAATATACTTCTTTTCGGATGGAGCAGCTTCGCAGTACAAAAACAAAACAAAAATCTCTTTCAATTGTGTCAACATTGAAAGGCCCATAATTTCGATGTTGAATGGCATTTCTTTGCCACGGCGCATGGAAAGGGCCCTTGCGATGGTATTGGAGGTACCTTTAAGCGCAACGCAACAAGAGCTAGTCTCCAGAAAAAATTCGAAGGCCATATAACCACTGCAAAAGAACTCTACCAATGGGCCATTTCGAACAAAGACTCGGCCATTGCCTTTCGCTTTTGTCCGGAAGGAGAATATAAGAACATTGAAAGAGATTTGAAAAAAATTCAACATAGTGTCAACTATCGCAGGAACACAGCAATTTCACTGCTTTAGTCCAATCAACGACAAAGAAATTAAAGTCTCAAGATTCTCAGCTTCGAATGATTTTAAAATCTTTAAATTAATTGATTAAACAGAATTTAAAGAAACCATTTTGCATATCACTATTTACAGATCGAAAAAAATAAACTAAATCATATCATTTCCTGTTCTGTCATTTTTTCATTTTTAATTTGTTCAATTACTATATATGTATTTGTATTTTTCTAATGTTCTTAATAGTCTTAAGATTTGTGTTAATACTGGGCAAGAATTGGGTCTCGGCCTGTTTGCCATAGTTGATTAAATAAATAAATAAATAGTGTATTCATACAGATAATAAAATCGAAAATTTAAGAAAATCGTTAATTTGTTTAACTTAGAGGTCACGTGAGAGGTCATTCACCTGTATTGATTAAATATATATTTTGTCGAAACAATCAATATTGCCGAAGAGCGAAGTTAGTTATCTGTGACCGAACAGAAAATATGGTCGATTTTTTACTCATTCGGTAAAACTTTGTACTGAAAATTCATGGCATATCCCATGAAAAACTCAATAAAAACCTAACAAATCAAGATACCACCAAGAACAGTATATTGTAGAAAAGGTAATTTGTTGACCTTTAAAAAAAAAGGTTAGGTTTTGAGCCTAAGGGTGAAAATAAATTAAAACTCACATTTTGACCATCTTCCGTTAGACATCAAAAAATTTTGAATAATTTATCTTAAAGTAGACTAAATTACCTTTCCAACGATATACTGTTGACGCAAATCAGATAAAAAATGAAAGAGCTGTGAATTTTTGAATTTGACTCCTTTTTTAATTTTTCGCGAAACTTTGTATGCTGATATCTCATGAAAAACCACTTATTGAATTTTTTCGGTCAAATTAGTTTTTTTTTTACGAGACGAATCTATTAACGCATTTTCAGACAAATCGGAAATGGTCACCTAAGATTTTTGCTTTTTCCTCTCGATTTAATATGAAATGGTCGAATGGAAAGACCGTGAAGAGGACATGAGCTATAAATGCAATGCTGCCCTTAAAAATTGTAGAGCCTCAGGCGTTCAAAGTGGAGCAATTTTATAGGAATTTGAATTATCAAAAAATAGAATTGAATTTTAATTTGCAACCACACAAAAAAGCGAGATCGAAACATAAACATTCAAATCTAATGACTGAGGAAAGGAAAAAAACAGGGCAACGTAACAATTTAATATATTGGAATTTGATGACAATGTCCATGATTTAGATATAAGATAGCTTTAAACATCCAAGCATTTAAAGTTTCATCTCAGGGTTCTCAGGGTTCTCTTAGTCGATGGCATTCACAGCATTGTACGTTTTCGCAAAAGTATGGACTCTTGAGGAAGCTTTGGTATATGATCCACTTAAATATGATATGGCTTCACTTAAAAATAGAAGGTTTTTAGGGTCTTTCTATTCTTTTCGAAATTATAGAAGATGAGAAAGAGAAATGGTTGAAACTTGGTATATAAGGTTTTTGTAGTGTGTCCAGTAATTCGGCATACTAACTATCTGTTTGTTATTTACGGTAAACAAGTTTTTAATTTTTTATTTTCAACGACAAAATGTTTGTCTGTTTCCCTCACTATATAGTCTTCGTTCATGGCAAAATTTGGTAAAACGTGTTTGGTAAAACTTATAAAACAGAGGAGATCTACCGAGGTCTACAACATTTTGAAATTAGGTGTATAATGTTTTTGTAAGGCTTAAAATATTTCTCTATTAGTCCCTGGGCCGGCGGTGATTTCATGTGATGATTACTACACATTTTATACTTCGTGAGGCGCCCGTCCTTGATGAGCCCGAAAACATTTGTTCTGAGATTTTTCTCAAATCGGCCGGTTTTGCGTTCGGCAAGCTCCAAAAAATTCCGATTGCCCGCGATCTTGTAAATTTGCTACCACATTTTTTTTAACTGTGGGGGTTGGAAATTTGTTTTAGAACAAGAGGGTTGGCTTATCCGACCAAAATGTGTCTGCTATTGTCGAGTCCGACAACTGACATTTTGGTATTTTGTGCTGTCGGACTAGACAATAGCAGACAAATTTTTGGTCGGACAAGGTTACCCTCGTGTTCTAAATCAAATTTCCCACCCCCATAGTTAAAAAAACAAAAATTTACAAGATCCCGGGCAGTCAGGATTTTTCGGAGCTTGCCGAACGCAAAAGGAACCGATTTGAAAAAAATCGCAGAACAAATGTTTTCGGGCTCGTCAAGGACAAGCGCTTCACTAAGTATAAAATATGTAGTAATCATCACATGAAATCGGCGCCGGTCCAGGGACTATATCTAATTTTTTGGCAAACCAAACCCGTCGGCATAATTCCAGATCTGGGAGTGAAATCATACAAAACCGTTATAAATATCTTTTTTAAATTTACAATCTTTTTACATATTTTACCAAAAAATTGTATGTGTTGTATTACAAATATATTGCAAAACTTGACTAGTTTTTTGGATTGCAGAGAATGGATTACTACCAAGACTTTGATTAAGAGGGTTGACAAATAAAAGAGAAAAAAAGTTCGAGCGGCCGGATGTCCGCTAGAAATAGGTAGATTTCGAGATCAGACAGTTTTGTGTACAAGTAGAATCTGATGTATCAGATTAGTTTAAACAAAACAAACTAATTACAAACAGATATCGAACAAATTTTAAAAAGAAAATAAGCTACATATAAGCAAAACCATATATCTATCCAATTTTGCCACAAACAAATATCAGATCTACCACAGAACATATGTGTGACAATTTATGACACTATATGAAAAACAAACGCCAACCTACTCTATATCATATGTCGTGCAACTACTGCAAAATATCAAAATATGTAGTTTATTTCTAAGAAAAAAAGTTTTTTTCTTCTATTCAAATCTTTTTATTTTTTTTTTCATTCACTGTTTTTGTTTCGTTGACTTATAAGGTTTTTGCAAATTGTTTTTCTTAGGGCTTGTTGCAAACTTTTTTGTTGAAGCCGACGAGTCAAAAATCTCTAACTGCAGAGGTTTATGTTTATAAGAAACTTATTGAAATGTTTCCACAGATTCTAAATTTATGAAGTTTTTAAAAATATTAGTATCCAAACGGCCGTTATAACGGATTTAAAAAACCAATTTTTTTTCTAATATAAAGCCTCTTGTTTTTTAACCATGTGTTGGATTTAGCTGATTTACGAACTTGTCCAAAATATTCATAAAACACACATTTTTAAAAAAAGATGTTTTATCTGGCTCCACAAATGCGACCGTGAGAGTGCCGCTTGTTTCAAACGCATTTTGCGTTTTACAAGCTTTTTTGTTGGAGCCGCTCACTCAGAACAATAGGTAGATTTTTATATGGAATCTAACTAAAAGTAAAATATGCTTTTTTGGTTGGCCAGCGTTTAACCAAAATATATACGAATCAAGATGACTTTAAGTAATATACACAATAGGTAAATGTTCAATTGCAATGAAGTAAAAAACCACGAGTACAAACAAATTAATTTTGTTTTGAACAATCCCACGGATCTACATTAAAACTCAAACGTAACATATTTAACATAACTATGTATATCTATAGCCAAGAGTAAAAACATTTTTTCATAAGCGAATTTTTTTAAATTTAAAGAAAAGAAAACTATACGTTGCATAGATGTTTCCTTCCTGTAGGGTGAAATAGATACTATTTTATTTGGAATGTTAAACAAACAAAAAACACAAATCAGCTATTATAATCATGGTTAAATGTATGTTAAAAAATTGTTGTGTTATAAAGGAGAAAGGCGGGATTTTGTTGTGCAAAAATACAACAAAACATACAGCAACAAAAAAACGAAAGAAAACACAATCACTATAATCAGCCCTTGAGCGATCATTAAGGAAAAAATGTATAGTAATTTCACAAAGTTGTAATTTAATATTTCAGAGCTTCCTGATTTGGTTTTGGTTTTGGTGGTAAAGTGGGTTGGATTGTGATGAAATTGAGATAGGTTTGGTTTGGATAAAATCTTTTAATTGATACTTGTGTATATGTTTATTCGGTTTGGTTTGTTTGAAAGCTATTGAGTTGGCTAGCACCTTCGAAAAACTTTCATGATACTTATTTTTTTTACCACAATTCCGCAGTTTCTTCTCGCTTACAAGAAACCTTAAATATCGAGTGATGAAAATGAGCTCATGTCATCGGGAGATAGTAACGGTATGCAATTGTCTTAAAAATTCAAGATTTAGTTCAATCTCTAGCAAGAGAAGCTAGGAATGAAACGGTAGCTAACCAGATATTAAAAAAGCTAATTCTTTCTGTTGCCCTTCTCAAACTAAGCTTAAGCTAGATAATATATTTTATAAGAATTTTAAGCAATTTCTTCACCGCTTCCAAAAAAAAATTGCTATCGCTGATTCTATACATATATATACTTGACGATTATTCCATATCCCGTCATCCATTTACTGGAAGTGAGAAGAAAAAAACAAACAACATAATTGATGGCTGTTGCCGGCTCTAAATGTTCCCATTTATTTATTATTCTTAAAACAAAACATCAAATTCATTGATTTAAATGTCAGCAACATAAATTTCATAGAATAAAAAGAAAAGTGAACAACAACGAAGCACAATATGTATGTTATTACATAAACAACACACAAAAAGATAAAAAGCATTAAGAAAACAACTTTACCGACGGGTAACCAGAAATATGAAAAAAAAAATTAAATTTCTCAAAACATTTATATGTGTGTATAAAAAAATAACAAGAAAACACCCCTTTCATTGTTAAAATTAAAAGACGGCATAGTGAGAGAGAAAATGTGAAAAAAGTATAAAAATAATAATAACAACAAAATATGTTCGGAAAATTGTGTCTGGAATTGATAGGCTGGAAAAATGTGTATTTTCTGTTTTCCTTATTTCTTGAATTTTTCATGTAGGTGGTTATGATTTTGAAATGAAATGGAATTTCAAGTTTGATATGAAAATTTACAATATATGTGCAATAGTCAGGTCGTCAATGATAATGGAGTGTAATTTGATATGAATGGATTACATTGAGGCAATATATGAACTTTATAATATTGTAATTATTTATTGTAGAGTAGTTCATGGACTCATGATATTGTTTTGTGTTATCGTATCCTAAAATATAATTTATTTTAATTTATTTTATTTACAATATTTTTACACTTTTTACAAAAATGTTTATTGAATATTTACAAATCTTAGCCCTCCAATCTTAGCCCGTTAGGCTATGTCTATATATGGAGTTCAACAAGAGATTAGACATTTTTGATTTGAAGCAGTTAACATTGTCAGGATTCATATTATGAATTTGTATTTCCGGAACTTCTTTATTTATTTTGCTATTTGTATATCCTCAATTAAACCCGTTTTAAAAAACGGGTTTAATGGAGGATATACAAATAAAAAATAATTGTCAGGATTGTTCTAAACGTCTCCCCCTCTCTACTCACTACTTTGACAAATTTTAAATAGAACCCAGATTTTTCATTTCCCTTGCGCTTGGGTCAATTTGCCATGCAACATCCACCTCAAATTGACCTTAGTCAATTGGATAAATGTTATTAGCTAGCAAATAGAAGGTTTCAAGTCTTCAGAAATTTCCAATTTAACATAGCGTCCAAAACAAAACGTCAAATATTTCTATTTAATACATTTTACACTTTATATTAACAATAAAATATCACTTAAAATAATCACAACCAAAAAACTTAAGCTTTTTACGCTATCGCAGTCTAATTTCAACCAACTGTTGTTCTGAAAAAGGAATTCTTTAAATGCAACGAAAAATTAAAAAATTCAGAGAACACTCGACGTCATTATGTGCATGTATTTTATTTCCTCTTTTGTTTTATCGACCCTTCTTCTCGGAATTTGTAACATATGTTTAGTTGAAATATTTTATGTGGTGAATTTAGGTCAAATACAATTTTGCTTCGTATTTTGATGGTTTACGTATAGGAAGGAACGTTACAATAAGTATAGTAGAATTTTTTTGCCAGCGAATTTTTGACAGATAGGACGTAGCAAGAGATAAAAGATGAAACAAAAAGTAAAAGAGATGTATTATTTATTTTGGGGTAAAATTGTTTTCAAAACAATTATATTAGTTAAATTTCTACTTCTAGTAGTAATTTCTACTTCGTACCTTTGTTTGTTGTGATATTTGTTTACATAGGCGTCGTTATTTTTATTATAATTATTTTTAATTATCAAAATTTTGTTATATTTCCTACAAAATCATTAAAATGTTTACTAGTTTTTGGGTTTCTATTATAATTGGTTGAATTTCAATAGTAATTTATAAATTTTATGCGTTTTTTTTTTGTTTATTTCAACGGAACCCCAATAGTTTTTTTTAATATTTTAATCGAGACTCTGAATATTCCGCGCATGTGCAAACCATATGCGCATAACAAACAAATTTCGTGTTCGCTAGCAAAAAAATTCTACTATACATATATATGTATTTGATGGTTTTAAAATCTTGTTAAAAAGAGGCGAGAATAAATTATTTCACTTAGAGGAATTTTCATTATCAATTGAGTAATTAATTTGAAGTCCTTAAGATGGCAATTACCGATATCAGATAACGACACGCGTATACCATCCCATTAACTAAGGTATCAGATTATTTAAGTTGTAATTCGTGCAAACTTTTTATAGTTGCTAGTTGAGATGGTGTGAGCTTTAGATGGTGTTTAACTGGTTTACTGTATGATTCATTAATTACTCCAGCTTCGAGGTTCAGCATACAAACCTTTATTTCCACTTCATAAGTTTACCTAGATGAAAATCATTTACTAATGATTTATTGTAAATATGATTATAAAACTGTTTGTGAGAAATTTTGCTGTTATCTAATAATGATCTCTCAAACACATATCTGTATAAGTGGTTTTTATAGTTTAATATGTTTTATCTGTCAGACATCCAAAAATTTTTTTTAGGCAAAATCGGTTTGAAAAGTGTTTTATGTACTGTTAACCATGTGATGTATAGCGTCCAAGGTCTAATCCATAGCCAAAGACGGCAAACGCTATAAAAAGGAGGTCATTTCCACCCAGGCAACACGAGTGTAACGGACAGTCTTGAAAGGTAGTAGATATCCAGACTGAAAAAAAACATCCAATAAAATTCTTTGTTATATTAGAACAACAGCGATTATTGCAATACTATTGGCTCAATTAACAATTTTGTTGGCTAATTGTACAGTTTATTAATTTTACGAACTTTTTCATAATAGTAATAAATTGTTTATTGAGCTCCTATAGCTACATCAATAAAATAAAGAAAACAGTTATTATAGTTAATTTGTGTTTTTTTTTCAAAGAACCTTTATTGATTTACATCATTGTATTGTATGTCCATTTCGTAATAAATTTTTCGTTTCAAGACAAACTGTTGCTTAACTCTGAAGCGCTCAAGTTTGTATTGCAAAAGTAAAATTTAATAAAAAATGGAAATAAAACGGAAGCCCATAGATTTAGCGATTAGAATTTTGATTTCATAGGCAATTTTTTTTTTCACTATCCTGCAAACAAAAATGGGTAAAGTCTTCAACCATCAACTGGCTATTTAACATGAATAAATGATAACAAAAATGTTTTCTAAATTCTATTGTCTTTTAAATTTCAGTCTTAAGTCTACTTCAGATTTGGATTTTCTTGCTAAATGGGTTTAATTTTAAAATATTTAAAATAATTAATTTAATTAGTTTATTTAATTTAATTAATTTACATTAATTTAATTAATTTAATTAATTTAATTAATTTAATTAATTTATTTAATTAAATTAATTTAATTAATTTAATTAATTTAATTAATTTAATTAATTTAATTAATTTAATTAATTTAATTAATTTAATTAATTTTAATTAATTTAATTAATTTAATTAATTAAGCCAACCTGATTTCTTTGAGTCTGTTGGGTATCCAAACATAAACTTGCAACAGACTAGCAACAGATCCAGTCACTTCAGAACATAAGAACTCACTTAAGTGTAAAGCAACTAAAAACTCAATATCCCGTGAAACAATTTCGCTATTTACAACCGTAAAAAGACCGAAATGTTACCTGTGACTTTTATCGCACACAAGTGGTACCGTAACTGATTTGTTACCGTATTTTGATTAGACAATAGGCGATAACGGTTACCGAACGAGGACCGTGTCAGTTACATTTCAGTATTCGTACGGTTACTATTTCAGCTACTTTTCAGTTTATTTTAGTAATTCTTCGGGTACAATTACGGTTATACTTCAGTTATTAGATTTTATTTGTGTCGGTTACATTTAGGTTACTATTGGTAATATCATGGACACAATTACGATTATATTTTAGGTATTAGATGATGTTTTTGTCGGTTACATTTTGGTAATTTTAGTTATTTTGGCACAATTATGGTTATATTTCAGGTATTAGATCGTATTTGTGTCGGTTACATTTCGGGTACGTTTTTGGTAGTTTGACGTAATAATTCTAACACATCTTATTATTTTAACATATTCTTATTATTTTACTTTTCCTTAAAAATGGTTGAATAAAACCGAAATTTATTGAGATATTTTTATTATTTTAAAATAAATATTAATATATAAAATAAAACATTTTTTGCCAAATAAAAACAAGAATAACTTTAAAATTAAATATTATTAAAACGTGTTTCGCCAAAGAGTAACGTCTGCTTCATTACAATCAAAACCTCCTATATTCTTCAAGCCCAATTCATTGACGCCATATTAAAAAAATCCCAGCGGCAGGTATATCCGCTAGAAATAGGTAGATTTCGGGGTCAGACGGTTTTGTGTCCAAATGAAATTAGATAAGTCAGATTAGTTTAAATAAAAAATATATAAGTAGAAACAGAATAATTCAAAAAAATTATCGAACCAAATTAAATGCATTATCCGAACTAACTTCATCAATACAATTTCGGAACAGTTTTATTTAAGTTGGTTTAAACTACTTTTAATAACATATTAAATCCACCAAAGATCAAATGAACTACGTCACAACTACAATTATACCATCACACATAATTTATGATCAAACATTATCAAACAATTTTATTTCAAAATCATCTTTTGTTGTTGTGTTTTTTTGTTCTTATTTAATCTTTTTTCAAACGGTTACTTAGTAAAAAAAATAAAAACAAAAGAGATTTTGATAATTTTTCTATGGTATTAAATGGCTTGATATTTTTTTTGCAAGAGGTTCATTATAACGCTTATAAAAATGAAACCTTTTGGGTTAGAAAGCTGAAATTTTTTGAGGCTATAGTTGAAAAGTATGTTTAAAAGCTAAGATGAATTTAAATAACATAAACTGAAACATGATGAAAGCATTGCCTTTTGCGTTTATTTTCATTTCAACAGACCTAGGGTCTCAACCGTTAAACTTGAACTATTTTTTTTGAAAATTTTGGAAAGATTTATATTTTAAGTACGTGAAAAAAAGTTTTTAAATATGAGCTTGGCCATTTCAGCTAGAACAAGGACAGCAAAGTTTAGTAAATTTTTAAAACAGCTGATTTTTGAGGAAGCTGAAACGCCAAGGTTGTCATCTGGATAAAAATGATAAAAAATGGTTCAAATATTCAATATTTTTAAATTTTATTAAAATATTATTATTCAAACGGAAGTTATAGCGCCCTAGATTATTCGAGTTTTTAGGCTCTAGCCGCTTAACCGGTACCCGGATCTGGCCAGTTCACGAACCTGTCCAAGACATTATTTGCTGAAACATATATATATGTATACACATATATATATGTATATGTATACATATATATATGTATACATATATATATATACACGTATACATACATATATGTATACACAGAAAATTATTTTGGTGTAGGTCTAAAACTGGGACCGTGAGAGTGCCGCTAAATTCCGTTATACCTCATATCGTTATATATATATATATATATATATATATATATATATATATATATATATATATATATATATATATATATATATATATATATATATATATATAATTTTTTTTTTTTTTGTTTTTCCATCTCCGCTTATCACATATAGTCGTTTGGCATCAAAATTTTTCCGAAATTCCGAGATGAAGCCCATTGCAATAGGTAGATTTTTATATGAAATCTACCTAAAACAATGAACCCATATGCAAAAAATTGGATTAGTGTTTTTGATTAAATTTTTTGAATGGCGAAATTCGTTCACGATTTTTTCTGTGCTAAAAAATTAATGAGGCTTGTACATCGGGGGTTTTGTTACAAAATATAAAACATGTGTTCGAGTTCTTAAACTTTAATTACAGTGAGGAACTCACTACCATTTTTAAAAAATTAGTAAAAGAATAACGTGTATGAAATGTGCACCATTATTTTTGTCATTGATAAATAGTTCAAATTACAGCTGATATGCTTCTCTCGATCATGCGACGCGCTGTCTTCTTGAATGATTCCCGAGTAGGAGCTGCCAATATTAAACAACGGACCAATCCCGTTCCAGTATTGGCGAGTCAAGCCTTGGCTAGTTAGCTTTGGTTTCAGTTTGTACCAGTTGTAAATGCCTAGACTGAACCAAGATTCAGTTTATTATATTACGCGTTATTAACCAGTGTAATGCATTGTAAACATGTGCACGCTATATTATGTTTATCTCTATTTTCATATATGTTACTCTTTCCACACCTTTAAAGGAAGTCTTGAAAAAATTGGTCTTATTTGACAGATTTGGACCCAGGACATCAGTCCTAAACCCTAAGACTTGTGGCGTGGGCTTAGCCCCCTTAGTTTTTATAGGGAGGCTCATTTCTTCGGGTGATGCAACAACGCGGCATCACCCAGAAATACCACATTACTATAGGTGAAAGTGTCACCGTTGACTTTATAGAGTTAGGACTAGTAATGTCTCACTGCTTTTGCCAGCGGTATGTTATATCTCATCTTAAATAATATATTGATCGAGGAAATCACTATTATTTTACTCGAAAAAAATCAAAACCCTCCATCGATTTATTACACATTTCAAATTCGAGTTCTCACTTAAACAAAACAAAAATTTAAAAACTAAATTTCCATTGACACTTCCAAGAAAATATTTAAAACGAAACGAATTTTAAAAACTTCAAATTCAATAGATAAGTAAGTGAATAGAAAGATAAGTGAACAAAAAGTACCGAAAAATTATTATCCAAAATATAATTTCCCTAATTTTTCTTCTATTCATATAAAAAGTATTAAAATTATTTCAATTCTATGATTCTATGAGACCACCAATTTTACAACAACAAAAAATTTAAATTTTTTGTGCAAATATTTCTTATATACAATAAAGTCGTTAAGCTAAGTAAATATATATAAAAAGAAAAAAAAATAGGTTTTGTTATTTAGATCCGGATTATCCTTACATTTTTTTTTCTGAATCGATATTATTTTTTCTTTCACTTTGTTCGTTTGGATTTAAAAATCCTGTCATAAACGTAAACCAAATCGATCCTTTTTTTGTTACTATTATTTTCTTAAATTTAAAAGAAAAACATTCAATTATGTTGATTGTATCTTGTTTTACAAAAAAAAAAAAATTCGTAGAAACAAAGTTTACAAAATCTGAGCACGTGGATAAACTTAATGAAACTTTGGGAAAATTATAACGAAAAACACATATCTTGATGTCAAATTCAAATATATAACGGCAACCATCAACATTTAAAATGTAATTAAAATGAAAATTGCGTTTTGTTCTATTTTCCTTCATTATTATATTTTACATAATATATTCATGTAGGAACATATAATTCTTAACGTATCAATTACACACTACACTAACTTCAACACCCACGTCAACACAATTAATTTTATAAATCAAAGAAATAATTGTACTTATTTGTTTGTTTTTGCTTATTTCTCAGAATTAAATGTTTGAAAATGAAGGTAAGTAGATATTATGGAATTGTTGTGTTTCTATGTTCCGATCATAGATTGTGGCACGTGTCAGTGAAAATTAAAAATAATATAAATATCTTATGATGAACAAAAGAATTTAATCATAAAATTAGATTTATTATCGATTTTTTTTTGTTTTATTAGTCATAATTTATTTAAACAAAAAAAATAAAACATTTTTATTTATTACAGAAAAGCAAAGTCATAAAAAAGTTAACTGTTAAGAAATTGTTACTTGTTGTTTTTTATGATTGACGTTTTTTGTATTTTTATTGTACTCATATTTAATGTGTGAATGCAGGAGCTCGCTTTTGAAAAAAATTGGTTTGTAATAAATGTGCTGTGCTAAAGGTTTAATATACGGTTTTTCTAAATAAACTTATTGTGCAATTGTATTTGGGGTTTTGGGCAGACGTACTAAAATGCACTAAAATGGTACAAGTGTTTTTATTTCTGTTAACATTTTACAAAACAAACACGAAACATATATGATTGAAAAACGTATTACATAACGCATTTTAATATAACATATATAACTTAACATAATAACGAAAACTAAAGATGAATTCACTCACGAATGCTTTACGGAAAACCTCTACATTTCCAACTCACTAAGTCCAAAACCTTTTCATAAAACCTCTCAGTGTAAACCTTTTCATAAAACCTCTCAGTGTATTATCAACAGCATGCAATATTTCTATTTAATGACAGTAAACATTTAATTAAAAATTCACAAACATGTCGCGCATTCGATGCCTATTTATCGCGTTCCGTATATACAATTATTTTATTTCACCTCTAGTCATCGTCAAAATCAACTCTAACTATCGGAACAGTGTAGCACTGGCGATGATTAAAGTTTGAACGAATGGACATCAACGTTTACGTTTTAGGAAACTCAACGTTTAGGTTTCCGTTCCATAAGTAGCCACGGTAGTAGAATTCGCTGCAATAAGAGTGAAGTTTGATTTCACACTAACCTTCTAAGCGGAAGTAGCTGGAATTACTGATACCTCGGAGCTGGTATCGATTACAAATATAAGATTTGTGATGGTATCATAAACCATTCCGCTATATAAGAGCCATTTAGTTCTTGAATTGCTAGAAAAAGAAAAATAACGTGAACATTTACCATGGCATTTTTGAACCGAAACGATGGTGATTTAAACAAATACCTAAAAACGCTGGAAGTTATGGCAATGTACCGGTGTATCGTATTATGTGTGTTGTTGATGTTGGTGTGTGGTAATGTTGCTGGTGTTGTATGTTTTCTCTTGTTATTGTTGGTGTGTTTGTCTTTTAGTTCGTCCTCTATGATGTTGCAAAAAACATGAGTTATGTTGTATAAACACCAAAAAAAAAAATATATATATATATATATATATATATATATATATATATATATATATATATATATATATATATATATATATATATATATATATATTTTTTCCTCGATTCAGCCGCTTTTTTGTTCGGCAAGCTCTGAAAAATTGCGATTGCCCGAGCTCTTGAAAATTTACCTTGTTCGACAAAAAAGTGTCTGTTATTATCGAGTCTGACAATTGACATTTTGGCATGTTTGCGTTGTCAGACTCGACAATAGCAGACAAATGTTTGTCGGACAGGGTTACCCTCGTCTTCTAAAACAAATTTCGACCTCTTATAGTTAAAAAAAATTGTAGTATCAAATTTTCAAGATCCCGAGCGATTGGCATTTTTCGGTGCTTGCGAACGAAAAAGCGGCCGAATCGAGGAAAATGGCAGAACAAAAGTTTTCCGACTCGTCAAGGTCAGGCGCCTCACGAAGTATAAAATATGTGGTAATCATCTAATGAAATCGGTGAGGGCCGAGGGGCTGTAAGTTTTAAATTGTTTTTCATAAAACATTTTTATTTTATTTTAATTATTTTGTATTCAATTTACCTAAATTTACACGTGATAATACTTTATATTTTTTGTAATAGCCCAGTCATGGTTGCAATTATACTCGGCTAATACTGGGCTAATACTGTTCATCCTTATTGGTCCGTTAGTGAACCTGTACAACATGGTATGGGCCATTGCTGATTTTTTCTCTGGCCCATGAATGGCAGCTTTTTTTTGTCCAGTAAAATCATCATCATCCAGTAAAATTATGTTAATGGCACAGTCATGGTTGCCAGTACTCGGCCATTCTCGCCTTACTAGTCACTTGTAATGGACCATTACTGGACCAGTTGTACATTCATGCATGAGCTTTCACGATAGTGGGAAATTTTTCGCTCCATAGAACCCTCAGTGTTTCATCAGTAAAATTTTGTTTTGCTTCGCCCCGCTTTGTTCGCAACAACTCGAAAGGGTTTTTTTCGCCAAAATCCTTCCCACGGAGCACGGTACGAATGTGGTCAGTGCTAGATTTTCCTAATCGAGTGAGAATCGCTTGTTAAATTGTGTCGTACGAACGATCGGGATCAGGATGTGCTATGACATCGCTAACCAGTTGCGCTAACTCAGGGGTCAGAAGGGTGCCGGATAAAAACATACGGCATTAACTTCGATGTCGCTTTTAGACTTAGGCATAGCATGGCTACTGGAACGAGCTTAATAGTCATAAGTTGTTCTTGTTGTAGAAGTTAATTTTTTGGTATGTTCTGCCACAGCTCGTACTTGCTTATTCCAAAGTAAACAAGAAAAAACAACACCTTTTTTTATTTCAATATGTTTTATTTGAGTGATTAGATTCAGTGGTTATAACAATGCAGACTTTTAACGATTATAAAGACAACAAATATACCATATGATATAATGATTACACTCAATCCATATATCATCTGTGATATGAAATAATAATTTTACTAAACAAAACAATAAATCTCAACAATGACATTTCAAAAAAAAAAACAACCATCAACACCTTCGCTAATAAAATTTTCTAGCCTCCAAATCTCTAAGATCTAAATTTTTTTTTTAACTTGTATACAAATGTTTCTATTTTTTACAATCAATTTTTTACCATGGTTTGATGATTTTTATATTCATAATTTATATTTTTATTTTTTTTTTTGAATCCTTGTATGAATCGCCCATAACCTGAACTAATCACTTGAACCCCTGTTGTTACAATGGAGCGCAACATGGGGTATACTTTTGAATTAAATTATTATTATTGTATTATTTTTTTAAAAACAATAACAAAATACTATTTTCAATGTTAGGATATAATATTTATTTTTTGTTCTTTAAATTTATTCCAAAATAATTTTAACACAAAATGATATAAATTATAATTTTTATATGAAATCAAACGAAAACATAATTCTTACAGTTACGATTGAGTCCAACAGCAAATATGTAAATTTATAAAAACATTTGTTTCTTTTCAACTCCGTCATCAACACGATCCAACAACATAGCACAACAATATTGACATTGACAGGATAAATAAGTTTTCATAAAATTTGACACATTTCTTTTCTGTGTATCTCTCTTCAAACCCTACAATTTTCACATATAATCATAAAAATGTATGTTATGAAGATGAGTGATATTAAGGAACAAAAAAAAAACGATATCAAAAACACAAACAACAAAACGTAGAAAAAAAAGAAATTAACAATTTTATTTGATGTGAAAAGACCGCACTGACAAGTTCTGTCATTTCAATAATATTCTCTTCGAAAAGTCTGATTCCCAAGTATGTTGTTATTTTTTTTCCTTATGATGTTTTTCTTATTAAACGATAAAAAGCAGGTAACCTATGTTTTATCAATTTTTTTTTGTGGGTATAAAAAGTTGTGCTTTACTTTGTTTTTGACAGAATAGACATGAAGTCGACATTTTTGTTTGTTAAGTGGGGTAGACATATTTTCAAGGCAAGCACTTGTGCCTGGCAAGCCTGGCCTTGTGCAAGCCTGGCACTTATCAAATAGGTACAAATTAAAATCTAACCATAATAAGTAAAAAGTAAGATAAAACTTGATTTAACTTCTAAAAAATGGCAACAGTTTTAGTATAATCCAAATAAATAAAAAGATGTACACATTGCTAAATTTATATAAGTTGATTTATTCTTGCCAAATTGCATAAAAAAATATAAATTATTAGTTAAGTATTCACACAATTGTTTCTCCAATATAGTATTTGTAAACCATTCTTACATTTTTGGAATCATTCAAAATAATGAAATGATTTAATGATTTACTGTACATTTATATAATTGATTTATTCTTGCCATGTTGCATAAAAGAAAAGAAAAAATAAGATTAGCTTAGTAATTAATAATTATTCACACAATTGTTTTTCCAATACAGTTTCTGTAAACTATCAGGAGCTTTTACGTTTGTAACTCAAATGCAATAAACGCCTTTTTTGTAAATTCTCATATCTCTCAGTTTCCGCTTATTACATAGCGCAACGAATTATATAAAATTTCTTAACCGAAAACAAGAGAACATTAAACAAGAATAATTTTTCAATAAACATAAAAGATAATCAACACATCTTATTTAAAACTCGGAAAAAAATCTTAAAAAATTACAAACACTTCTTCTTAATTTATTTAACCCATTACCTATTTTTCATAACAATACCCAAATTAGTATAATTTATTAAATTAAAATATCATCTTACATGCTCATTATCTTTACACACATTCATAACACTAACAGCAATAATAATAAAAAAAATATATTTAAGAAAAAACATAAACGAAAAACAATTTAAATGAAACCAAAAACCCGAATTAAATTATCATTATCAACATAATCGTAACTGCAACTTTAACAAATGATGTCATTAGAATATATAAATGAAACAGAATCTTAATGAATATTCAATTTCTTATATATTATTATAATATTCCTGTCACATAATTTTCACATTTTAAAAACATAAATTTTTCGTGTAATCACCAACAACAAAGAAATTATTAAATAAAAACAAGAAAAAATAAAATCAAAATTATTACCGAATTAACATAGCCAAAACGACTTAAGTTTTTATTTATATAAAATTAAAAACTAAAGAAACAAAGAATTGTTTATTAATAATTTTTTTTTATTAAGAACAAAAAAAAATAATAAAACAAAAAGAAACATAAACTAATCGTTGATCCGGTTAATGGGGCGGCAACATAAAACTGTGTAACTTTTATTACTATTATAATATATGTAGGAAAAAAATTAAAAAAATATTATAAAAACGAAAAACAATAAATTCGTTAATCAGCAACGATAGTTCTGAATAAAAGTATAGAAACCATTCATTTTTCTACGCTAGATTGTTTTTCCAAATCCATCAAGAAAATTTTGATCGAAATATGGGAACTTTTTTTATTGAGCTTTGTTTGGCTACGACATGTTAATCGAAAGTTTATTATAAACAACAAAAATAAAGAAAATTAAAAAACAAACTTTTAGAAACACGAACTAAAAAGTAAAAAATAAATTACATTGACGCAACGTTGCAAAAAAACAAACGATATGTTGGTACAAACTTTATGGTTTTAAAGGACATTCTCTTTAAAATTGTAAGAAGAAAAGAAATATTTAAATAATATTTAAAACAGATTCACATTAGACTTTTGACTATTAGCATTTTTGATTAATAAAAAATTTTCCGTTCCGTTTTGTTACATAAAATAGAAGTGGGAGGGCGCAGTCAGCATAGAAAGGGAATAAACGTTTGTAGTCTCTTGTTAGTAATATTCACACATTTTCCAAACTTATGTTCCTCTTCCATACTGAATACTCACTTCTATTTTATGTAACAAATAGGAACTGAAAATTGTTTATCTATCAAAAATATAATTAATTTTCTTCTTACAATTTCAAAGAAAATATAATTATAAAAGACATAACGTTTGTTCCAACATATCGTTTGTTTCTTTGCAACACAACGTTGTGTCAATGCAAAATTTATCTTTTACGTTTTAGTTCGTTTTCCTTACAGTGTGTTTTTTAAATTTTTTTGTATGTTTTTTTATTTTAAAGTGTTTAGTTATTACCTAAATAGTACATTATGATGCAAGGACGTAATGCTAAGATTTTTGGACGTATGTGGACCTTGCGAATTGAGGCGCTAGTCTGAGATTAGCACCCACATTAAGTCCAAAATGGCTTACGTCCGTGCATCATATACTATTTTTTATTCGCCGCAAGCAAAATATTTAAAAAAAAATTTTTAATCTTAATCAAAATAAATATTTTATAAATTTTGAAATAAAAATATGTTCAACAAGTAACCTTTGATCAATATATTTGTTATTACTTTTCAAACAAATCGTATAACTATGACAACAAAGAATAACAAATATTTTGATTGGATTAGGAAATTTGTAATCGAAAGGTTGCTTTGATAAAAATTCATATTTTTATAGAATTTAAACGAATACAAATGTTTTTTACTTTTTCGGACGTAACTATGACAACAAAATATATGGTTAAAAAGTGACACTTTAAGGCCGCAACAGTAATAGAGTAACACTTTAATACGTAGGCGAATAAAAAATGTGTTTCCCAATTTATTTCACAGAAAATACAGCATAAGAAAAACGAGTAATTAAATCACTTACCGAAAATTTAATATTCTTTTGAAATTTAAAGTAATTTTAATAAGGTATATTTTATTCAGTGGTTTAGTTTTTTTACTACTATAATATATATAGCAATAGCTGAATGTAGGAATTGATTGCACTATTACACCGAAAGAAAAAATCTTGGTTGATTCAAACATGTTGCATTGTTAATCGAACATTAAGTGAAAATTGTGGAATTAAATACGTTTGTGATTGAATCAACCAACGCTCCGTATTTGGATTAACAATTTAGCCGTTGTTGATATATTTTTATAAGTATTACAAACATATTTGATTTAACCATGTTTGTAGTTGAAGCAACTATGATTTCATTTTCGAGCAACAATGCCGTAGTTGATTTAATTTTCAATTGACTACAAACGTGGTAAATTAAAAATTAGACTAAAAATAGTGATATTGAATACGTTTGTAATAGAATCAAACAATACTCCGTATTTGAATTGACTAATCAGTCGTTGTTATTAAGTTTTTTTATAAGTATCACAAACATATTTCTGTAGGTGGGAGGTAAACTACACCAAGTCCAATTTTTTCAAAATACGTTTTTTTATACTGTTAGAATCAGGTTTTTGTTCTCTACCGAGAGGTTAATAGCACTAAGTCCTAACTAGTGTAGTTTTCGAGATAGAACAATTTTAAATGACACCAAGTCCATAGTTCATAGTCCATTTTCAAACAGTTTTTTGGCTTACCTGTAAAATTTAAAAAATGTGACTTGGTGTAGTTTACCTCCCACCTACAGATTTAATTTTAGCATGTATGAAATTAGGGATTGCAAATTTTAAGGAAAACAGCAATACCGAAATTTCGAGATTGATTAATCTAAAACCGGAATTCCGGCATTAATACCAAGATTTAAAAAAAGTAAAAATCTCAATAAAATAGTTTTTTCTGTATTTTAAAATATATTTAAATAATAATATAACAAAATAAAATAATTCAATATTGTAGATCAACAATGGAACAATTATATTGCAATTATGTATATCAACATTAAAAATTTCAATAACATAATTTTTTCTATATTTTAAAATATGTTTAAATAATAATATAATAATTCGGTCTTGGAAATTGCAAATAATCAAAAAAGAACATTTAAATATGCAATTGCAATTAAAAAATTACATATAAAACAATTACATTGAAATAACATATACATATATACATATGTTATTTCAATGGGGTGGAGCATACCTATGTAGTTTGAAGTATCTCGATTCTGTGCAACGGAGAGCAGTTAAATTAATTGGCAACTCAAATCTTACTAATGACCTTGATTCCTTGCAGAATAGAAGAAATGTTGATGATTTGACGATTTTCTACAAATATATCATGGATGAACGGGTTTCTGAAGAGATCAAATCGATTTTACCTAAGTCTGCAAACCTATCGCGTCATACCAGAGCATCGGTAGCGGCCCATCCTTTTACGGTTCAAACAATAAGATGTAGAACTGTAGCCTTCCAGCGAGACTTTTTCAACAGAGTCTCTCATCCTCTGGAATTCATTACCTTCGTGGGTTTCCCTGATAACTTTAACCCTCGAAAGTTCAAAGTTGGCGTTCATAAATTTCTAAAAGAAGCTTAATGCTCAATTGATTGTAATCCCTAGTTGGCATGGTATCTTCGGATATTCAGAGACGTTAATATATAATCCTCAATATAATAGCTGTGAGGCTATCCCTCTATACGGTCGTAACGCTGATGACGTAGTACATTTTTTATTGTTTTTGTTTCATTTTTTTTAAATAACATTAAAATTATTGTTTTAATAAAATTTATAGGGGGGATTTTTTTAAAAGTTATTTATAGTTTTTGTTGTTGTTTTAATTAAATCTGTTTTTTTTCAATTCAATTAGTCACAATATATGTAATATGTTTTAATTTTGCTTTTGAACCTATATAGGTAAAAACATGCTATATATATATATGTACTTGATTTATAGTAATTAATATTTTGTATGTAAGCCAATATAAATGATTGAAATGCTTTTCTTAACTCCACTTTGTAGCACTATTATAGCAGGAGTCAGACCCAAAAAATTGTTCTATAAAATAGCGAACATAACAGCATAGAAAAATATAGATTTTTAACAATTTTTAAAAACAATGTAGGTTGCAAACATTTGATATTATTGGGACAAAACACAGTTTGTGTTATAATATACATTTTTAAATATTTAATAATTTAAACTGATTTAATAAAATAATGTTTAAAAAAACTCAGTACAAAATTTCGTTGTCATTGTCGATGTAGAGGGTTGTGAGGAAGGTTCGGGGTTCAACGCAGACCCTATAATTATTTTCATTTATTTATTTATTAAATTATAATTATATATACATAAGGCCTAGCCCTTTTTGGTGTACATATATGTAGAAATTATTATAAAGAACAATTTGATCAAATTTACATAGTATAATACTAATTCATTTAAAGTAAGCTTACTATAGTTCAATTAACTTAATTAAAAAAAAAAAAAAAATTATTTTATATGGGATTGACTTACTTTTTACTGTTTTTGTTTATTTTTTTTATAGAACATAAAAACTATTTCTTTGGGATTTTTTGTATTAAATTTCTAGATATTACGATGTATGTCAACATCCTAAGATGTCGATTATAATCAATATCCTAAGTCACGAGTGTAAAGTTATTATTGATTGTTGCCAATCAATGCGAAACTTAATATCTGACGAACGGTCAATTCATTGCTATATTTTTGGTTAGGAAATATAGACAACTTCAGGGTTTGAGTTTTTAATTTGGAAGGGTTTTTTGTGAACAATTAAGCTTAAGTACATATTGGAAATCACTTGAATTTTGCAATTCGAAATAACTTTTCATTTTCTCTAAAATTCTTTTAGAAACTTTTTTTGTGTTTCGTGCCATAATGACTTTACACTCGTGACTTAGGATGTTGATTAGAAAGTTGACTTAAGTGTTGACGAAATATTCTCTCATCCTATGAATTCATACATCGTAATATTTAGAAATTTAATACAAAAAATCCCAAAGAAATGCAATTTCCAATATGTAATCATTGATGAAAGATTCAACTTAAGTAAATATGAAAAATGATGAAGTTTCAATTTAGAAATTATCTGAACATGAAAATTAAAATATGGTACGTCATCACCGCTGTGGCTAAGTTGTGTAAGACACACGGGATTTGAACATATGTCTCTGATGAATGTGAGTTCGAATCCTGGCACGAAACACGAAAAATTTTTCTAAAGGAATTTTAGAGAAAATGAAAAGTTATTTCGAATTGCAAAATTCAAGTGATTTCGAATATGTACTTAAGCTAAATTGTTCACAAAAAACCATTCCAAATAAAAATTATTCCTTTTCATTCATAAAAATTCCATTTACGGCATTTAAATTTTTCGATAATGTAGTCTTTCAGCCATTTCGTTAAAATTTATTATTTATATCATTTCGATATTAATAAGAAAATTAATTATTTATATGACTGATAGTTTGTTTTCCATCATTATTTTTGCATACTTTCATTTTCTGTAAATAAACCAAAGAAAAACAAAAGCTGCTATTTCATTATTTCCTAATACATATTATTATTTCCAGCCATTTGTGATTGATCGTATAAAAATTTATAGTATGTACACTTCACGATGGTTTTTTTGTAGAATTAAAGTTAAGCAGCAGGTGCACACAGAATAGATTAGAAGAGGTTGGATTATGATGGATAGTACTTAGTAATTGTATCAAAGCCAGATGAAAAGGCAAAGAGTGTATTGGCGTACGGGGAAACGGGGGGGCGCAGCCCGCGGGATACCCCCTAGTTAATTATATTAACACTAAACATGCCTAACTTTCAATAAAAAAAAAAAATTACATTAAAAAACAGAAAATGATTTAAGACTTTGATATTTATATGGTAGCTTTATTCTCTATGATAACAATATCCACAAACCGAATCACCAATCAACATAAAAATATCCTGGATAACGAAATAAAAATACTGATTATTTAGATTAAAAAATAAGTAGCTAATTGTTATTATTTTTTATTACTTGTCAAAATGTGAAAAAAAAACTCTGGTGGTAGGAATTTGAACAATTTTTGATATTTATAATAAAACAAATGAAATGAATATGTATAGAAATAAATACAATCAAATGACATTTCGTTATAGAGATTTTTCAGTTTAGAAATAAAACATTATTTTATCTTTAATATTAAAATACCGGTATTGTAAAATACTAATACCGGTTTTTCGATGTTGGCAAATTCAATTGAATCCAGGTATTCCGGCATTCGAAATCCCGGCATTGCAATCGCTATATGAAATGTTAATGAAACACAAACGGTGTACAGTTATCTCTAACATGTTCCAATTTCTAAGATATATGATATCGCCTAAATTATATTATTATAGACCATTTATTTACATATATTGGTTTGGTACATCTTGGTTTTGTTTTTGCTGCTATCGAAACAAGATAAATGAAAAATATTAAAAAAATATAATAAGTTTCTTAAACCACTAAAATTAATTATTGAAAGGGCCTGTTTATTTAGCAAGATTGTTTTTATTACAATCACTTAAAAAATTCTTTCGCACATAATTTTATGTGCAAATAATAAATTAATATTATTCAATTTAATTAAACGCATGTAAATTATTTCCTACAATGTTAAATAAAACCAACCATGTTAGAATACCAAATTTTTTACAATCAACATTCATATTAAAATATAAGTAAACATTTCTATTATCAACTTAGCATTGAGACAATTTTCTATGAAATAGTGCGGAAAAATAAAACAGTGCGGAAAAATCTCACTTTTTGATATTGTTGACAATATCGAAATACGTTGGTTGAATTGTGATTCGGAATTGCAAAAAATTTATTTTTAACGCCTATTTCAACTCGGGGTAATTGATCCGGATTTCGTGTTTAAACAAACACAATAATTCTCAATCAAACACATTCCTTGTCGAAGGAATACAGTTTTCATGTAACTATTGACAGGAACGTGATTGATTAAACATGATCAAACTAATTAATTCAACTATGATTTGTGATGGTTTGAACACGAAATTAATCACGCCCTTGTTGATTTGAGTAATGAAAATTGTTACGTTTTTAAAAATAAATTGACAATGCTACATTGGTTAAAATAACCACGTTCATATTAGACACAAAATCAAACAAGCTTTGTAATTAATTCTACCAACGTTTTTTTTTCGGTCTACAATTGTAATATGTTAAACATGCATTTTTAACGAATTGTGATACTTTCAACTAATATGGAATGGACGTTAAATTTGGGTAAATTGCTGTAAATTTATGGTTAAAATCAATATGTATTTTTATTTTATTATAATGAACTAAATGTATGTTTTCTAATTAAATGCTTTTTATTGAGAATATTAACGCTCCAATTTAATTTTTATTGGTGTTAAAAAGTTGTTCTGAAAACCGGTTTTCGAAAAATGAAGACGGTTTTACCAGTCCTAGTGTGAAAAGTGTGAAGTGTGAAAAGTCAGCAGTTGTATGGTAGATCCCCCGCCACTTTAATCAATGTGTCCCAAAAGCTGATAATTATCTTCTCACACTAATCTAAACCTTTTTCATAAGTTTCATCAGAATCACTTTAATATTGTAGGCTGTAGTGTGCATAAAGACACTGAAAAAACCTCAAAAAATTACAAAAAATTGTTTACCGGAAGTGAAAAACCGAAAGTTGGGATGCAGAACTGGTGTAAACCGTACTATATGTTTAGGTACCAAGTTTCATCCAATTCGATTATCAGGAACAGATGTTATTGAGCTTTCAAAGAAATAGGTGCTCCGGGGACCCTACCAGAGGTGAGAAAAGAACGTTCTTCGCTAAGAAACAAACGTTTCCCATATAACGAGTGTTTTTATATATTCGTGTTCTTTTGTATTCTCATTTTAAAACAAATGAAAACAGTGAGAGAATTATTTAAATGTTTCTGTTTGTTTTTATTCTGTTTCGTTTATTCTCTATATTCGAATGGTTTAGTTTAAAACAGGAATAAAGAATTATGCGAATAGAAACGCAAATGTATTTGCGAATATATTCTTAGGATTGGGATTATTTTTTTTTGGTTAAAAAAACTAAATTTTATATGTTTTTTTGTATTAATGCTTTACTAACTCGAAGTTTATATTTATGAAATCAATTTAAAATTTTATTTTTGGACTTTTATGTTATGCGGAGTATAATACTAAGAATAATTTTATTCTGTCTTTGGACCGAAAAACAACGAAATGTTGAACACTACTTGGCGGAGATTCAAAATTTTTACGCCGTTAAATTCTAGGGTTAGATCACTAGATTGCAAATGCATCAAAAATTTGGGTTGATAAATCGTTTAGCTTATTCAATGTTTTTTAAATAAAAATAAATCGTTTCAATTTATCTATAAAAAACGCAACGGATTAGCTGGAATTAAACTCAAGCATGTAATGTAATGTGATAATATGTTTGTTGTTTACGACTTCGCATTTATGTTTTGTATTGGTTCTCTTTTACTTCTCTCGCTAGAAGTAAACACACACCCTCTCACCTTTCATGAAGTAAATACTAAACCCTTCGCACAAACCGAAGTCCTGACACCTCATAGCAACTTCCTACCCTTACCACCATTTGTCAATAGAAAATAGAGGTAGTCTTTGTAATAGAGCTTGAAAATAAAAGAAATATTTAATTCTAAATTCATTAGGTCTTTTTTTTTAACAAGCAAAAAGATCATTTTATTTTATTAATATAAAATAATTAATTATTTATACTAGAAGTTATTACTCATTGAAATTTTTAAAAATATTTTGTAAACATTTAAGTTAATTTTATTTAATATTGATGACGCAGTTTTGTTTACGCCAGATCCTTCTGGCTCCATGATTTCAAGTTTTAAAAAAATTGTTAAATTAATTAATCTAATATATTAAATAAACAATAGTCCAATTTTATTTAATTAAAACTTCAACTTGCGTCCTTTAATATGCTAATTTCGTTCCGATTTGTTATCAATTATCATACATAAACTAAATAATATGGGTGCGTCCGATTTGACTCAAATAACTGAAAAAACAACAACAATTGCATATAATTTTTCATTTGTTTCAGTTGCTTCACTCAAAACGAACACGAATATCGAATGATATCGTCCTCAAATCGCAGTTTTTCGTTTTTAATCAACAAGGCAAATAGTAAAAAAAACTAAGAAAATGTTATGATTATAAAGCGAATAGGAAGAATAAAAGAAATAAAATAAAAACGACAGATATTTTAAAACACGAGTGCTGGAGAATATAAAACATTCGAATGAAAACATTTCTCTTATTCAGTGGCGGATTATGCCTTTAAGGGGCCCGAGGCGGAACAAAATTTTGGGGCCTAAGATTTTACCAAAAATTTTGCAAATGAGTTTGATTAAGACTATTTCTTAAATAATTTTTTATTCGCCTCAGAGCGGAGAAAGATCGTTCTCCACTTGCGTTGCATATCGGCAATGTAAGAAATATTTTTAAAATAGTTTCCACATTGGGAAATGAATATTGCAGGCCATCAATGATTACCTTGTACATCTTAAATGGACAAGTGATGTTCTCTTCTTTTATATATTTTAAAAAATGATGTACTTCGTCTTTAAAATATTGTACTTCTATATCCCTCGCATATGTATTTGACAATTCTAAAATACACTTGTCAACTTCATCACTGGATATATTTTGATGAAAAAATAATTTAAAATTATTTAAAACAGTTTCATATATGGACGTTCTGGTAGACATTTCAGTGGCAAGTCTATCACAGATCATATTGTGAGTATTTATAATAAACAATTCTCGTCCTACTAGCTGTGTATCCTTTGCAGATGATTCATCATACATAATTTTGCGTTTTCTTTTTCATCCTTCTTTGTAGCTAATATTGTCTGTTAATAAGTTTGCTTGCTTTTCTATGCTCTCAAAATCATTCCGAACATCCCTTATAAATTGTGACAAAGAATTAAACAGTTTTACTCCTTGTAATAAGTTCGTTTGAATATTTTGAAATGATTTTCTAGTACTATTGATTCTTTGCAATAATATATTCCATAGAACGGTTAATAAGGCAATTCATATTCATCGAAAGAGCTAGCTAATTTTTTAACCTCAACTTTAGTAATCGGTTTTTCGTCTTCATTTTCGCTAATTTGGATAAGAACGCTTTTAATATTTTTGTAATTAAACCGCAAGGCGGATACTGCATCAGCTCTTGCAGACCATCTTGTCACTTGTGTCACTTAATTTTTTAATATGTTTGGAATTAGGATCGGAAATCAATATCAATAAGCAACTTCCGTCTGTGAGTAGATGAAGAAAAGAATACATATATATTTTGGATAAAGTTAAAATAATACACCGCAGTAGCTTAGGCATCTGCAGCATAATTTCCAATTAAATTAAGCGTATGACTTGTACAAGGAATAAAAATGGCGGTTTCACTTAGAGTTTTAATTCTGGCTTGTAAACCATTATATTTTCCGGCCATATATGTTTGACCGTGACAATTTTTAACATCCAAAGACAAATTGTTTAAAGTTTTCAAAATAAGTTGTGCTAGATATTCTGAATTGTGATTTTCAATTTGTAAAAATCCAAAAATCGTTCTCTCGCATCGCCCACTTTATAGTCCTGAATTTCTTGAATTAGGTGTTCTTTTACTTCAGTTCCCATTAAATTTATAAATTCATCGCATGTGGTATGTGATAAATAACTTACATTACCTTTTCCTGGATGGCTGTACCTCTCCAAATGATTTTTAAGAAAATCATCAAATTGGGATAGGTGCTCAATGCATGTCATAAAATTTCCTTTTCTGTTCGAATCAATATCTTCTCGATGATCACGAAATGCTAAACCCAAAGTAGCTAATAGCTTTACTGTAGCTGCAACTCTTTTTAAAACTTCCCGCCAGTATTTTTGTTGTACTTCAATTTCACGAGCTATTTGAGTATCAATACGTCCAGTTACAAACAATATTTTTTTCAAATTTTTCAAACAAATTTTTTAGACAATCTTTTTTCCAATCAACGTTGATAAAACGAAATATACAACTAAAGCTAAAACACCTATACTATATCAATCATATCATATGGAAACCCTTTTCAAACGTTAATCCAAATGATGAATTTAGCATGTATTGTATAAAAATACATGGATTTTAAGCATACAATAAAAGATTTCAATTCTACACGTTAAAAAGTTTTCATTTATTTAGTTATATATGAAATTAATCTAAAATATGTACAATTATATGCTTAAAATTGAGGTTTTCAGTTTAATGCTTTCAATAAATTGTAGGTCTTAAAAGAAATCCAAAATCATTGATGAAAACATAAAACTCAAATATGCTTCAAATATCCAAAAAATACTTATCTGGATTTTGTTTTTATCAAAAATTTTGCGATTGATATAATAACAGCCTATTGCAAATAAAGTTTTAGTATTAATATTCATTAGTAACAGTGGATCTTTTCAAAACAAAATGTTTTTTTACTATACAAATTGGAAAACGAATTTGTACATTAAAAAATTATAAAACTATCAAATTAGAATTATTAAAATAAATACATACATGAAAAAAAGTAATACAAATTGACAACCTAACACTTTTACATGTGGGATTATATTAAAAAAATCTTTAGGTTTAAAAACTTTGGTTGAATGAACGCAGTCATCTGATATTTGAATACCTATAAAATATCATTACTATTCGTAGCGAGGGGGCCCCTGTGCATGTGGGGCCCGAGGCGGCCGCCTCTTCCGCCTCTATGGTAATCCGCCACTGCTCTTATTTCTATTCTTTATATATTCGTATTCTTTCCTTAATAAAAAAAAGGAATAAATGCGATTGGATTTTCAAAACATTCTTAAATATTCGTTCGAAGAACGTTTCTTTCTCATCTCTGGACCCTACACCCCTTTGGTAACTATCGCTCAAAAACTAATCAGTTCCTTGTCTTACATATTTGGATCTTTTTCCAAAGTGTCATCAAAATTCATTCACGAACGAATGTTGTATACTGCCAACAAACATTGAAAAAATGGTGACACAATAAACAGGTGTTTGGGAAGCCCCTCACCACTTATACCAATATTGTCCAAAAACTAATCAGCTCTTTGTCATTTAAATCTCCATCTTTTCTCAAAGTTTCACTAAAATTGATTAATGAATGAAGTCTGTATGCGCCCAACAAATTTGAAAACCTAGTGTGAAAAGTAAGCAGTTGTATGGTAGATCCCCCCCCCCCCCCCCTCCGCCACCCAGATCAATGTGTCCCAAAAGATGAAAACTATTTTCTCAAACTAATTGAAACCTTTTTCATACGTTTCATAATAATCACTTCATTATTGTAGGCTGTAGTGTGCATAAAGACACTAAAAAAAACTTCCAAAAATTCCAAAAAAAAATTTTTTACCGTAAGTGAAAAACCCGAAGAACCCGCTGAATTTCGAATTCTCGCTCAAAAGCTAATCAGTTCTTTGCCATAAATATTTGCATCTTTTTCCAATGTGTCATCAAAATTCATTCACGAATTGCTCCCAACAAACAAAAAACATTGTGTAGTAAACCACCTGTTGTATGTTGGACCCCCCAACCCTTTATCAATTTTATTAGCTTTTGAAGTACATTTGATAAAGGGTTGGGGTCCACCATACAACAGGTGTATTTTTCCACCATGTTTTTTATGTTTGTTGGGAGCATACAGCATTCGTTCGTGAATGAATTTTGATGACACTTTGGAAAAAGATGCAAATATGTATGGCAAGGAACTGATTTATTTTTGAGCGAAAGTGAACAAAGTGGTGGGGGTTCCGCCAATCACCTGTTTTTTTAAAGCTCAATAACATCTGTGCCTGATAATCGAATTGGATGAAAGTTGGTACATAAGCATTTACTACGGTTTACAACAAGTCTGCATCCCAACTTCCGGTTTTTCACTTCCGGTAAACATTTTTTTTGTAATTTTTCAATTTCTTCAGTGTGTTTATGCACACTACAGCCTACAATAATGAAGTGATTATGATAAAAGTTATGGAAAAGGTTCCAATTAGTGTGAGAAGATAATTATCATCTTTTGGAACACTTTGATCAGAGTGACGGGGGGTCCACCATACAACTGCTGACTTTTCACACTTTGTTTCTAAAGTTTGTTGGGAGCATACAGACTTAATTCATTAATCAATTTTAATGACATTTTGAGAAAAGATGGAGACTTAAATGACAAAGAGCTGATTAGATTTTAGACAATTTTGTGATAAGTGGCCTCCCTAACACCTGTTTAGGGTTTGAATTTTAGAATAACACAACATTCATACAAATTTGTTGTGAAAAATTTGATTACTAGCCAATCCAGTGGTTTTATCGAACTCGTCGCTTTGTTGATAAATTGGAAGGGCGCTCTTTAAAAATTATCGATTTGAGTTAAGTTTTCAAGTGAATCTCGACTAGAAAATCGAATGAACTCTTGAAACGAATACATGTGTTGATACACTTGTTGACCGTAACAGACTACAATCTCGTATCCGTAGCATGAGAAAATTGTCTGTCATGAAACATGTAATTACTAATTAGTTCTCATATCATATATGTAGAGAAAAAATAAAGTCCAATTTACAAAATAATGGAAACGCAACAATCTACCTTTCGAAACCTTTGATGTTCTGATTTCGAAAATGCCATAGTACAATAAATACGAATAATAAAAATGACACAAAAACACGTGTTTAAATATTTTCCTTTTCTATTACATTTTTAAATTGTTTGCCAAGAAAGGAAAACCTACTCAAGGCAACAAAATGTTTGATTTCCTATGTTTTCCTATTTAATTTTTCCTTTTCTAAAATTTTATTATAAAATCAAAATAAAATTTTTCCTTGTTACACAATTTTCATTTTGTTGGTTTTCCTTGTGAACCGAAATCGTATCATATTGTTTGAAGGGTTGTGTAAGAAAAAGATTTTACACAAATGCCTCGATCAACCGTATGCTTCATTCATTTATTTTATTTTGTTGATTTATATAAAATTTACTTGAAATATTTATAAAACAAGCACACACTAGACATAACATAAACAAACTTTAAATTTAGTCAATCATTTTTTGGCCGACTCGAATTCTGAGGGTGGTACAATCTTAGAAATAAATAAACAATTCAATTTTATCAAACGGGAACATAATATTTTTAAGGGGTGGGTTGAGTCTGGAACAAGGGTATTTTTGTTTTGTGTTTTGAAATAGATGAAGATATGATTCGGAGGTTTGGAATGATTTAAATAAAATTTAATTTTTATCTACCAGCTAAATTCGTTTTATTGTTGTTGAATTTGAATATATTTTTATTTTTATCTTTGAAGACATTAAAGAAAAATTAAAGGGGATGATAACGATTTTTTGTTAGATTGTGTAATGTTTTTTTTTGTGTTTTAAACGGAGGGACTTGGATTTTCGTTTTTGCATTACAAATTCATTGCAAAAATCAAATCTGGCCATTTGTTTGTTTTTGTTGGGATCCGAATGGTTTGACCTATTTTAAGAGCTATTATACCTAATATATAATGATTTTGTTTTCTCACTTCAATTAAGTGATGATTTTATGAGCGTCAACAACATTCGAAAAGTACAGTATTACATATAATTTAAATTCAGAACATTTTTGTTTTTTATAGAAACCGGAAATCAGGCCGCAAATGTTTAGACTTTTTACCGTAACATATATTCAAATAACAATATTTGATTGACTTTTAATTCAATATTTGTATAATTTATTTAATATTTCAAATTAAATTTCACCATTTCATGTGGCAAATTATGTGGGCAATTCTTTTTTGCAAACAGAAAACGAAAAACTTAATTGTTTATAACATTGTATATACACAGTGGCGTCTATTAAATGTGTACACAGTGGCGCCCATTAGCTAAACCACGTATCAGTTTAGGGGCACAAGGTGCCAGTTTTTAATAGTAAAAAAACACCTACCCGATTTATTTATTTATTTATTTTCTGACCTTTGTCACTTGACTAGAAGCTTTTTCCTATAATTCGGCTTATTAAACCAAGTTGAATCGCAGTTTTTAACTAGCTGTGTAATTTCATCATGCATCAGATCCTAAATAGATTGAAGGGACTAATATATTTACTTTAAAATAACTAGTCCTAACAAAAACATAAACGATCACTCACTAAACATAGATAAAAACTCAATATTGTTAGACTAATCGATGTCATGTCGCAGCGCCTTACGATAAATTAATTCATTAAATTCATTCGAAAAAAAAAAACAAATCTCGAAAAACGATTTTGGCGCCAAAATTTTTTACCTCAAATAACTTGGTAACTTATAAAGTTTTTTTTATTGGTGGGTCTCGAAGCTGAACTAATTAGCTAGCTAATTCGAGTAGCACTGCGATCTAGAGATGTATTGTGCTTAACCCTGATGTTATAGTGCAGATGACGTCGATGTCACCGCAGAATGTGCAATGTGGTCGAATCTGATCTCCTTAACATAGTTAATTAGCTGGATTGGACTAATAATTTTTGGTAGAGGAAGTGCTTATAGTCTCCCTTGACCGAGTATAATGTTTCTGCGCCATGCAAGTTCAGAGCAGTTACAGATAATGTGTTCCATGGTTTCTGCTTCCAAGTTGCAGAATCTGCATCTGTCGGAGGCAACAAGGCTTTATAAAGTTTATATTATATGTTTATATTAATTAATAGTTAAGCCTGAATTTATCAAGGCTTAGAAACTTCACATAAATGATTTTCCTTTAGACCGTTCCTATAGTGTCGTATTAATGCTTCTTAGCATAGTATTAGCTTACACGATGGCAATAAATATTTTATTTGCAGGAGTTCGAAAGTATTGGACTTTATTATAGAATTTAATTGAAACCCTGATTGGGAAATTATTTTACAAATTCTATAGAAAAAAAGCTATATAAACCCAAATTAGTGTTGTGTACACAAGAAAATAATTTAATACAAAAAAAATCACCAAGAAAATTATCTAAATCGAATGAAAAAAAATAAAGCTTACACTATGTGATAGATGATCCATCTGAATAATTAGTTCACCAATATCCCAAACTTTGATAGTTATATTGCCATTCGTAATTTTTCTCATATTGAAACCAACAGTATCATATCTGCACTAATACTGTCCGGCGGCAATAATATTAATGTCAATTCCATTTCTTTCTTTCCAAAACAAACTCTCAATCCAATCCAAAATTCATTTTGTCACATTTAACATTCTGTATGTAACCGTTTTCATATCCTTTTATCCATAATTTATTTGTTTAAATTCTTTTAGTGCCCTTTAAAATAAAAAAAACTTCTTACCTCCAATCTACAGTTATCTTTTACACCTTAATTTCAGCCACTATTGATCCAATCCCTTTTTCCCAATTGGTATAACGAAACACCACTTTTCTTTCTTGTAATTCACTTTCCGAACAAAATAATCAGTTAAAGCACTATGTAATAAATTTTATTTTTATCTATTAAGGAAATAACCAACATGTTTCAATATATAAACAACTATATACAATTTGATTATTTTTGATCTTATCGCTTTTTTAAAAATTTACATAACGTTTTTTCTTTGATTTAAAAATATACAATAATAAAATGCAAGTCAACCCATTTTCATACATCATCTCAATAAACAATTTTTCAACTACTGCAGACAAATAATTCCATAAATTTGAACAACCATATTATTTCTATTACTTCTCGTGATATTCGAGGTATTTAATAACCGGTACGCATGGAAAAAATCTATTGTAGATAAATATTAACTAATATCTAATAATTTATTTTCAAAATACAAAGTATTTAATAGTATTCAAAATTTAATTAAATAACTGCCAAATTAAATTTTGATTTTGGGGCAGCAGAATAAGAACTGATTCTTTAACATGATTGTCACTTGGCAGATGATGCCCTTGTCTCAACCATAATTTAACATAAGTATGGTATCAAAATCTTCAATAGATTTTCCCAATAAATCTTTTGTCATTAAGTAAATGACTTGTGGTTTTTATAAGTAAAGAATTCCTCCTGTCATAAATGTAGGATCACCCTGTACTGTAATTCTTTTTCTTATTAATTTAAAAATATAACTAAGGTACTTCATTATTGGATTTTGAGCGTGTAACATAAATAACATAAAATTGTGATAATAAAATTGTTTTGAAAGAAAGTTTTGCAAGTTGAATTTATTATGTAAATATCTATAAAGAAAATTGTGAAAGTCCACAATTTTTGAGGGCTCGTCCGGAAAGAAGATCACTATCTTTGAAACATTTCATCGCAGAATCCCATCAGTGACTTTTGCAGTTGTTTGAGATACTTTTAAACTCAACATTGAAACGACATTGCCTTGGTATTGGCACATTTTCTATATATTATAATAATATATAAATCTTTCACTTTCATTTAGGACTTCGTTGGATACAACATTTGTAAAAAAATTCTTTTATCTTTGGTGAAAATAGACTAAAAAATAATTGAATATTTTGAGAGGTATTTTGTGAAATCTTAATGGTTTAACGTGCATCATTTGTTTTTTTTTTTGGTATTCACATTCTCCTAATTGAATACAAATAATTGGTTTCTCGTTTTTATTTTGGATACCATGACGAGAAAAAATAAGAAAAGAAATACGGATGAAACATTTGATGAGGAAGCGTTTCTAGTGCTACACAGATTTCAATCTAGCTTCGAATGATCAGCCAGCAACCAGGTACGTCGAATGAAGCTTACCTTCGAAACAAAACAAAACTGGAATTAAAAGAAATGCGATGCGCATTAAAACACTTTTAAATCAATTCTAAAATCAGAGATTCTGGAGACAATAAAAATCAGGAGAATGTTATTGATCCAAGGGAAGCAATATATATAGAAACAAGGATGGTGGATAAGAAAGAACAATATGAGGAATTAATTCGATACAATGATGTTTTAATAACTTTGTTTAAAAGTGTAACTTTTTTGTCTATAGTAAGGTATAGTTAAATTAAATTAATCAAAATGTAACGTATTTTTGTCACTAAAAGCCACAATTGAGTTATTTTACACTTTTTGTGCCTCTTTTGTTTTTTCTGAAGTCGATTCTATTTTTTTTTAAATTTTATTTATTTTATTTTTTCATTTTTAGTGTAGTCATAAAGCAAATGTCGGCTAGAAAGCGTTTATAAAGTAATAACTTCAAATATCGGTAACACTTTCATCAGTGACAATCTTTTAATTATGGTTTTGCTATGTTTTGCAAAAACAGCATATTTCCAGTCATAGAAAATTATTTACGAATACATGAAAATGTATAAGAATATAATACTGCCCAAACCATCCAAACAGATTAATATGTTTTGACGAAATCAGCGAAAATACATAAAAAAATATGGGTTTTTCCAATTCTCTGAATAACGATATTTTTAACGTCATAAAAAAAGTATGGGACCCTCTCGCAATGAACCTAAATAGAATACAATTTAAATCATCCAAATCAAATGAGCCGTTTTTGAGTAAGCCGTTTCCGAAACACAGAACATCCTTCTTTTTTTAAGTCGGCTAAAAAAGAGAATTCCTCCACTCGCCTATTTGCACTTTAATGTTTATACAAATTACAAACAATGATAAAGTTTCACAATATATGAAAAATAGAATAATAAAGCACAAAAATACAACAAAAACTACCATATTTGTTGATTGGTTGTATCCACCAAAATCATCAGTTGAATATATCAATTTCAAAATTGATGACGTAATTTTTACAACTAAATAAAATATACGAAATTATTTTTAAATATCCAAATGAATGTTTCTTTTAATCAGTTAGATTGTCAAAGTTCAGTTGCAACTTTTATCGAACTTACGGTTATCTTTTTATATTTTCGCATTGCTATTTACTATCATTGAAAGTCAGCAGTACCTAAGCAGTATTGTGATCAGAATAAACCATACCATCTTTGCTTTACAATAACAGAATAAAGTACTATTACCATATTCTCATATTTGTTTTGATTTATAAGTAATATCTTTTGTTTTTAATTCGTTAGATATGTTAATTAAAATTTCTTCGAGCAACCCAAGTAGGTTTTGCCAGACACTGACATACGGCCAAGCACTGGCCCATTAATGGTTAACAGTACTTGGCTATTGTTGTTGGGCCTGTACTAGAACCATTCATCGCCCGATCTATGGTTTACAGAAAATAACCAGTATATTGTTACCTTTAAATGGTAAATATTACTTGGCTGTTGTTATCGTGCCATTACTGGAACCATGAATCGGCCAATCTACCGTTTATAGAAAATTGCCAGTGCAGTTTACTTTGAATGGTCAAGCAATGGCCCGGCCCGTTAATGGTTAACATTAATTGGCTATTGTTATTGGCTAACATATTTGTTTAACACTTGTTTTTTACGCACGTTAATATAAATTTAAAAAAAATAAAAGATTAAATTTTATTTTTATGATTACTCTATATATTTCGTTTTTTTTAGGACATCCTCAGGAGTAATGAGGTGATCCTTACTCCTGAGGATGTCCTAAAAAGACGAAATATATAAAGTGATCATAAAAATAAAATTTAATCTTTTATTTTTTTAAAAATTTATATTAACGTGCGTAAAAAACAAGTGTTAAACAAATATGTTATTCAACGAATTACGCCAAGAGCCTACGGCAAAAAGTGTAAACTATATTGTTATTGGGCCATGAAATGTAGCCATGAATTTGCCGATCTATGTAATTTTTTTTAAATTTCACTAGAGTATTATCCCTTTTAGAAATACATAGTTTGAACAATTTCACATATAGTTTAGTTATCGCCTTGTCGGTTGAAAGACTATGATAGTATAGAAAAGGTTGATATATGTTTTTATTTATTTTTATTTCTATTTTATTTTAATTATTTTGTAAAAAATTTATATAAATTTATGTATGAAAATATTATTTTATATTTTTATTTTATTTTTAATTTTGGAGTACTGGCAGTCATGTTTGCCATTACTCAGCCATTCTTGCAACTGAACCAGTTTTAAATTTGAACCAGTTTTGAATTTTTTCCGTCATTTTTATTTTATTTTAAATTGTTTTGTATTTAATTTATTTAAATTTACATATGATAATCATGTATATTTTTTTAACGACACAGTCATGGTTGCCAGTATTTGGTCATTACTACAATACTGGTAATCATTATTGGCCCGTTACTAGGCCAACTGTACAACCTTGTCTGGGCTTTTGCTGTTGTTTTTTCTCTGGCCCATGAATGACAACCATTTATTGTCCGAAGTTATCATCCAAGAAAATTATGTTAATGGCCCAGTCGTGGTTACTAGTACTCGCCCATTGCTGCATTACTGGCTGCCAGTAGTGGACCATTACTGGACCAGTTGTACAACCTTGTATGGGAACCATCAGTGCGACATCCACTAGGCATACTCTATAGTTAAGATTTAAAGTGCTATCGTTGACTGTGTATAATGCATCCGCCAGTACTCCTAAGATATCACCCGAACTAATAATGTCTAACTGCTATTGACAGTGGTATGTGATATCTCATGTAAACTAGTATATCAATAGCAAGGACTGGAGTACCAGTAGATAAAAAATGAACAGAAAATTTGGAAATCAACAAAATCTGGTTTCCATGCAGATCTGTATTGAGATATATATTAAGTTTTCTCGATCCTCTTGAAACCATTTTACTGCTAAAATGTTTCATTTTATTATCCGTAGTTTTGCTTGTTATGTGCAACAATATCCTTTATAAATTTCAGTAACGCATATCTGACAAATATGAGTTGTAGCCAGGAAGGTTCAATTTGAGTCTTTTTTAAATTCGATCTAATGAGTTTGAGTAATTAGTTTATTCAATTCGACAAAGTCGAAATCTCAAGTTTCAGACACAGAGTTACCGCATAGCAAATCAACTTTGTTTTCTATTTACAGATTCATTAATGGGTTCTGGATCAGAAGATGAGGATGATGATGACTTACCACATATTAGAGGACCCTCATTAGGATTAGGACCATTAGGACCAGATTCAGGTATAACATTAGGTGGATCTGATCTCTCTGTACAAAGTATAAGTACTGATAGTAAAACAGGACATGATGATTCCGATGCGGTAAGATCCAATATAATAGCAACATATATAAAATTTCATCACTAATAACCAATTTAAATTTTTTTCCATATCATCTAGGGATCATTAGACGGTGATCCAGATGGAAGAGGTGATTCACAAGCCGAAAATAAAAGTCCGGATGATGGTGGTAGTGGTTCAAAACGAAGGGGACCACGAACAACAATAAAAGCAAAACAATTAGAAATTTTAAAAACAGCATTTAGTCAAACACCAAAACCTACACGACATATTCGTGAACAATTAGCAAAAGAAACAGGATTACCAATGCGAGTGATTCAAGTACGTACACAATCGTTAAAATTTCATAAAACTTAATCCAATAAAATTCCACTTGAGTTTTTTTTGTTTGTTGAAAAAATTCCCACCAATATTTCTCTTTTTTGAAATATCAAATTACAATCCCTTCTAAAGAAGGTGTCATCTATATACATCACTTCATCTTACATTTCACTTTATATCTCATATTAATATTATCTGATTTTCTCAAGAGTTGTAAGAGTTAGCAGGTGACAAGGTGTCGGCATATTTCTTTAATATCAAATAAAATAAAAATAAAAACCCAAGAAAATTAAAATTAAAGATCTTGTTCTTATGAAATTTAATCCGAGATGACACACGACGGTGATGATCATTTTTTATGTTTTTTATTTATTTTTTTTTATTAAGATTTGTGTGTTCGATCGATGTTCGGTTTTGTCAAGATTATTTTTATTTGAATTATTGTCAAAATATTCAAATTTCGAAAATAAACCACAAAATTGATTGAACCAAAATTGTTTTCCCTTTTTATGAAGAAACCTAGTTTCTTAACGATCATCATCATCGATCATCATTTCTGGAGGGTACGAGAATTAAAAAAAAACAACCATAGAAAATATAAAAAAAAACATTTCTACTTGACCACAAAAACAGCAGCAGCACTCATCTTCAATGTTTTTTAGGTATTCAATTATTGCGGCATTTGATGTTGTGTTTTGATTTTTTTTTTTTGGTAATTCAAAGAAAAACAAAATCTTGAGATAGTTCTTTTTAAGTTTAAAAACGAAACCACCGTTTCAAGATATATTAAAAAAGTCGGCGTGATTTTTTATTATTTTCCGTTCGTTACAGTCACAGTTGGTTTGATGATCATTATTTGTATTTAGTTTGTTGTATTATAATTTTAACCCCTTTTTATACAAACGAAAAAGAAAAAGAAATAAAAATTATTTACTTAAATTTTTGTTATAATCGATGTTAGATGATCGTTTGCTTCGATGATTAAAGAGTTGATGTTTTTTTCACAATGCTAAGTATTGTTTATGACAAATGAAGCGATTTTTTTTCTTTTTTGTAACAATTAATCTGATTCTCTTAGGAATAAAATATATGTTGCGGAGAAATGTTGTGTGACTAAAAATATTATAAATATTTTGAGGATTGGAAAATAAATATGGAATTGGAATATTTTTATTGTTTTGATTATTCGAAAATATTTTTGTGTTTTTATTGAAATTTCTTATATTTTTTAAAAGAGCAGAGTTTTCTCGATTTTTTTAATATATTGGTCGATGATTTATGAGCTTATCTCTAATTTGAACTACAGTTACTCAAGAACTAGAATCAATTGTCAATAATTTTCCAATTAGTCTCCTAAGTGTATTTGATTTATCCAATGCAGAATTTTATTTTTAAACATTATTGTTTTTGTGGCCCATGCAGAATATTTTCAAAACGTTCAGGATTTTACTCGAAAAAATTCAAGTAGATTGTTATTTGTAGTGTCTGTGGCGATAACTTCCAGTTCCATAAAAAAATAAAAAGTTCGCTTTTGCACTATGTTACGTTGCATACATTTATTTTTTTTTATATCGGTGATTTAAAAAAAGGTGCCTGCAAAGAAATGTCACTTACTTCAGATTGTTTATTCATCCAGCAAGGCCATATTAAGAAATTAAAAAAGAAACATCAATACTTTCCATGCCAATAGCCCAGTCATTTTAGAGATCAACCTCAGAATGAGAGATAATAAGCTGAATTTTCGTGTCTGCGTCGTAAGTTATTCAAGGTCAAAGGTAACAAAAAAAGTTTTTCGCGATTATCTCGGTTCCTATTGCTCAAATGACGTTAACATAAAAACTGTAGGGCATAAAAATTGTAGAGCATAAAATTTGCAACAAATTTTATTTGAAACAATTTCTCATGCGCTCAGCCGTTTTTGCGGTAGAGAGCAGTGAAGTATATATCTTTTTTTTCTTGACTCTGCTGCTGCATCAACTGTTTGGCCACAAAATAAACACAGTTTTTTTTCAATCAAATACTTCATTCCTTTTTCTACGAGGTACACTTGGAGATAATAAAGGTTGATTGCCTTTTAAGCGTTTTGATGCCGCTATGGACTTTTTACAGATGTACACTTTTCGACACACAACATGCACATTCACAGAAGCTAAAATATTTGAGAAGTCTATGTGACCATCATTTTAATCGATACTTGTAGTTATTTCATTTATCAAGTCACGCATCACATTATAAAAATCACCTTCTGCAAGTGGTTTCTCACAAATAAAACACAAATCAGCCATTATTTTCTAAATTTTACGTCCGTCGTTGCCGAGAACTCGGAAACGAGTATAAACGACAATTATTCAAAGTTTAAGGTAATATTCACGGTTGACCTTGCCTTACAGTACGTATAGCTGAGCGCTGTGCACTCACCGCCTTCTATCGCAAAAACGATTGAGCGCATGAAAAAATGTTTCTAATAAAATGTGGCAAATTTTATGCTCTACAATTTCTGTCATAGATGTTAACATAATTGGAGCAATAGAAACCGAAATCATCGCAAAAAACTGTTTTTGTTTACATTTGACCTTGAATAACTTACGATGCAGACACGAGATCTTATGAGACTTTTGAGACAACATTTAGAACCCCAAAATGAAAGTATATACGAAAATTCAGCTTATTATCTCACATTCCGAGGTTGATCCCATTTTTATGCTAAAATGACTGGACTACCATCGTTTTATATGCAATTTTAATTGCAATATTAATTAAAATCGGTTTTCTAATAAATTTCTATTAATGGCGTTGCTTCAAAAGATTTTTTACTAATATAGAATCAAAAAAATTGGTGTCGAAAGTATTAATGTTTATTTTTCATTTTCTTAATGGAGGAATAACCAATCAGGAATAACCAATCTGAAGTAAGTGACATTTCCTTTACACGCCACTTTCTTTTTTTTGACCAGTAGTTGAACTGTTTTGTTTTACGGTGGTTTACACCGGTAGGAAAAAAGACTTGTACAACGTAACACAGTACATAGGTAAACTTTCTATACATTATTTTTTTCTGGAACTAGAACTTATCGCCACATGTCTATTGTTTTGAGCAATAATTTTATTAACATAAAGCCATTTAAATAGTATTTGTTCAATTATTATGATTATAGCCATACAAACATTTTGTTGATATAATCTCTTAATTAGTTCTGTTGATTGAAGAAATTCCTTAACTTAAAATGAGTAGAATAATGGTTAAACTAGTTTAACTAAGGTGTAGGAATGGACTCCACGGTAACAATTGGCTAATCAATTTTAACTTGACTAGTTGAGTTGGTACATGGTTTGATCCTTTACTGATGATCACAAAAAGATTTGGCATCTGCTCAATCAGATGAAATTAATTTCGTTCGTTAAATAATTTACTCCAGCTTGGATATGCTATAGCGCGAAGATCTTGTATGATTACAGTATATTGCATGTCGTTTGATGATTATTTAACAGCCTTGAGGTATTTTTAGTTTTCAAGTTTTCTAATTTGCCTTCGTTTTCATTCTGTCCTTGTAATTCAATTCGTTAAAAAAATTATTCAAATGGTATAAAACTACTCTTGAAATAGTTTGGTCTATGTCTACTAAAAATGTCCTTTGTTCAGCCAAGCATTGCAAAGCAATGAATCTTATTTCAAATCAATTTACGGCAGGTACTATTGTTATTATTCTAGTATTTGATTCTATACGTATATGAGTCCCGATGAACGATTGTGTAGGAAAATATTATCATACACTTTTTTGAAATCACATAGAGCATTGGTAGATTAGGTGTAGAGTTTGAACGATTACATGTCAGTTTACTAAAATTTGGGATCTCTGTCGTTGTTGAGGGTGTTGTTTTTTTTCGAATATAGTAAGTTGTTAGTGGTATGAGTCGATAATTTCTAATTACTTGTTGTTCCTTATTTCTTGAATTAACTTTAGGATGTAGATGGTGTGGCTTGTATTTATTATGTGTTTTTCTTCTTCTTATTTGTTGTGGTTAATTTGTTCTTTGAAAATGGTGCGATTTGCGTTTGTTTTGGCCATGGGTTTGGTATATTCGTTTTTATAGATATTGGTTGGTATTTTGCCTTTATTGTAAGTAAAAACCAAGACTAACTTTATGTATGGTGCTTTTGAATTTAGCAGAAATGTCTGAGTTGTAATAGTTTTAACTAAAAGATGCAAATAAAATACAGATCCATAAGCTCAACTTATACTTTGGAACTGAAACACGTGTTAACAATTTTGTTTGCAATTCAACGGAAACTTAGAAACTCTGTTGCAAATGTTTTGTCCACGTTGGTCCTGCAAATGATAATGACAGACCTTGAAATAAACGTAAAGAAAATATTTAATTTTATTTCGTTTTTGTAAATCACATACTATAGCCATGATGTAAAAGCACTAACGGAGCTTAATCTACAAATATTCTCCTGGTTTCTTTCACTAGGGTTGGCTTGACTCTCAATTCGGTAAACGTTATTCCTTAATCTTCTTTTGGATTCGATCACTAATACGCAATAACACCAGTTTGTGACGTGTGTAAGGATAATTAACCAATAACACCAGGGCGTATTTAGTTAACAACTTCTTTACTATTCCACAACTTCATGAATACAACTAAGCTCAGATTAAAAAGTTTAATCGCAATTGAAATTCACTCTTACTTAATTTGTCGCTAGCTGTTAACCCGACAACATAATGTGCATGGTGCTCGAGTAGGTGCACATTTCGTGCAAATTTGATTTTGACTATAATTTTGTATTTTTTTAAAATATTCTAGTAAATGTTTTAAATTAATTTGAAGGGTAAATGTATTTGAGTACTTACGTCATACAAATTTGTTTTTATTTAACATTTTTACAAAATGTGCATAGAACTTTTAACAAAATGTTCTACGCACATTTTGTATACATGTAAACATTAAACAAATGTTCACCGTGTGAATTGATATTTGTGCATTTGTTTATAAAAGTAGCATGAAACATGTTTACGAAATGACCTGTACATGTGGACAAAATGCTCATATACTTGTGCACAAAATATGTAAATTTCAAATGTTTAAAATTCACTAGAGTTCTATCCATTTCAGATATACATAGTTTACAAAATTTCACATATACTTTAGCTATCGCTATTAGCTTCTCGGCTTAAAGACTATGAAAATAGCAGCCGTGTTATGACTACACATTGCGGTTAGTATAAACTTATAATATTTCTATTATAACGAATTTATTTGATATTTTGTAATATATCATAAACATGTTTCTAAGAAGAATACAGAAAATGTATGAACCTTCAAACTGTAAACTCATCGTGAACATATAAATGCCCAAGTGTTGTATCTGTGTCTAAAATGAACCTGGAAATTTCCTGAACAAAATATTTGAAATTGCTGAAAATCTGGTAATGCACATGTCGTGAACATGTATCTGAAAAAAGTAAAAATTGCTGCAAACATGTGAATGAACATATTGTGGACATTTTATAGAGCACATTTGGTATACATGAGTCTGAAATGTCTGTGCCCATACGTGCTAAGGCGTTTTACGACATGTGCATGGTATGGTGCACATCATGTGCATGATAGGTGTTATGAACAATTTTGTGCACGGAGATATTGTGTCATGCACAATTAGTGCACATTTCATGCATTTTTTTAAAAATTGTTTTACGGGTAATATAGTCACTATTTAATTTGAACAAAATTTCATTCTGCAAAATATTTCCTAACAAATGCAATTTGAATTTATGTCTAGTACTCTAAAGTACAAAAATACTTTTCATAAAAAACTCGAAGTCGTTATTGATTTTGCATGTATTTTGTTGTTGTTGTTGTGTGAACGTTTATTCCTGGAATTGGTATCACATGTTTGATGACAATGAGTTAAATGATTTAAGTTATTATTCTGAAACTTTATATATGCTAAATTGATAGACTAAATTGAGACACATTTAAATTAAAGAAAATAACTGCAAACGACTATGTTAAGACTTGATCTAGCAATAGAAAGTAAATGGAAAATAATAAAATATTTTTAAACCGATCAACAATTTTTGGAAATATCATAAGTCTGTTCTACTTAAGTTGAGTAGTTCTATGATTTTAACGTTGATTATGCTCGTGAGAGTTTTGATTAGGTGCGTTCCTAAACCCATTTGCTAGCTTTGTTGTAACACGCAAAGGAGGTGAAATACCTCTGATCCTTCTCTAGTAATTACAACTGCCGCAAAAGATAATGCTAAGAAAGTCATCAAGCGTATTTAGTTTGTGTAATGAACACCGTATATTCCTGAAAATGGATCCAGAATCCGAAACATCCGAGGATTAGCGTGCCTTGAGATTAAAATTCCAACTAGGTACAGTCTGTGAGTTCGAGTATGTCTCCTCCGCTTATCATAAATTCTGAATTGCACGCAAAAGCCAAGGAACCAAGACCATCACCAGATCATCAGACCAGATCATCACAACATCAATAATAATTATTGCATGAAATAAAATGTTTCACTCACTAGATTATTTGTAATTGATCCAAACCTCCATACTTATTCTACATTGCCCAATCATAGTGACAAACTTCTGGGTACACGGAAATCAATCGTTGCGCCAAAGGCACAGGCGATTGTTGAACAGGAATAATAATACAATATAACAACCAATCGTTGCGCCAATGCTACCAGCAATTGGCTGAAAAAAAAAATAGTATCACTTATTCTTTGCGCCAATACCTATTATAGCGATTGAGGAATGATAAGGCTTTTATGGGGGTCTGGTGTTGGTTTTTTATAATAAATTTGCTTTTACAAGGTCACAGATTACCACAAACAATATTAAAACTTCTTAGTATTATTTAGTTATGTAATCAATTTTGATTAATATTGTTTAAGTTACATTTAAGGCCAAACTTCTAAATTTTACTCACCAAATTACAAAAGTAAATCTATTGCTATTTTGTTGATTTTATTTTAATCCATTCAAAACAATTTAATACAAATGTATAACAGAAATAAAAATGGCAACCTTTATATTTTTATAGTTTTTCCTTTTCTTTTTATTTAATTTGAACAATCAATTGATATATCTTGTTTTATTATAATGACGTTGGATACGTACAGTCCCATTTTTTTCAATTATAACTTTTCATTATTTTTTTTATGTAAATTTGGCAATTTTATGTTCAATATGCAATATGCAAACTATATTTACCACGCCATTACTGCTCGAAATTCACGATACAATCAAACTATATTTTGATTCGATAAAACCTAACCACATAAAAATTGTTTAACGGAGCTTTTTTTGTTCCTTAATTTTCACGAACTGACTGATTCATTTAATTCCGATCAACTAATCAATTGTGACAACAACAACAATTGTGAAATTACAACCCCTATTAAAATGTTGGACCAACAAAAGTACGCTCACACAAAGGAAGAAGCCCTACTTGAAATTAAAATTTTCAAAAAAAATGAGACAGAAAAACCATTGAACTAATTGCTCTGTGTGCAGAGGACGAACGATAAATATTATATTGACAGCATCGGATCGATATAACGCCATTTCAACGCAGATGAAATTTTTTCAGGGACAACTGCTTCGTAACATCTGTGTAAGATCTACCTGTTTTTTAAGGATGTGGGCGTTTCACCACAATAGGTTGCGCTGTTGGTTTTGACATAAATTAGCTTTATTAGAGAGGCTAGCAACTAGCCTTGAGGGTCTTAGTATGGTAGAAATGATAACTTCACTATGACTCTGATCCATTTATTCACATATTGAACTGGCTGACCATTTCGTACAGAAATGAGCTAAACTGCCGCTCACTGCTGATAATATTGCTAGTGCATCAAGCGATCGATATCAATGCAACCTAGCCTAGGAATTATAAATTTGGGCGATTTTATTTGCTTGAGGAACTAAAAGAACAAACTTTCTTCAAATATAAAATAGTAGATTTTTATATGAGCTTAGAATGAAGGCAATTCTTCCCGAGGATGAAGTTTCCCGAAACGAGCGTAGCGAGTGGAGGGAATCATCCGAGTGAAGAATTGCCATCATCCTAAGCGAATAGAAGATGCTATTTTATCCACGACTGTAAAATATTTCGTTTAATTTCCAGTTTTCATGCAAAAATTTGTATCGCCATATTTATTTATTTCAAATACATCAAAGATAGCAAAAAACAGAACAAGTTTGTTGTTTAATTTGTTAGGGGAATATTTAATAAACTATAGAACTGTTAAAGAATTTTAATCAAATTCACTAGTGGTGGAATGAATACAATTACAATGGAAGACATACGCATGGAAAGCATATATTCTTTAGTAGACGTGGATAAAATATGTTCTTATTTTCTCCTATTTAATTTCATTGTAAGGAAAAACACTCTTGAGATAAATTATATGATTTAAATGCCTGGACGTTATGTATTGCGTTACCATTATTCATCTTCCTTATATATTCGCCTTTGAAATATATTTACAAAAATTGAAGAACTGCAAGCACTGTCAGTGAAGTTTTGAAAGTCTCTATAGGTTTAGAGATAGAAAAAAAAAATTACTAGAATATTGTATTTGCTATATTTCTTTTTAGACCAGTATTGTGTTTTTGGATCAGTTTTTGGGTTACGATATTGCTCAAAAGAATGAATTTTTGTTTTGATTTTGTCGTCATGTTTGTTGGTCGAATAAAAAACCCCATATATGCCTTCATAAAACAGCCTCTTAATCCAGCTTTTGATTTTTTATTTCTGATTGTCACTTTTCAGATGCATTAAACACGTATTCTGACTTGATACAAACCGGTAATCATACTCCATCTTTTGACATACGTGTTAACGTGAGATATTACATATACCATTGGGAATAGCAGTAAGATATAAATAGACAAGATGATATCTTAGGGATATCTTAAGGATCCTAGCAAATGAACTTTATTCAGTCAACGGTAGCATTCCGAAGTTATAGAGTATTCCTTGATGATGGCACACTATTGCTTGCTCGAAAAATTAGTTTTCAAATATAATTCTCCATTTACGCTTTATTCATCGCGAAAGACAGATGCGTCACATTATCAGGCAAACGACACTTACTGGGTTATTGGCAGCCCAATTTAAGTTTTGTTTGTACAAACCTATTTTAAAAATTTGGCCTATTGCATTCTATTTTATTTTTATTTCCTTTATCTTATTGACATATGTCATATTTTATATGTAATGGGATTTAATGTTTAGTTATCCATTTCTTAAAAACAAATTTTTAAAATAACAAAAAAAAATTTGCATCCATCGACAACTTGGAATGCATTGTATGGTGGGACCTTGAACTTGAAAGGATTTTATTATTTGTTGTGACACTTATTGTAATTCCTACTACATAATGCATTTTATTTCAAAAAAAATAAACAGCGAATATTGAGTGAGCTACATTTATTGATTCAATGAACAATTTTATTGTTTTATTGGACAATTTATTAATATTGCGAATATTTTCGGTACGTTAATAATTTGTTTATTATGCCAATGAAAACAGTACAGTAATCGCTGTGTATTATTATAACGAACAATTTCATTTAATTTTCAGTAAAGAAAGGAATTAAAGAGTTGAAATGAAGGAATTGGTAATATTATTAAAGCATTGGTAATATGAGGCTCAGATTAGGCTATAGCACCACAGATAGACTAAGCCTTATGAATATTGAATACATATGCGGAGTTTCGGTGTCTTTATCTTCTTCAATTACTGAACTACCCAGTATTTCAGCTATTTTCTTTCTTTATTTTTGTTATCAAGAAATGAAGTAATTAAAGCATTTTCTTATACTAACTGAATAGTTGGAAAAAAAATAGGAGATCTATGTAATAAAAATCTCATTAGAGATAAAATATGCCGCAAATTATATACCAAGGAAACTGTGGTGGTATTACGCACAACGGAATCGTAATCAATGCCAAGGCCTTTTGGCCTGAGAAACAAATGGCGCAGCTCAGAATTTCTTAAAGTTTCTTTTCGAGTGTTTTGTTTAAAGTACACTGAAAGAAAAGATACAGTCACTACAATGTTTTTTGTGTCAACCAAATGTTCTCTGTTACAATAACCTAAAAAATTCGGTTGTCTTACCTTCAAAACACAAAATATGAAGAGTTAACAACTTAATAAGATGTTAATGGTTTCCAAATTGGTTTGTTGGCAAATGATATTTGAGAATTTAGGATCGTAAGAATAATGCCTTCAGTTCGTGTGTATTTTCAATTTGTGTTGTGAGTGACTGAAGGTGAGTGACGAAAATTAAAAAAAAATTTAAATGGTTGAGAAGAGAACGTAGTAATATTTCAACGAAAGGTATGTGATACACATATTTCGTTTTTTTTTCGTGAGGTTCGACTAAAAAAACCATTTTTAACCTTATTGTAACATCGTTCAATTTTTGATATATTACCAAAAACGTAATTATTTATGTATAAAAAACTCAGAACAAATGGACTGCGCCCAGATTTAAAATCAAAGTTAGAGAACATTTTGTAATTATGTAAAATTAAACCAAATAAAATAAAGATATTTGGCAGTTCTCAATATTTTAGGACAACATAACGAGTATAAATATGTAGAACGAAAGCAGACCAGTCTGTCGACTGGTCGGCCGTCCGTCACAAATTAATAGACTTTCTGAAACAGCTGCTCTTTAATTATTAAGCCATGCAAAACGAAGCTCTTTCATTGCTACTTTGTTTCCTTATTTTTCAGTTCATACATCAAAATTCAAGAACAAAATGTAATCTAACAAAAAAAAGCTTAAAGCACAAAAAACAAAAGAACAATAACAAAAGGCTCATATATTATAAATGTAAAATGTCGGTTACTCTGAATAAGGCAGCCAGCCTTCTTACTTCAATTCTTTTATATAATATAAATCTTAAATTTGTGGTTTTTGTTTTTTATTGTAATTCTTATTGTATTCCAGTAATGATTACGATGATAGCAAGTTGAAAAAAATGGAAGAAAAGACAACAAAAAGTTTACAGAAAAAAATTATTATTTTTTGTTGGTTGGTTAAGAGAATGACTTCCAACTTTGGAAAAAGAACATATAATTTTAGTTTTTATATACACACAATGTTGTTTTTTGTCATGTCATGATCTTGGGTAGGTTGGTCGATTTGACTTATTCTTGTTGAGGTTTTGTTTTGTAAATAAAAAAAATATACAATAACAACAACTTAAACGCAAAATAATGGAACATTTCAACAGATAGGTCTTAAATTATATTTTTATTTTTGATTCGATCAGAAATATAGATATTCAGGCTATAGAAAAGACATATGGTGTATGACGAATTATTCGATTGGTAATCGAAGATACCAAATATCGTTATTATAATGTTAAAAGAAATAGAATATAAAAAACAACGTTGGCTGTATATATATAGAGAAAGAGGTTTGTTGTTGTCTGTCGGTCAAATTTGTATCTATTTTATGTGTGTAAGGTAAGGTGCCTCCTGGGGTTATTTCATAATGATTTTCTAATATTGAAATAAAGATCAATCGCCAAACGCCGAATTTTTTTATATCAAGTTTTGTTTTTCTTGCTGTTTGAATATTTATTTAAACATAAAACTTTGTGTGTCCCTTTCACTTGTCGATAAATATTTTGAAATGTCATCAAGCTACAAATTTGTTGGGTTATTTTGATAAATTTTTGGGTGGCTATTGATGTTGGAGCTGTTTTCATATAAATTGAATTTTTTAGTTATTATAATTATTCACTGTTTTGCTACTCTTATATGAACATATAGACGATTGAATTCAATTGACTCGATTGTTTTTGTTGTAGGTGTGGTTGGATAATGTTGAAACCATTTATGGAAAAATTGCACCGAAATAATATTTATTAGCATTTTTTATCTATTTTGCTTTTCCCGCTGAGTAAAAATTATGCTCGACTGTTTTAAGGAATATGTTGGATTTTGCAGGACACATGTAGTGTTGGTAGAGGTAATGAAAAAACAAGCGTCATATATAAAGAGAAGAACGTGATGTGAGAGCTGATCTAAAGAAGAACAATCTGTTAACTCTTACAAACTGAACACGAGCAAAAGACAGGAGAATACGTAGAACTGGTTTATAACAACTCGATAAAGGTCATTTAAGCCCTTAAGAGAATAGAGTAGGGTCTAAAATGACATTGTTCAATCTTCCTGAACAGCACTTGAATACGCTTGCTATGAGTAGACAGTAGACACATTCAGATCGGACTGTTCATGTCTTTACTGCAGACACTGCCAAAGCACTGCAAATGCTAAGTAGTTGGAATATTAGTATGTTTTAGACGTACCAAAACAGAATATAAAGCCAAATAATAAACGCGGCAGTAAAATACAAATAAAAAAGAACATCCATTGCCAATAGGAGTGGTTGGATGACAGGACAAGCAAATCCGCTAGCGGAACTGCGGAACCGAAAGATTGAAACAATCACAATAATTGAAATCCAAGGTGTTCACGATTAATTTGTTCATTTCGTATAGTACTTTTTACTCGACATGTTTTCACAAGAACTTTAAAAGACTTATAACAAATATCAGAAGAAATTCACTTATTCTGATGGTTTTAGCGCTCACACCAATCAAGGTCTCAAAGTGAACATACAACTCCTAGCAGTTGGCCGTTTATTAAAATTTTTATCTCACCAGATCTCGGATTGCTCAATCATGGCAAAAAAGAATCGTTTGTGAGGGTGATGCTGATTTAATTATCAATACTCCTTTTGCAAATGCGTGTTTAAGAAAGTGTACAGTAGAAATTTTCCAACTTTTATAGCTCTGTGACTATCATGATGCTATTAGATTTAAAACTTAAACACCACAGTAATTTAAAGTATGCCAATCTATGCGAAAAAGATGACAAAACTAGTAAACAACTAAAGAGTTGGACACAGAAATACTGAACCACATAGTAGAGTAGTGGTAAAAAAGGCAAAGATATATCAAAATGTGAAATTTATTACAAACTTTTACAACCTATAATATATCCACGATGTGAAAAAGGAATTGGCATTTAGTATTTTGGTGAAGAAAACAAAATTCTCATTTGATGCATATCTGCATTATGATTTCCGCGGAAAAAAGAGAAAAGATATGTAGAAATAGCTGCAACCAGCAATAAAAAATTTCCAGCATCTCTGAGAAAATATATAAAATTAAAAATTAGAGTTAGTGTGTTCAAATTTGTATGAATCATAAAAATAGTCGATCAATAAATTCGACCAGACATCCTTTTCCTCACAACGAAGATTTCTTTCTAATTTGCGGACTGTAGAACGAAAAGGTTCTAAATAATAGCACCCCAACTACAGATAGAATGTCAAAAGTAATCTTAAAGTCAGCGTTGAGTAAGAAGGGGACGATATTTAAAAAATTCTGTAAAGCCTACCTGAGAGAAAGAATATTTCCTGAATAACAGAATTTTCCGTCAATCACATTTTATTTATACCTATAATATAGTTACACGACATCAAAAGATCCATAATCGTGCCACCTGATGTGGACTGTGAGTAGAATGATTCTCGAGAGAATTATCAGTACTCGATTTACCTTAGTAGTAAAAAGGATACCGGCAGGCAGCAACTAGTATACTGTCCTGGGCTAACTTTATAATGAAGTTCTGGCAATAGGAAACAAATTCTGAATCTCCTGGATGTACCTGATCTGCTACGCGCTTTTAAAAAGAATGTCCGCAAAACAGAATAAAAGAAACACCGCATAAAAAAAGAGGGACAGGAATCAGTTATTTGCTCACAACTAAACAACATGATGTACAATGGTGCAAATAGAATGAGGTTCTGCAAAGAACAAAATGAAAATCAACGAACAAGTGAAAACTTTTTAATAGATTTTTGTATACGAAAATTAAAACGCCTGGCAATTTTCTGTTTGCTCAAACACCGACACTAAAGAAAATGTGTCTGACATCTCTATTGATGTTCTTTTGGTCTATTTGCAGTTGTGAATGTGAATGTGAAAATTTGAAGTTGTGTATTGCAATTCATATATTTGCAATACAGGCCAAATAACCAATTATAGTAAACCATTAACGGACTATTGCTTGGTCATTAAAAATAAAGTGTACTGGCTATTTTCTATAAACTGTGGAGCCGTACTAGCCTAATAACAATAACCAAGTGCTGTTAACCATTAATGGGTCAGTGCTTGGCCGTATTTCAGAGTCCAGAAACTCTGCTTATAATAAACCGACATTCTGCTTATAACAAACCGACTTACATAAACCGACATTGATATAAACCGACATTCTAAAGGGAACTATGAAGGGTTCATAGACTTCACAATAACAACATAACTTTCTAAGGGCTAAATCTACTGTTGGATTCATAAATAAAGACCAACCACTAGCTGTTACTATTCTATAGCGCTAAACGATCACAACTGAAAGACCAGCTTCGCTAAACCTTTTATCTTGAAACTCTTGATGTTCCAGAAGTATCTGTCAAAAAATTTAACTAAACTAAAATTTACGAAGGTGTTTAGGTAGAATATCTTCTACTGAGATGTGTAGAACCGCTGTATAGATTGAGTCTCATAAACTTACTATAACGGTCTCCTCCATCACTCATCGTTTTATCGTTTTTGGCCTATCATTTTTCCCCTATGTGATCTTGAACTGGGACTTGGGGTAGCATCGTTTTTTTATCGGTTTAGTATCGTTGCCAATAACCTAATATGAACACTGATCCTGATAGTGCAATCACGATTAGAACCATTAGGGAATTCCGTGCCTTGCGAAATTTAATTCCGACTAGTTTCAATCTTGCGGATTCGAGAAGGTATTTCACCTGCCCATTAAAAATGCAGAATTGCACAAAAACAACATTAGCCAGAGAACGGATTTAAATAAGTAAGGACCATGGGCTCTGATGACCCCTAAAGACGGAGGAGCCAACACCGTCACACACACTACTTTAATATATATTCATTACATGTTAATCCGAAAACTGAAATATTTCACTCACCCCATTAGTTCATGCTTGATCTCACTCTTCACCCTCTTCCTCCCTATAGTCAATCATACTGAGTAGCCTATAGTACTTAAAATAGGATTAGTTGCGCCAATGTACAGGAGATTGATGCACCGAAACAATAATTCAATATTATCCAGCAGTTGTGCCAATTTACAGGTGATAGTTGAACATTAGTAATACCAAAAATCAATATAATGCAATCGTTGCGCCTTTTAGTTACACTTATCAATTTAGCACTAATAAATTTAAACTATAAATTTCATTTTCGTTTTATTTCTTTTATCTAATTAAAACTATAAATTTGCATAATAATTTAAATATTACCAATTTCTTTTCTCTTCAAACTATAATTTTTTAAGAATGTTAAAGCTGGTTATTTTTTTTTTCTTTTGCTTATTTGCCTTAAAAATTTCAGTTTTTTCAATTATTTTAATTTTACTAACCATTAACTACAAAACATATTTTAAAGGTTGTAATTAAACTATACTTTAAATTTTACCCCAGATTTAGGCAATAAATTTTTTCCAAATATTTAATTGAATCAAGAAATTTAAAATGAATTTTAACACTAGTAAGAAGAAATTTTAATTCCAAAAAAAGTTTGCCTCAACGTTGAGTGCTTGATTTTCACCAACTGACTTACAAATATATTTTTCACCACTATGTATGTCAAAACAACTACGAAAAAAAGCGCGAGAAAAGAAATGAAAAAGAAACAACGATTGTATTAATTGTGTATCATGGACAGAAAAATCGATAAGAAATCATATCGAATCACACACACTAGCAAGTCTATTGCAGTGACTTTCATCAAACTCACTTGCATAATCATAACACAAACATTTGTTAAAAAGTTAAATTTTTTATTCAAAAATGCAATAATATTTCACCATTACTTTTCAATAATGTTGTACTGCTAACTGTTTTGTAAAAAGCGACTCTCTGTTAAAAGTTAGCTCAGATGAATGATTCACTCTAATTATATACAGTTGTGTTCCAATCATTTCGAGAAATTGCAATAAAAATTCTTGATAATAATTTTGTATAATTTATATACAATAATTTATATACAATATTTATATACTACTGTTAAACTTGACAACGCGAAAAACTGTGAGAAAATTGCATACGTTTTCGTTTACTTTGTTCCTCCACACATTCATATTTTTGTTGATATCTTCAACAAGTCAAATTACCTTGATTCAAATGTTTGAACAGACAATTATAACAAATCGTTGCAATAGCACAAAACAACAGTATTAGGTGTCGAATCAGTAGTTTAGCTATTTGTTTTAACTTTTAAGTTAAAAGATTTCTTAGATTTGAAAGGATAAATGTTCTACATATGTGGCGCCATTCAAGACCTTTCTTTTAAATTTTCTCTCAAACATATTAACAACATCTTTAACTTATATTTCTAATCATCTGTCTATAATTCTTCCTAAATTAAAATGTTAATATTTCCATATATCACAAACATTTCACAACACAACCAAAATATCATTAATTTTTCACTCTACATCAATCTTCATCTTTAATTATGCGTTTCAGTAGATAATTAATATAAATATTAAGATTGTCGCCAGCGATGAAAATAAGAAGAACTACAGACTACTACTTTTTGTTATAGTTTTTGTATTCCTATTTCGATTCACATCAATGGTCATGTAAATCTCATTTAAGTTTAAGTCTTTGCACTTACATTCACTACGAAAATGGATGTGCACTTAACATAATACACAATTAAATTACAATTAAATTCTCGTGTCATCAAATTGTAATAAAATTTTGTTTTATGTAAGTAGTTTTATTAGAATTCTTTATGTTTTGACGATTAAAGAAGAAGTTTTTGTTGAAACGCGTATCGCGCGTAAATTAACGACACGCACGTGAATTGCTTTTTTTCTGTTATTATTTGTTATAACTACTTTGAAACAAATTGATTGTTTTGTTCTATTATTACTAGAACTTTTATATTACAAATTTGTTTTTATTTTCTGTGTAAACACGATTAAGAAGTGAAAATTTGTTTTCATAAATGTTATGAATTTAATGGTCTGTTGTGGTTGTTGTTACTGATATGGAAGGATATCGGGGGTTATAAACTTCTTCAATTATTCAATTAAATTGTCATGTGATAGTTTTTTTGGCTCGATAATTTTATTGTTTATGTTTTGTTAAGTGAGGGTTATGTACAGAACGGAAGTTTTAACAGAAAAAATATAACTAAAGGAAATGATTACGATTTATTGAGTTAATAATCAATTATTACTTCAATATAATAAAAAAATAAAAAATCTTCCAAATAGAAGATAGTAATAAACCTACCATCAAATAGTTAATAATTTTATTAACTTAAATCACCATAACTAAACTTCAATTTGTTCAATTACCTGAAAAGCTTATACCGTAGTTATTTTTTTTTTCTTCTACGAGAATGTTTAATAGTTTTTGTTCTCTTAAGAATTAAAGAATCCATCTGACGAAATTGGTCATTAATCATTTCAAAGAAACAAAAAAAAAATACAAAAACGTATAAACAATTCACACAAAATCAACAGCAACAGTCAGTGAAATTTTTCATAAATCTAATTTTTTTTTGTTTCCAAATCGCGGAAATTTATGTTTTTTGATTGATTGAGAGAAACAAAAAATGTTTGGTTTTTTATGATTTTTTTTTTGTCAGAATTTTGATAAATTGATAATTATCTATTATGTGAAACTTAAAAGCAACCAAACAATTTGAATGGAATATAGGTATAAAATTTTAGTCATACATACCTGCAATTTTGAAAAACGCTGGCAATTAAAGCCATTTATCTGTTGAGTTACATGGACCAGGGGACTACACCCTATAAAAAGTCTGGTTAAGGACAACTAATTAGACTGTTTAGAACAATGAAAGAAGTTCATGCAACCTAGTTTATTTATTTTGTTATTTCAAGATAAATAAAGAAAAAATTAACTCCAAAATAATTGTGTTATCCAACGCCTTACACATTTTTGGTACGTTGTGAGAAGTTATTGAAAGAGTGCTTAGTACCATCCGACATATTTTTGAGTTTTGCACGAAATTTTGAATTGATGATAATGATCGGTGACCACAGTTCCACAAATCAAATCACGGTCACAACACAAAGTTTTTTACAAGAAAAAATTTAATAAAGTTAATAAATAATAATACTAAAATTTAATAACAACAATCCGTTCTGTAACCCGGTCTGTAAATAAGACTAAACAAATAAAATAAGCCTCAACCAATCTGTTTGGTAGGGGGAAGTGGGGATGGTATAAACAGTTTTTACTTAAAGCTCAATAACTTTAAAACCATAAAACATTTTTACTTAAAATCTGTTTCATTGTAAAATTTCATATCTTTACTACATAAAACTATTTTTTTTAATTACGTAACGAAGCATTAAGTATAAAATTTTGAATTTCAAAAAATTCATGTTTCTCGTTTAAAGTATCCCCACTGGTGGGGAACTTATAAACAATGAGCATTTTTGTATGGGGCACATATAAACACCCAAAAAACACCACAATAAAACTCATGAAGTACCTTTTTTAAAATTTGTTATTATTTATTGTGCTTCAAACAATATATATAAGCATATAACATATATATTTCTTTAAAAAAAAACAATATTTTTCGATTGTTGTAAAACCTCAATAAATTCAGGTAGAAAATTATAAAGAAAAAAGCAAAAATTCAATCTCATCGTATGTTTAGGTTTTGCAAATCAATATAAAAAGTGAAACGGGAAACCACACGTATACCATATAACCATACCATACTTCACATATAAACGCGTTTATACTATCAAAATTTTTTTTGTTTATATGTGCCCCACGTGGCGATTTTAGGGTTATGTTTTGAAAAAATATTCCAAGATCTAAAATTTGGCTAAAACAAAGAAATATTATGTTTCTTGAATATTTCAGCTATCAAAACATGTTGGAATATTTTTAAACATATGACGGTAAAAAAAGTTATTCGAGTTTTACAAAAAAAAAAAATATTTACTTTTGGGTTGCCAAAACATCTATTCACCAATAACTTTTGAACAAGACTGACTTCAGCTGTCAAATTCTCCTGGTGTGTGTAATCGATCGAAGCGATATCTGTGATATTTTTGCCGAATTTTTTGATTGATGTTTTGTGAGGGAAATTAAAACTGTTTACAGTTGCCCCATGTTTATACTATCCCCACTTCCCCCTATTCGATTTTCTTGTACTTGTTTGGTGTTTTTCATTCAATATTCGTCATTGTGGCCGGTGTGACTGAGTGTGTAATAAACCAGGAATTGAACTAGGGTGTCTCTGATTGTGTAAGTTCAATCCTGAAACAAAATTTTTTTAATGGAGTTTTTCTAAGAAAAAATGAAAAACTATTTTAAATTGCTCACAAAAAACCCCCTCCAAATGTTGTAGAATGTTTTTGTAATAACAGAAAATGTCTTTGATTATCTTCGTTGACCGGACTTGGCCGTTACAATTTTATGAATTACCAAATAAATTAATAATGGTTCGTATCAAATTTGGGCTTGATAGAGATGTAGAAAATGTTAATACTAAGCAAAATTGTTTTGTTAAAAATATTATTGGCAAATTAACTAGTATTTAACATTCATTTAGTTTTGTTTGCTTTCCAATGAACAAAATATAAAGCTTTATCATATCTAAAAATTAATTTAAAGTTATAATTGCAATAGTAGATTATACACCAAGGAGGAAAAGTGCATGTTTTTATCCTGTTATAAATTTTATAATGATCAAACAGGCAGACCATCGAATAAAAGCTTTAACTAAAATTGTCAACTAATCATAACTCAACAAATTGAATAATGACATTGAATATTTCTCATATTCTTCTACTTTTGTTTGAAAGTTTATAACTGTAAAATATAATCTCAAATACAAAAAATAGAAAAATAGCAGATATTATCAATAGATGATTTTATTGAATGAACCCCAAAACTGATGATTTATTTAATATATCATAAAGTTGTTTGAGGAAGAAAGTTAAAAAAAAAGAATATAACTGCACAAAGTAGTTTTAAGTAACTCATTTTCTTTTATTATCAATTTGTCATTTAAAAAATTGTAACATTGAATTTATTAGTCTTATAAATTTCAAGTTCTTCAATTCTATCCATTATTTTCCTTTTGTTACATTTAATGCGAACAAATTTTGATTAAAGTTCTTTATAATCTGCCTGTTTGACCAGTATAAAACTTTGACACATATACGATATTTTATTTTATACACCACAGTAGCTTATTCTAATGATATTATATTGTAAAATTTAATCTAATACTTAAGATGTTGTTAGTTTTGCAAACATAGAATAAATAAAGGAAAATGAAAAAAAAGAAATTACATAAAAGATGAATAAAAATTGAATTGAGTTGAGTTGACAACATCGAATTTAAAATTTTTTTAAATTTAGTTTTTAAATAAGATTCGCCTAGTATCCTAAGTCTAAAACATTCGTTTGTTTAAAGAAATAAAACAAGATTTTTCCATTCCAAAGATCTATACGAAGATATTGATGCAGTAAATACAATTTAAACTATATTTTCTCGAATCTGTAAGCTTAAATGTTTCAACTTTAATTATAAGAATTGGAGGATATTAAGTGTAGCTATTTTGGTTAAAGACGAGCTAAGATCTATACGTAAATGTTTGTACTCAGTATGGAACAGAGGAATAATTAGCACTGCAATTTCCTTAACTTTAATAGAAATTTTATTGTCTATTTTATTTGAGGATTTTTCTAAATTTGATCCAGTTATAAATTAAGCTATGAAAATGGTAAGAACTATCATCTTATTGCCGAGTTAATGGGTTGGGTTACTTATTAAGAGATACGTAAATATACTCATATCTCAAGATATGGAATTTTGCAGGTTACCTCTAAACGGTTAAACACCTTTGAGCGTGAATTTTGTTTTATCATTTTCTATTCCCTCAATCCAGGATGTAGAAATGGCTCTAAAGTCCAGGTAATGGGAAAAAACTAACTGTTAAACATATTTTGGGTTAGGCCGCTCCTACCAACTAGCTGAAAAGTACGTTAATGTCGATTCCACAAAAATGCCGTATTTATCGTGTTATGTTTTGCTTTCAAGACCCTACCATCAGCATAAAAGCCTTAAAAGACAAGAAAAACCGTAGAAGATAGTATTTGATTTATATTTAACCTATCCGCGCAAAAACTGAAACCTTAGCTAAAACGCAAGTACGATGGGGCACAACTCAACCTAGATGTCAACTTGAATAATACTTTGTCAAGTATTTTTACTGAAGCGATGAACTGCGTGCCTAAAGATTTTGCGTACCGCTTAGCTTCAATCAAGTGTGTCCGGGAATATTCATCTTTTCAGTACAAATTAAATACACGCATTCGAAATCAAATACTATACTATTTAAATATTCCATATTCGGATTATGTGACTTGAGGCTTAGAGTGTCTCATTCAAGTCGACATCTAGGTTGAGTCGTGCCCCATTGTACTTGGTTTTTAGCTAAAGCCTTAGTTTCTGGGCTGGCAGGATTTATTTAATTAGTTTACTAATTTACTAGCACTTTTAATATAGTTTAAAATTTTATATCCTGAATTTGTAGTTTTACTCTCGAGGAGCCAGTTGTAAAAATGAATTTAATATCAGCGTACGGAATCTCCTCCGCTACATTAAACATACTGGTATTGAAAACCATATTTTAAAGAGTAAGGACGAAAATAGGTTTTATCTGCTGAGCTTATATCACTTTCAGTTTTGCTTTACGTTAGTTAAGATACTTACCCAGTGTTCTGGATGTATCATCCGGGCAGTTTATCATTTTAAGGTATCTTGTTTCTATATGTAAATACCGTGGATCCTGGTTGCTTAGCTCGGTCCCTCGGTAAAGGTCCTTTACTTTTCGATAGTTTCTTTTTTGTACATAGAACATTCGTCGATCAGTTTTGAATTTTTATTTGTATGGATTTAGAATTAGGTCTAGTTTGCATGATCTTTCTGGTTCTTATACTATCATTTACATATGTGTCGTTCACTGCACAGACCGACTAACTCCACTTTTTGGAAAATTTTAAATTTAAATGTCAAAGTACTTGCTATAGTCATAACTTTCTATGTTAAAAACAACTTTCCTGAATAATTAAGATAAACACCATTAAAAGTCAAAATTTGTCTGACCATTAAAAAATGACTATTAAAAACCTGACATTAAAAACTAATAATATCTATTATACTGATTAAATTACTACTATAATAGCTAATTGATATACTTTTTTTTTTTTTTTTTTAAGGCGTTCATGCTCCATGTAGGAGCGTTGCCAGGTTAATCAGCTTTGAATATTCACCACGGTCATTCGCAACAGCGACATAATTACCATGGCAGCCGATTTTTTTAAGGTCGTTTATTACGTCAGTCTCCCATTGTAGTCGTGGTCTTCCTCGCGGTCTACCACTCCCTGGGGTACTAACGTACATTTTTCTAATCATTCCAGACTGTGAATCGGCTCGTAGAACATGCCCAAACCAAGCAATCCTGTTAGAACGGATACAACCTATTATATCAGGACCCTCAAGAAGGTCTCTGATCTCAAAGTTATACCAGGTTCTATACTCTCCATCGTCTGTCTTAAGTGGACCAAAAATGTAGCGTAGGATCTGACGCTTAAATACAGATAAATGCGATTCGTCATTTTGTGTAAGGGTCCACGTTTGTGACCCATACATCACAACCGGTCTAATCAATGTCTTGTATAACTTGAGCTTGGTGTTAGTTGATACATACGGTGATCCAAGGAGAGGTTTAATTGAGTAGAAAGTTCGATTACCCGCAGCGATTCGAGCTTTAATATCTGTAAGTATGCTGTTGTTTGAGTCAAGCATTGATCCCAAATATTTAAAAGATTCAACTCCCTCAATTCGTTCATCGCCGCACATCAAATCTTTCTTCTCAGCCTCTCTTGAAACATTCATATGTTTGGTTTTATTGTAGTTAATTTGCAGACCAATTTTTCTAGCACCACTCTCAAGCGACTTGAAAGTCTCACTCATAACAGCTTCACTTCGGCCGAGGATGACTACATCATCAGCGTAAGCAATTATCTGTACTGAGTTTATTGACAAGATATTGTTATTAGTCGGTAGTTTCTTTTGACGGCACACATATTCCAAGGCTAGATTAAGCAGTATAGGAGAGATAGCATCACCTTGTCTTAATCCGGAGTCGACTTTAAAAAATTTTGATATTTCGTTCTCTACTCGCACACAGCATTGAGAGTTCTGTACTGTCATTTTGCATAGTGATACCAGTTTACCAGAAATTCCCATTGACACCAGAGCAGACCATAGAGTCTCTCGTTCGAGAGAGTCGTAGGCCTGCCTGAAATTAATGAAAAGTTGGTGCACAGGTATGTTGAACTCTCGACATTTTTCCAAAATCATCCTTATCGAGAAAAGTGCATCGGTGGTACCTCGGCCCCGCCGGAAACCACACTGATATTCTCCAAACAGTTGTTCAGCAAAATGATTGATTTTGGATAGCAAAATGTAGGAAAAGATCTTATATGCTGTGCAGAGGAGAGCGATTCCTCTGTAGTTTGCACATTGTAGGCGATTACCTTCTTTATGGATTGGTATCAGCATAGCTGTGTTCCAGTCCTGTGGCATGATTTCAGTCCTCCAGATCATTTGAACAAGTTCAAACAATCTTGAGGATAGAGTTTCGCCACCATGTACAATCATTTCGGATGTTATATCGTCGATACCAGGTGCTTTATTGCATTTTAATTTTGACAGCGCCGCATCAAATTCATCTTTGGTGGGTTCGTCTACGTGTACCTTTGACGCACGAATAAGCTTTGCTCGTCGCCCGACTTGTTGCTGGTCACTTAAGTTGAGAAGAGTCTCTAAATAAGCGGCCCAAGTATCTAAAATATTTTTAAGATCTACTTGTAGCTCCCCATCTTCGTTTTGAATAGCAGTCGATCTAGTTTGAGGGCCCTTCCTTAAGGTTTTAACCTGTTGAAAGAAGTTACGCGATTGATGTTCCTTATTGAAGCTTTCAATCTCCTCACACTGTCTCTTCCACCATTCTCTCTTTGTTCGTCTACATAGCTTTGTAACGGCTTGTCTTGCCAGTTTATAGTTCTCCTTCGTGGACCTGGTATTTCGTCCTTGTAGACACTTCAGATAGCAATCTCTTTTGTATTGAATAGCGTCAAGACATGCTTGATCCATCCATGGCTTCTAGGAGTGGTTCTGTGGTCGTCCAAGTATTCCCTCAGCAGCGCTTAAAACAGCATCTTAGAGCAAATACCATGACTTATCGCCGTCTCCATTAATGGTTTCTGATTTCTCCAATGTTTCGGCAATATGGATTTGATATCTCTCTTCCGTTTCAGCATTCTTTAATGATGAGATGTTAAAACGTTTCCGTTGATTGAATTTTGGAATGCCTGGATTTGGGAAGTGGAACCTTAACGTTGCACATACAAGGAAGTGATCACTTCCAATGTATGCACCTCTAAAGGATCGCACATCCCGAACGCTCGAAAAGAAACGTGCTGTTACTAGAACGTGATCAATTTGATTTCGAGTGTTTCCATTCGGTGAGACCCAAGTCTGTTTAGGAATCGATCGATGCGGAAAGAACGTACTGGCAATTCTCAAATTATTTGATAATGCAAACTCAGTCATTCTCTCACCATTATCATTCGAATTCAAATGCAGGCTGTTGGGACCCACCACATTTCCATAAGAGATATCTCCTCCAACCTGTCCATTAAAGTCACCAAGAACCATAATGAAGTCGCGTGAGGGTGTTTGTTTCATAACCTCTTCCAGTGCTATGTAGAAATTATCCTTCTCGTTGACGGTCTTAGCTTCAGTAGGTGCATGCACGGCAATAAGAGAAATATTGTTATATGTATCACGGAAAAATTAAATAAAATTAAATAAACTATGTTTATAATAACATTCCTGAATGATAAAGATTAACACTACTAAATATCGAAATTTATTTGACCTTTGAAAAAACGCAATTTTCTCAACATTTTGTTTTATGGAGTTAATCGTGTTGTGCAGTGAACGGCTCATATATGTATTTAGCACGGCATGGTATGATACCTACAAACAATACAATATTATACTTATTTGTAATTAGGTTTCCAGACGTGTTTGGATAAAACACCTTATTGCACAAAGAAGTTTTCTAGATTATCACTTCTCCTATCGGAGAATGTACGATAAAGCTACCGGACACTAATAGGATCTCTTATCTGGTTTAATGTATTGTAATATTTATGACGATGAATTTCGAGAGGTTCACAAGAAGATGTTAACTCAGTGAATCGTTGCATCAGGATACCTAATCTTAACGCACATACAGTGTGCAAATGGGACGTGGAAGATATTTAGAGCTTTAAAATGTTAATTGTAAATACTGGTAAATAATGGTACATAATTCCACCCATTAGAAATAATGGAACAAGAGTGATAGTCTGTGACAGACAGCCTGTACACACAGAAAGTTCATTCCATGACTAAAGAAAGATATTCTATGATTAGAGACTAGTATACAAATGATGATGGTCTAAGATCGGAATTAGCTGAGTTTTTGGTAATTTTTTGGATGAGCGTCAAATCCCGATCAGAACAAAAAGTTTTTTAGAATTTTCTTAAAAATATACAATTACCCACCAGCAAATAAGAATTAGCCAAAAAACTGAATGAGTTGATGGAATTACAAAGGTGGGCAAATTTGAACACACCACCAAAAGAGTTTGGCATAATAGATTCAACAGTCTACATTCCAGATCCCGAAAAAACTTGTATATTTTATTTGTGTTATATTAAGGCTCATCACTCACCAGCCAGATATCAATAGATGCAGTTGTTGTACTTTTCAATAATACCCCTTTCTTTACTTTTAATGTAATTGCTTGCATTCAAATGAAACAAAATCCGTGTGCTCGAAATTGTGCTTAATACATGTCATGCACATAGTGTGCACCATATCGTGCACATGTCATAAAGATCGTTTTTTCGAATATTAGAAACAAAGCGAAACGAAATTTATCTAATGATAATAATAATAAACAATTGAAAAATCGGAAAAAGATGTTTAATATTTTCTAAAATGGCATGGTTTCATTTAACTTCTTATGAGATAATATGACTTTCGTAATATTAGGTTGAATTTTATCTAACTTTTTATCTAAAATTAAGTGCGAAAGAATTTTTTTTTTGTGAAAGTAATGTAAACAAACACAAAAATCAAACAGGCACTTTGAATAATTAATTTTAGTGATTTAAAACAATTATTATATTTTTTTAAATATCTTTTGTTTGCCATGTTTCATGTCAGTTTATCGATAGTAAATTTTGTTTTTATAATGTTAAAAAAATTATGGAAAATTAATGTTATCTTTTATACAAGTCAAATATTTAAATATTTTGAAATGATTTAATTTAAATTATATCATAAAAAAAATGGCCAAAAATGTCTGCATTATTTACAAATACAATCACACACATACATTTTTAATTTAAAACATATATGTATGACGTTAGCACTTAAATAATTTTAAACTTCAACTAAATTTAAAATAAATACTAAAATATTTAAAAAAAACTTACAAATTAGTCAAATAAAAATTGCACGAAATGTGCATACCCTCGTGTACAATGCACATTATGTTTTTCGATAACACATTATCTTTTATAGTCAATTTATCTAGAGTATAGCTACCATTTAATTACATAAATTTCAAATTCCACATTTCAAATTGTTATATTTAGGTAGTGACAAGTTTTTGGTTCATGTTTCGCAAGTCATTACATTTAGTGAATAAATTGCAAAACCAAAACTATTATTTTTTTTTGTATTTTTAATTTTTAGTGATAGAAAATAATCGTTTCACCTTTAAAAATATGGTCTGCCTGTTTGACGAATGTAAATTGAATACATAACCTACTTAAATGTTTCAGTTTTGTTTTAATGATGGATTTTAAAATATATGGAAAACCAACAAGTAATAGTGTAATCACCCACATCAACATAAAACGGTAGCTTTTATTAATAGGTTTTGAGTTTAAAAGTGTAGAAAATTTTAATGCTGAACATAGTATATTGAGTATTGCTATATCAAATGGTTATATTTAAAATATTTTTGCCAAACAATGCAGTACCAAACTCAAATGGATCAAAACAAAGAATGATCCGTATCACAACCAAAACTTAATTTAAGCTTATAATTGCAATAGCTTATTATACATCAAAGAAGAGAAGCGCATGTTCTATATCTGTGATAATTTTTATACTGGTCAAACCGGCAGACCATAGAATAAAAGCGTTAACTAAAATTGGGAACCAATTATAACCGTGACAAAAATATTTTTTCTCTCAAAATTTGAACTAAATCAATTTTTTGAAAATATAAGCAAAATCTTATATCCATGTATTGTATAAATAACACAGATCTTTGTTGCTTACTTTGGCAATAAGTTTAGTGAGACTTTCTTTTTGAGTTGTGTTAACCCTCTGCATGTACATTATATGGTTTTTCTACCTAATATATAGGAATATAGGATACCTTTCTTTTCGATAGCTTTTTTTCGCCTGATTGTCCTCAATTTTGAAATTGTTTATAATATTAGTCAACCAGTTTTGAATATTTATTTGTATGGATTTAGAATTAGGTGCATTCTGCGTGAGCATTCCATTTATTTACATTTATATTCATTTTGAAATTCTTGAACATTTGACAAGACGAAATCCTATCCTGTGTTTTTTGTGGTTCCATCTACTAAGATGGCCTTATCACTATCACTGAGCCGAGCCGAAATTGATGTTTATTTTAACGATCCTTTCGATGACACCATTTGATATGAGGTCGGATTTTTACTGTATGCCTATCTATTTTAATGCTTTGCATTCTATATATACTTGAGCGCCGTAAGTTAACTGGTATTATTTTGTATATCATACCGAAATTAATCTAACATAAATGATCTTATATTTGGATAAAACAAATCTGTACATATATTAGAAGCACTTAAGTTATATCAACTGCGCCTCAAAATGATGATCAAACATTTGGAATTGGATCTATACTAATTTGAAAATAATTTTAATACTTTACAAAAAAATTGCTTTATGTTATCGATTGAATATAATTTTATTTTAAATAACAAACATCTCAACCAATCTTTATTACTATCAAATATATTTTTCATTCTTCCCACATATTCTAATACCTTATAACTTTCTTCTTCTAAAACTCAAAATTATCCGAAACACTATTTTCAATCTTAATCTTCAAGATAATTTATTAATTCTTAAATTAGAATAGAACTATTAAATACCTTAATATGAATTCAAATGACTAATCTCATTTAGAGAATATTTACATTTATTAATCGATATCAAATGAATTTTTCTCACAAATTTCGATTTAAATTATCAACATTTAAATATCGAAGAAAAAAAAGCTTCTCAATCGTCTTGATCCCTAATGCCTGCCAGTATACAATATCATAATTTCTTTTATATTATTGTCATTAAATATTAATTTATTTGATTTAATTTTTTTTTTATTTTCTTTAGAAAAAATATTCTGTCGCGCGGCTCGCGGACACAATACAGAACACATATAAAAAGAAAACAAAAAAAAATATAACGTAAGAACAAAATAATAAAAAAAAATAAATAAATTTGTTATGATGAATAAAAGCCGATAGGGGGTCCCCTATCTTTTCTTATCATAAGAAAATATATCGGACTACAAAATATACAAATTATTGACAGTTGTCGGCGCCGCCTTCTTTCACTACAGGATATTAATGTCGATGCATAATTTGTTACTTTTTTTTTAGAAAAAATATATAACTATAATTTAGTGAACTATGCAAATGAGCGTTGTTGGTTTTAGTGTTTAGGATTCGGATTGAATTGAGGATTAAATTATGGTTATATCTTTATTAATATCAAATATTTATAGTGAATTCCTTTGAAAATAACGAGGGTTGACAAAAGGTGTGTTTTTAATCGTTTGCAATATTTTTGTGTTATAAATTTATCATCGATTATTGTCAACATGCACACAAGTTATTGAATCCAGTTTTTCAAAATAATAATTTATTAGTTTAAAATTTTTATCGAAACGACAATATATAACTTAGATTAAAAAATATCAATAAATGATTTTATTTATAAAGTAATAAAAGTAATAAAATAAGGTTTAGCTCGGCTTTTGGAATTAGAGAAATGAAAATTTTCTTAAAACAATCAAATTCCACTTATCATCATTTTACAATTTAAGATGAATTAGTTCCATTATTATCCGTTTCAAAAGTGTTGTTGATCATCATGATGGCGCTATACAATTTCATTATTTTTGATTTATAACAACAAAAAAAAAATTCGATTCGAGAAACTAAAGAGACCGAAACGAATTCGATTGCGTCAGCGTATTTTGAGTTACGAATATGTAAGTTGTTTATATACCCTTTTGTGAAACATAAGAATATAAAATCTTTTATTATTGTTATTACTTTTTTTTTTTGTTCATTTATTTTAATGTTTTTATTTGAACAAAAGAAAGGTTAGGTTTTTGGCACCCAAAGGAGTTTTATTTTTGTTTTACGCAGCCTATTTGTCGAACATGTTTCTCTGTTTTTTGATTATCATTTTTTTGTGGTTTTTGTTTTATAGGAGAACATGAAATTTGTATGTTTATGTAAACACATTAGTTTGTTTTGCTTTAAACACTATTGTTGAAGTATAGAAGGCGGTCATCACGATGAACCAACTATAACCTATGTTAAGACCAATTCTCTTTCGATTTCTTCATCGCTTGTCAAATCGTCTCCATTAACCTTATGGTGGTTTTCTCTAGCCACTGTTGTGTAAACATATGCTATCGCATACCACTGGTAATAGAAGTGAGATATTACTAGCCAAGGTGAAATATCATGACAGGAGAACTGGCGTTTAAACTCTATATTCAGTGAATGGCAGCAATCTCATTTTTAGTTTGTGAATATGTATTCCTTAATGACGGGAAAAATAAAAAATTTAAATTCTTTTAGATATTAGAGTTTTTAGTATCTAAAGAAGTATAAAAAAATCTATTCATTAGACATTTTCTCTTAAACTCTACCACAATCAGTTTTGACAATAATCATACAATCATTCATTACTATCAAACAATTTAAGATTCAGTTCATAAATAATATCTCTCTGTTATGACGTTCCATTCTAAATCCATATTTTAGTTTCTAATTTTAACATCTTTTCTTTATTTCATTTCAAAACACTAAATTTATTGAATTGTTTCGATGTATAGTAGATTATTCTTTTTGACTTTTCTTACCAATGTGAAACAAACATATCTTTTTTAACATATCGTTTTTAAATAAAAACTGAAATAAAGTAAGTTGAATCTGCGCAGGTGCGCATGCCGTTTTAATCTACCCTTCTGGTTCAGATCACAGATCTGCTCTGCTTGTTCCCTATTGATGTTCTTTTGGCACCATATACGGCTTATAATTGCTGTCTTATAAGTAGTATATCTATGTACAGTTCCCAAATTGTTAAACTTTGGTCTTGATCCACGTACAATTAATCATTTAAGATTACTGTTTGGCTAGTTTTGATTTCTCAAATGCAAGATCCCTAACGCTTAGTTGTCCATTGATAACTGCTCAATTTGGCTCGTTTTGCTTTACAGCTTTTGGTTATATGAGATTTGATTCTAGATATTAAGTTAACACCTGTTCTGCCACTGTATTTTTTCAATATATAGCCACTATACGACTATAGTCAATACGTATTTTAAACATTTAGTAAGCTTGAAGCAAAGCTGGGCGAACTGGATAACTAATGAGTGCAAGTTTTGTTATCATCTTGTGCGGCAACAGCGAGAAGCAGTGGTTCTCAGTGTAAAGAATTTGAACTTTATTATGTTATAACTAATTCTAATATACGAAGCCGGATTGGGAAAACTCTTATTTTATAAATTTTAGCTAAAAACAACTCATGGTTGAATATAAAAAGAAAATAGAAAAAAATCAAACAAAATAAATTAATAATAAAAGCTCACAAAATTCTATAAATTAATCAAAACTGAAAAATAAAGCTAACATTATAAGTGAAGGTATATATGATGATCTACTTTTAATCCATTTAAATGGTAAGCATCTCCAATCCCACTAACATTCGACTATATGAAACATAAGTAGATATACGACTGCAGGATGCTGCATGTACATATATTTCCCAAACGTTGCCTACTCAAAACTATCTGCCATTGTGCCTTCGGTGTCTTCTGCATTAAATTGAGAAATATTAGTTTTTCTATCTTCATGTAATGAGGTAGCTAATACCGAACGAAATTCATCCCCCATCACATATTTTCCAACCATATTACGTACATTTGTTTTTATCTCTATATAAAATATCTGCACTATCCACTTGGTAAGGTTGCACACTATCGGTCACTATCATAATCCTCAATGCATATATGATTTCTAATACAAAAAAACTAAAATAAAATAAAAAGATATGACGTCGATTATCCGAAAAATATGTGTAGTGTTATTCTCAATTTAATGTTTTTTTCTTTTTATAAAATTACACTGAAATTTTTTTGCCTTAGTTTTATTTTAATTTAAACCAATACAATTCTCTAAATGTAATGACATCATTCAATTTCACCAATTTGAATTATACTAATAACAAATATTTATACGTATGGCCTACTGGGATATTAAAAATTATCAATCGAATTTTGAAATAATTGACTGATATCAAAGTAGGCTAACGTTTAATTAATAAAAAATATATAAAGAAATGAAAAATGGCAAATAATTTTCTAAACGAATTCCCCTCGTTCGTTGATAAATTCTCATAATTTTTTGAAAAATTCCTCAAGCGAGTGGTATTGATAATAGCCCTCGGCCTACGGTCTCGTGCTTTTATCAATACTAGGTCATTCAATAAGTCCGTAGGATGACACATAGATGGCGTTACTAGAATTTTTTCCATATGATTTTTATTTAGTACTAACCTTCAAACGATACGTGTATAAATTTGACAGCAATCTGACTATTTATTCGTGAGTTATAGCATTTTGTGTGAAGCAACTTTTGTTTTTGAAAAAAAATGGAAAAAAGTGAATTTCGAATTTTAATAAAGCATTGCTTTTTGATGAAAAAAAATACAGTGGAAACCAAACAATGGCTTGATAAACATTATCCAAACTCTGCTCCATCGAGACAAATGGTAGAGAAGTGGATGGCTGAATTTAAATGTGGTCGTACCAGCACAAAAGATGCAGAGCGCAGTGGACGCCCAAATGAGGCTGTTATTCCAGAAAACATAAAAAAAATCCACAAATTGGTTATGAACGATCGCAAATTGAAGGTGCACGAAATAGCTGACATTGTAAAGGTAGCAGATGGTAGTGTTTTTACCATTTTACATGAACATTTGGGTATGCGAAAGCTCTGTGCAAATTGGGTGCCGCGTGAGCTCACAGTCGACCAAAAACAACAACGAATCGATGCTTCGGAGGAGTCTTTGGCACTGTTAAACCGCAATAAAAGGGAATTCTATCGTAGATATGTGACAATGGATGAGACATGGCTTCACAATTACACACCAGAATCCAAAAGACAGTCAGCTGAGTGGACAGCAGTCGAGATTACAAAAATTCTGATCTTCATAGTCAACATATATCTATTATTAATTATCATTGAGTGACTCAACAAAGCAATCAACTGATAAAATGTTAAACATTGGTTAATTAACCTGTATCTCACATAAATATTTTATGTTTGTTGAAATGGATTATATTAATTTAAAGGACGGAACCGAAATAAATGAATATTCAGTACATCAGTACTTACTGTGGCTTATCGTAGTTTGATATTACCAGGCTAAAATAACTACTAGAACTAGTTCCCCTTTTGTTATCTGCCTATTCTTGATAATACTTTCACAATGTTCTTTGAACTCGGGATTTGCATTAAAATTATTTAGAATTTCGCAAAAAATGCATCACCGTTCTCAAATCCGGACCGGTGCATCCTTACGAATTATTTTACGTTACTGGTTCCTGATTCTTCTAACCATTTTTTCAAACTTTTTTGAGTTGCTTTGTTTTTTGTTTAAACCGTTTTCAACTCCGACCAGCTAAACTAACCTTTTCCATTTTATTACCTTTTTTATTTTTTTGACCATTACCCAAGGTTGTACTTGTATTTGTACCTCATTTTATACAAACCGAATATTTTTGTCACATAGCTTCAAAATTCGATTGTCCTACTCTTCTCTATTGGTGAATAAGCTGGAATGAAAATTATAAAATGCGTTGCTGCAACCGAACTAAAAATGCTTTACAATTGTTAGAACATAACATTTCGTTCACGTTCAGCATAGTAGTTTTACTTATAATTTAATTTCGATAAAGTGTTTAGAGGTTCTATTATCAAACTTCACTCGCAAAACCAAACAATTTTTTATTATACGATTTAAAAAGATTTCTTCTAACAGATCAGTAAATACATAATACAAAATAAAATATTTACTTTCACAAAGATAACATCTCTTACTAAAGAAAAAAATCGCACAAACAAAACTTAAAATATAACAACCATAGAATACGATGTTAGTTGTGGCAACCGAATAAATTGTTGAATATATCTTTTTTAAAACTTTTGGCAATCTGCAAACAAATTATTCATTTAGTGTACCGAATTTGAGTTATCAACCCTAAATTCAGTTAGTTAGTTATCAACCCTAAAATCAGAGGACGTAATTACTTTAAACGATTTTTGATGAATTTACTCACTGTAAAAAAAACAATAAAATAATTAAAATCGGAAAAAATCTGACTGAAACTGGATTTAGTGATCTTCTTGCAACGAACTAAGGAACAATAGAACTAAACATACTTTTTAAATAATAACAAATTATGCTAATTTATTGGGCTGTCAATTGTGGGATAACTTTATCGCGTTAAACTTATTCTCAGAAACTCAAAAGCTCAATGCCAAAAATTTCAGCAAAATTACTTTGTTAACGAACACACAAATATTTTGTATTGAAAACACTTTCTATAAATTAAGTGTAACTTATTTTTGGGCTTCTCACGACTACCCTCCAAACTACAGGTATGAAGGGATTTTAGATTCCTGGTCCTTTATTTTAGAACCTATTTCATTTTCAATTTTATTAGAAAACAAAAAATTTGCTCAAAATTGGGCAAAAACATTCCAATTTCAAGATCGTGCAAAGCAAAACTGCAAAACCTAATTGTAAACGAAAAAAATATTTGTTGTATATTTTGAATACTATACCTACTTCAATTTTTTAACCAATATTACAGATAATTGAGGTTATGTTTGTACTTAATCGAACTTTCGTTAGTTTTGTTTATGAACAAATTTGTTTAGATCGATTAATCGATAAGAACAAAATATATTTTGATGTAGTAAAAACATTTTGACAGAAACATTTATATTTTCGTTTACTGTAATTTTTTTTCGATAATAATTCGATGATTTGTTATTGCCTGAAGTTTTCGATAATATTTACATAAAATCAAAATATATTTATAAAAAAATTATAACAATTTAATTTAATGACTTACATTAAAAAAGATCTAACTTTAAATTTTTTTCGTCTATGTTTATGAGTCATGTCCTTTAAGTTTAATGTGTTTTTAAAATTTACGATTTGTCATTAATCTTATTTTATTTTGTCTTTGATTGCAGGTTTGGTTTCAAAATAAAAGATCAAAAGAACGACGATTAAAACAGTTAACAAGTATGGGTCGTGGTCCATTTTTTGGTGGTTCACGGAAAATGCGAGGATTTCCAATGAATTTATCACCGGGTGGCTTAGACGATGGTCCACCATTTCCATATTTTGCTGATGGTAAATTTGAATTTGGATATGGTGGACCACCTTTTCATCCGCACGAAAATCCATTCTTCCCTGGTCATCCTGGACCTGGACCAATGCCATTTAACGCACCAGGTACTAATTTGCTTTTCTTTCTCGAAAAATCAAATGCATTTTCTTTGAAATGTAAATTTTATAAAATTTAATTCAAAAAGTTTTTAATTTATTCTTTTCAGGTGGTCCAATGGATCATTCTGGACCAATACCTATGGTTAGTGATTTTGGTGGTATGACACCGGATTCCAATTTCATGAATCAACCATCTGGTCCACCGGGTAATGGTGGTCCAGGAGGTGGACCCGGAGGACCAGTTCCTGAACACATGCTTGGCGTTGGTAATAATGGAGGTAATCCTAGAGGTGGATCACCAGAGTTCATGTCCTCGGGGAACTTTTCAGAACCACAAAATATGCAAAATGAAGGTCTTGTTTGGTAAAATTACTTAAAACTATATAACAAAAGAAAAACAATTTTAAACTATTAAAAAAAACAAAAGTGAACTAAAACTTAACTAAAAGTGAAGTGAAAAACATTTAACTTATATAAATAAAACATAAATTTAAATTGTATAAAGATTTAATTTAAGAAAATAGGAAGAAAATTTTGTAAATATTTCCGTAAATAGTTTTCGATTATATTATTTTTATTTTTAAGTTTTGTTTTTCTGTAAAAGAAAATTGTTTAGTTTTTATTAATATAAAAAAAGAATATTCTAATAATTTATTTAAATACAAAAAACAAAGTTTCCTTAATAGTTGAACTTAAGACAAAAATAGAATCTCAAGAAAATGTATAAATTTTAAAAGTTTTTTTTTTTGCTAAAAAGAAGAAAATTAAATTTTTTATTATTATTAATAAGAAAGTTTTAATTATTATATTATTAGTTATTTTTATTACTATTATTATTATTATTATTATATTTCCTGTTATCGTGTCTAATATGGAACACTAAAAAATGATAAAGAAAAAAGAAAATACGAAAAAAGAGATAAGAAAAAATGAAAACTAAAAGAAAAAAAAATGACAAATTAATAAAAAAATATTTCAAAAAAATTTGTTTTGTTGAATTTAATTTTTGGGACAGTTTGGCAGAAGTTGAGCTATGTGGGAAGAGCGAAGGGTAAGTTGTGCCTTTTATTTGGCGTAGTTTTTAAAATACCGCAGGTCTACAGACGAACATTTGCAGTGTCTAAACAAAGTTGGCGTTGTAAGTCAAATTCCTGAATCTTTTCAAAATCAGCAATACTATGGTGATTGAGATTGTCATATATATATTCTTACATTGACTTAAATTGTAATTTTCGTCCCTTCATTAATAAGGATAACTAAACAATAAATCCTATCAACTTGGGTTGACAATAATCTAGCTAGTGCTTACAAAATGAATGAGGCCCATAATGTAGAGTTAAATTGAGACTCGTTTCTTCATGTAAGTAATAGCGTGCTATCACAAACGAAAATTAATATTTTAAAACCTATTGCTGTTTCTGTTCGTTGAATTTTATTTAGGCTATACCATATTTTCCAAATCGTCTTGATATTCTTCGCACACAATTTTTCGAATTTCTTTTCCAAAAACCGCAATTTTTCCCAAACAATATAGTGTAGGATCACTCGCGTTTGGAAAAGGTGTTGGCCCAGTGGCGGATTATGCCTTTAAGGGGCCCGAAGCGGAGCAAAATTTTGGGGCCTAAGATTTTACCAAAATTTTGCAAATGAGTTTGATTAAGACCATTTCTTAAATAATTTTTTATCCGCTTCAGAACGGAGAAAGATCGTTCCCCACTTGCGTTGCATATCGGCAATGTAAGAAATATTTTTAAAATAGTTTCCAAATTGGGAAATGAAGATTGCAGGCCATCAATGATTACCTTGTTCATCTTAAAAGGACAAGTGATGTTCTCTTCTTTTATATATTTTAAAAAATGATGTACTTCGTCTTTAAAATATTTTACTTCTATATCCCTCGCATATGTATTTGACAATTCTAAAATACACTTGTCAACTTCATCACTGGATATATTTTGATCAAACAATAGTTTAAAATTATTTAAAACAGTTTCAAATATGGACGTTCTGGTAGACATTTCAGTGGCAAGTCTATCACAGATCATATTGTGAGTATTTATAATAAACAATTCTCGTCCTACTAGCTGTGTATCATTTGCAGATGATTCATCATACATAATTTTGCGTTTTCTTTTTCGTCCTTCTTTGTAGCTAATATTGTCTGTTAATAAGTTTGCTTGCTTTTCTATGCTCTCAAAATCATTCCGAACATCCCTTATAAATTGTGACAAAGAATTAAACAGTTTTACTCCTTGTAATAAGTTCGTTTGAATATTTTGAAATGATTTTCTACTACTATTGATTCATTGCAATAATATATCCCATAGAACGGTTAATAAGGCAATTCATATTCATCGAAAGAGCTAGCTAATTCTTTAACCTCAACTTTAGTAATCGGTTTTTCGTCTTCATTTTCGCTAATTTGGATAAGAACGCTTTTAATATTTTTGTAATTAAACCGCAAGGCGGATACTGCATCAGCTCTTGCAGACCATCTTGTCACTTGTGTCACTAAATTTTTTAATATGTTTGGAATTAGGATCGGAAAAATTAGCAATAAGCAACTTCCATCTATGAGTAGATGAAGAAAAGAATACATATATATTTTGGATACAGTTAAAATAATACACCGCAGTAGAATAGGCATCTGCAGCATAATTTCCAATTAAATTAAGCGTATGACTTGTACAAGGAATAAAAATGGCGGTCTCACTTAGAGTTTTAATTCTGGCTTGTAAACCATTATATTTTCCGGCCATATATGTTTGACCGCAACAATTTTTAATATCCAAAGACAAATTGTTTAAAGTTTTCAAAATAAGTTGTGCTAGATATTCTGAATTGTGATTTTCAATTTGTAAAAATCCAAAAATCGTTCTCTCGCATCGCCCACTTTATCAATGTACCTTAATATAAAACTTAGTTGGTCAGTGTGGTTCACGTCTGGCGTAGAATCAACAATAATTGAATAATATAAAGAGTCCTGAATTTCTTGAATTAGGTATTCTTTTACTTCAGTTCCCATAAATTTATAAATTCATCGCATGTGGTATGTGATAAATAACTTACATTACCTTTTCCTGGATGGTTGTACCTCTCCAAATGATTTTAAAGAAAATCATCAAATTGGGATAGGTACTCAATGCATGTCATGAAATTTCCTTTTCTGTTCGAATCAATATCTTCTCGATGACCACGAAATGCTAAACCCAAAGTAGCTAATAGCTTTACTGTAGCTGCAACTCTTTTTAAAACTTCCCGCCAGCATTTTTGTTGTACTTCAATTTCACGAGCTATTTGAGCATCAGTCCAGTTACAAACAATTCCTTTTTTTAAAATTTTTCAAACCAATTTTTTAGACAATCTTTTTTCCAATCAACGTTGATAAAACGAAATATACAACTAAAGCTAAAACACCTATACTATGTCAATCATATCATATGGAAACCCTTTTCAAACGTTAATCCAAATGATGAATTTAGCATGTATTGAATAAAAATACATGGATTTTAAGCATACAATAAAATATTTCAATTCTACACGTTCAAAAGTTTTCATTTATTTAGTTATATATGAAATTAATCTAAAATATGTACAATTATATGCTTAAAATTGAGGTTTTCAGTTTAATGCTTTCAATAAATTGTAGGTCTTTAAAGAAATCCAAAATCATTGATGAAAACATAAAACTCAAATATGCTTCAAATATCCAAAAAATACTTATCTGGATTTTGTTTTTATCAAAAATTTTGCGATTGATATAATAACAGCCCATTGCAAATAAAGTTTTAGTATTAATATTCATTCGTAACAGTGGAACTTTTCAAAACAAAATGTTTTTTTACTATACAAATTGGAAAACGAATTTGTACATTAAAAAATTATAAAACTATCAAATTAGAATTATTAAAATAAATACATACATGAAAAAAAGTAATACAAATTGACAACCTAACACTTTTACATGTGGGATTATATTAAAAAAATCTTTAGGTTTAAAAACTTTGGTTGAATGAACGCAGTCATCTGATATTTGAATACCTATAAAATATCATTACTATTTGTAGCGAGGGGGCCCCTGTGTATGTGGGGCCCGAGGCGGCCGCCTCTTCCGCCTCTATGGTAATCCGCCACTGTGTTGGCCTTAGTGATACAATAGATTTTGTAATAAATACACAAAATTTAATGAGCCTATGTTTGATTTTATCATTTATTTAACAAATTTAAGAAAATTAAATCTAAACTAAAGCACTAAAGCAACTAAAGTTTAGTATAATTTAGTATGGTTTGGAACACGGTTTTATTAACATGTTTCAATACAAATCTTACGATGAAAATGGCGTAATTTAGTTTAAATTTAGATTTTGTTTGTAAATATTTTGATGTGTGACCAGGGCCGTAGAGAGAAAAACGAGGCCCGGGGGGGGGGGGGAATGAAATACGGGCCCTCTTTACATATATGTTATTTTATTAACCAATTAAATTATAATATCACAAAAATTAAAATGTTGTATTTGTTTAATAGTTATTTATTTATCTAGAACGAAAGGTGCATCTTTAAAGTACGAGCTAGTTGTTTACGGCCGAGGCGTCTAGCCGAGGCCGAAATTACTAGTGAGTACCTTTAAAAACACTTTTCGTTTGAGGTAAATACAAAATTTTATTTCATACTGGAAATTTATTAATAAAAAAAATGAGTTTTTTCTCAAAAAGTTGAACTTTAACGTCCTAGGACTTTATAAAATTTTTTAAAGTCCTAGGACATTAAAGTTTTTTAAGTATTTAAGTATCACTTATTTTCTATACGAAAATAACATCTACATAACTCCTACAAGGGCTACTTACCGGAAAAAATCCCATTTAAGTTGTTAAATAGACGTTAAAAAAAAATTTCTTACGGTCTTTTTCGTAATATTAAAAAACGAAAAGAAAAAAAATTGATGCGATAGTAAAAATAAACAAAAGAAAAGAAAGAACAATAAATATAAGAATACACCCAATTCTGTTTTTACACGGTCTTTTTTTAGACGGTTTTGATATAACACGGTTTGGAAAAAAAATTTAATTTTGTTTTTACACGGTTTTATTCGAAATAGCACGGTTTAAATTTTGAAGAAAATTTTTTTTTTCTATATACAAAGTTAGGCATGTTTAGTGTTAATTATAATAAATTATAAATTAACGTCTCTTAATATCCGAAGATATCATGTCCAACTAGGGATTAGAATTAAGTTTGAACAAATTAAGTTTCTTTAAGAAGTTTATGAACGTTATCTTTAAAATTTTGAGGATTAAAGCTATCAGGGAAAACCCTTGCTGGTGAGACATTCCATAGATGGAGACTCTGCTGAAAAAGCACGCTGAAAAGCAACACTTCTGAAACTTTTTATATGAAGTGTGAAGCTGAAAAAATCACGCTGAAAAGTAACACTTCTGAACCTTTTTATATGAAGTGTAAAAGGATGGGCTACAAAATTTACTATGGTGTTACGCGATAGGTTGTTTGTTCAGGTTAAATTGATATTATCTCAGTGGAAGTTTGTTCATCCACAATGTATTAATAGAAAATTCTCAGATCAGCAACATTTCTTCTGTGTTGCAAGGAATCTAGCAACATTTCTTCTGTGTTGCAAAGAATCTAACTCATTAATAAGAGTTGAGTTGCTAATTAGTTTAACAGCTCTGCGCTGAACAAACTCAATTTATTTCAAACTACTAAAATCAGATACACCCCATATGTGAGAACAATACTCCATGCAGGGAGTATAAATGATTTATATATTAAAAGAAGCTGTTCGCTATTGAAAAACTTACGAAATCGTTCCAAAAACCTCAATTTTTGAACAGCGTTCTTAGCTAGGTGAAAAATATGAGAATTTCATTTCATATTATTTTCAATTTCTATTCCTAGAACCTAGAAGTATGTAGTTACAGTTGATCAATTTTCTTTGAAGATTTTTTAACGCTAATCTTAAAGTTTGGAGGAAGAAAATTATTTTATCTTATTATACTCTTATGTAACTCTGGTGTAACGTGTCAAGTTTGAAGGCTTTGGTAAAATCGATTTGATTTAGATAGAAGCCCGTTTATCCATAATGTAAAATACCGTCAAATCAGCAACATACCAGGAATCAAGCTCATTAGTAAGATTTGAATTGCTGATCAATTTAACAGCCCTCTGTTGTATAGAATCAATCAAGACCTGTGTGGTACCCTCCATATGTGACAACAATAATCCATGTAGGGGCGATTAAACAACTTCTCCATTAAAAGAAGCACTTTGTTATTAAAAACCTAACTCAACGACCCAAAAATATTAGTTTTTGAACAACTTTCTTAGTTATGCTAAACATATGAGAATACCACTTAATATTATTTTTAATCTCAACTCGTAGAAGTCTAACGAATTCTTTCTCTTCAAGATCATTTTTCTTCAAGAATCAAACTTTAATGGAAATGGATTAGATGTTGATAACCTAGAAAAATAGCAAACTTGAGTTTTGCTCGCTAACACTTTTAGCAATACCCGATTCCATTACTGTTTTTAAATCAATGTTTAATGACTTTATCACATTTGACCTAGTGTCATTAAACGCTGAGTCTGATCTGAGATTTCAGGAGAAGCATTAAGCGTGCATCATTAGCAAAACTATGGATTTAATGAGTTGTTGAGTGCAACACGTCAATATAGATAAAAGAAAGAGTTGGGGATAGAGTGGAACTTTGAATAAGGCCTGCATTAGTTGAAAAGATATCTAATGAAAAACCGTCGACATTGACTTGAAATTTTCGCTCAGATATAAAAATCTAAACTCAGGAAATAATTTACTCGTCTAAGTCATAGTATCTCAATTTGCATATAAGATTGTTGAGCTGTACTTTGTCAAATGTTTTGGCTATATCCATATATAACAGCACTGAAAGTCTCACTATAATTTTCAAGTGACTCTTTCCAGATATGTTTGACAAAGAAAGTAAATTTTTCGTCACTCTTTCTTTCGGCGAAAACCGCATTGTCTTTAAGTATTTTTGACCAGTTAACAGTTTTGACCAACTAAGAACCTCATATTTTTAAAATTAATGTTTTTTTCAAATATTTTAGCTATAATCGACCAGTTTGATATGGGTTTGTAATTTGTTGGATCCGTTTTCGTTCCTTTTTTAGAACTGGCTGTACACTAGCCATTTCCCAAAAAAACTAATATTTCAAATTATATACGAAAAGCCTTACAATATAAAACCGAAAACACCAATAACCTTTATAAACAACCGATTTATATTGAACTATGTAGCCCGTCGTTGGAACAGCATGTTTGATTGAGGTGGTGAAACGTACTTTATCGCATTAGACATCTGAAAAACATTTGATCGAATCTGGCATGCCAACTTCATGTAGACGTAAAGCATATTCAAAATTGTCTCACCGATCAAAACATTTCGGTATCCATCGATAGTTTTTCTTCTGAGTCTAAATTAATTATTATTGGTGTTCTCCAAGGCTCAGTTTTGTTCCCCACTCTAGTTTTAATTTATAACAACGACCTGTTGAAAATTATCAGTAACACGACAAATATTTTTTGCAGATGATATACAGTACATTGCGCAGGTCATTCGTTCCCCTATCTTCAAAGGTAAAATGAATGAAAACAATAAATCTCGCTCGGAGAAACGTTGTTATAAATGTAAACGAGGACCTTGAAGGAGAAAATGACCGAAAACCGAGAAAAAGTCGCCGATTGGGGTAAAAAAAATTTAGTCAATTCTAATTCCACCATAGACCGAGTTCCCCAATGATACTTCCATTAGTATCTATGACGAACAAATAGCCTCCTAAATAGATGTGAAAAATATTTCACTCCGTATAATTTACTCCACATTTATAAGTTCTACATTCGTCCATGTATGGAATGAAAGTTTTTTTTCAGTGTAAAGAAGTTTTTCTGAGAGAAAATGAAAAATGCTTTCAAATTGCAAAATTCCAGTGAATTACAATAATTGCTTTGATCTTAATCACTCACAAAATCTCTCAAAATTTTATTTTTTACGCCAAAAAGTGTAAAATTTAACATTATACCCGTCGCATATTGCGGCTATCTCATAAGAAAGGGAATTCAGGAAAACTCGTTATGAAAATATTTAATTTACATTGTGTCATTTTTATTGCAACTTATTTATTTTAATATGGAAAAAATTTCAAAATCTCGTTTTAATTCTATTTATTTATTCAAATATTTGTGAGTACACCATATGTTTTGTTTTTCCATCTAGTGGGTACACGAATAAATCAAGGAGGTTTTCTTAACGCGTCAGCCACATACAGTTGTCCTTGTGAGAAGCACGGATTCTCCAAATCTAGTCCAGATACTTGCAGTAACTGTCCTTTGTGCTTTGTTGATCGTCATTGCAAAAGCGAGTTGCACAGGAAACTAAACGTTTGAATTCAAATGCCATATCTGTTGGGATCATAGCCCGTCGTTGGAACAGCATGCTTGATTGAGGTGGTGAAACGTACGTTATTGCATTAGACATCTGAAAATCATTTGATCGAATCTAGCATGCTAACTTCATGTAGACGTAAAGCATATTCAAAATTGTCTCACCGATCAAAACATTTCGGTATCCATCGATAGTTTTTCTTCTGAGTCTAAATTAATTATTACTGGTGTTCTTCAAGGCTCAGTTTTATTCCCCACTCTATTTTTAATTTATATCAACGACCTGTTGAAAATTATCAGTAACACGACAAATGGACCGAGAGGACCGAGAAAAAGTCGCCGATTGGGGTAAACAAATTTAGTCAATTCTAATTCCACCAAAACACAGCTATTGATTGTTTTCAGATCATAGACCGAGTTCCCCAATCATACTTCCATTACTATATGACGAACAAATAGCATCCTAAATAGATGTGAAAAATATTTCATTAATATTGGAATATTGTCGTCAAGTCTTGTGTGGTGCATCTATTTCGATCTAGGCTCTATTAGATTATGTTCAAAAGCATGCTTTACGAATTGTGGGCGACCGAAATTTAACATCAAATCTTGATTTCCAACAACAATGTTGCACGGTTGCTGATCTCTGATTAGTTTTTGTTTTTTTATCAAATAAACTGTGCATACATGCACAAAAAAATTTAATTTAGCTTTATATAGACTCTCAATAGTTTTTTTGTACAAATCATTTTATTTTACCTATTTTTACAGAAATAAAGGGTATGGAACCAATCCCCTTTTTTTCTATGTGCTGCATGTCTTTTTATACACGGTTTTTTTTACACGTCTTTTCCTGGAACGTATCTACCGTGCAAAAACAGAATTGGGTGTATAGAAAAATAAAACATATTTTATTTTTATATATTCTAACATGGCTGGTTTTATTCAACATTTTAGGAAATAATTTATATACATTTAATTGAATTGAATAGTTTTAATGTTATATAAAATTATGTGCGAAAGAAATTTTTCAATTAATCTAATATAAATAATCTCGCTAAACAATTAGGCCCTCTTAATAATTAATTTTAGTGATTTAAAAAAAATATAATATATTTTTAATATTTTTTATTTGTCTTGTTTCATATCGATTTATCGATATTTTGATTTAATTTTTCATAGTAATGAGAAATTTATGGAAAATTAGTATTATTTTCTACACATAATTCAAATATTTAAATTTTTTGATATCTGAATTTTGGTCTTTTAAATTGCATCATTAAAAAAATGGCGAAAAAATGGACGCATCCTTTACAAACAAAATCACACTCATACATGTCCGATTTAGAACTTAAATATACGAGCGCTATCTTCATGTATAAAAATGTTTGTCGGGTTTGATGTGAAATAAGATCGCAATCGTAAATAGTTTTTGAAGATTCAAATAAGATGTAATTTTGTACATTGATAGAATTGATAGGACTTTTTAAGTTCTTAGGATATGATCAGTATTTAGTAAGGTTTTGAAAAACACGCTTATTTAGGTGTAAAGTAGTATTTTAATGTCGCGTTCTTTGGCTTGATGGAAAAAAGATTGATTTATTTACTTGCCAACGAACAGCATAAAATAAATCAATCTACTTTTATAAATGTAGTAGTAAATTGTTTTGACTTTTTGTTCTGTCAGTTGATATGTTTGGTTATGTTTACATTTGAAAATGATAGATTTTACGTTTTATGATTTTATTTGTAATAACTTTATTATTAATTAGTAAATTGAATAATTTAAATAATAATAAATTATTTTTAAACAAAATAACAATAATAATTAAAATGGCGGTCTTTTTTAAATAAATTTGACAATTAAAAATAATATTTCAATGTATTTGTAAAATCTACCAAAAAATCTAGACTTTTAAAACTTGATATAGATCAAAATAAAAATCAATCTTTTTTTGCCAAAGAACACAAACTGACAGCTAATTTGATCTGACAGCTAATTTTTTTGATCTCAGATCAATTTTTTTTTTGCAAAATAACACGACATAAGAATAAGTAGACTGTGAATAGTTTTTTGAGATTCTAATTAGATGTTAAATGGTATGTTTTTAGATTTTGTAGGAGTTAATAAGTTTATGGAGAATAAAAAGTTCTTATTTAGAGGCAATAAAGGATGAAAAGGACTAAAATAGGTTCATTTGAGAATGTTGACTACTTAAATCGTAGTTAAATTTCGACTCGGGAGGATAAAGAAAATAAAAATAAATTTACATGCAGTTATTATTTCCTTCTCTTTCCTTCGAATTTAAACATTACGCTTGGTATTACTAAATCTGCATAGCTAAAATCATGTTTCTTTTGAATTCTGTTTCTTGGTCATAAATGCGGATGTTTTCAGGATCTTCATTTCCATTTCCAGAAACGGATCTGAACCGTTTTATTTTTGTACTTATTGACAAAGAAGAAGAAATATTGAAACCATTTGTCACCATTTACTTTCCTTCAAGATGACCTCATATTGATTTCTTAGAATCTGCAGTTCTACGAGCCAGATTTTAAGTCATATTGATGGCATTAATCTTCAGGTAAATTTACTCATGCGCTTTTTTAATTCCGTTGATGTCTAGATAAGTTTCGGCTGTTAAATTAAGACCTTTAAGATCTTCAGCCATATTTCTAGTACTGGAAGACGTTTTGCAAAAGATCTAACAGCATCAATTCTAGCGAATGTCGGCCTATTAGAAAGCTTATGTGGTGACTACGGAACACCTTTCCTTAAAATTGCTCATCGTTGAGAACTGCTGCTAAATAAGTTACAGCATTTATTAAATTATTCCAACAAATGTAACCTTATTTGAACATCATTCGGCAGAATCAACTCAACCGAGATTGAGACTGTGAGCTTCACAACGGGAATACACAGCATATAGGTTTTCTCTACAAATTTCTCTTTTTGAACTTTTGTTTTCCCCTTGTCCTTCATGAATTACTACTTCTAAATGGCTTGCACATAATAGAATGAGCTCATTTTGGATTACCGATGATAAATAATGGACTTGTTAACGATACTAAGCTTGCTTGGAAATTCTTACTTTTTCTAACTGATAACGTAGCAAAGGAGCACAGTGACTAATAATCTACAAAATTCCCAAGAAGCTACCGTTATTAGGTTCATTAATCAGATAGTTGTCTCCGCTCAAAGCCATGCTCCTTTCACCTCAAAACAAAATAGTACCCAAAATTCTTTTTAAAATGTGCCTCATTATTTTTGCTTGGCCTTCCATTTGATCGCCAAATAATTGTAAACCGGTAATCTGTCGTATAATTTAGCTTAAGAATATCCTTGAGGACGACAGAAATAAGAACAATTTTACTTAATATTCGTGCTAAATAATACACACGGTAGGCAATAAAAGGCATCTTTATTGGAGCTCACAACTAACCAATCTCGTTCAATTTTTTCTCCTTCTGGTAAAATTTTGAGAAGAAACGACTTAGAAAATGGTTTACGATCACAGACACAAAATGTACGCATTTACATATGCCCTCGACGAATCATATTTTCAGTAATTTTTATTTTATCTTCTAAACTAACTACCAATATCAAAACCATTGCGAAACCCAATATGCTTTGGTTGGTTTTCTACTTACGTTGTACAAATTAAAGGAATCGGGGATTCTAATATACAAACAGAATTAACTTTTGTTGCTGAGGAAGCTGAGACTAAAGTTTAAATTTGGAAAACATTTACTAAGTCGTGTAATATATTCTCCATATTAGAAATTCAAAGCGCGAATGGTTTGTGTTAATTGTTTTGTTTTTGTGAGAGAAAAATAAATATTTGTCATGGGTGGTGCTCAAAACCAGTTGCCATTTGCCAATACAAGCGGTCAAAACAGGATTGATTCTTTTCAGGTCCTCCATAAAACAATTCATTTAAATTTCATCTCAATACTTTTATTTTTTTGTTACTGCTATTTTTTTTAAATCGTCCTATTCAAAATTGACCGCTGTTTATCGTTTCCTTACATTTTTATATCATATAACTCATCCTTGAAAAGAAATACTTCTTATTTAAACTGAAGCCAAATTATTTAAATCATCGTGTATTTCATTAATGATAAGAATTTAGTGAAAGATCATTATGTTATCAACAATTATTTTATGCCTATATAATCTTTTCATTTTGGTCGCAGTCCAGGTCCTTTTAAAAAGCCGGGCCCGGGGGTGGGGGAAACCCCCCCTCCCCCCAACCCCAACCCCCTCTTGTCGAGCCTGTGTGTGACATTAGTTTTTCTCGTGCTATAAATATTTTCGCCGAAGAAATTTACTATTTAGAAGAATAAAAGATGTTTTGAGTGTTGGAGATATTAGCAATTCAGCAACATTTATGTTTATTATTTAATTGAATTCATATTATGGCAACACTGTTTTTCATATACGATACATATCAAATTAATCTTTTGTAAACTCTCGTGCTAATTTTTCACATTAATAAATTCTAAATTAAAGTATCATTAGGTTATGGGACCAGTATTGCAATTTGCAGGAATAGTATGGAAAATGCAGAGAAAATAGGTGTTCATCAATTAGACGGTAGAAATTATGCAGAATGGAGCTACCGATTAGAATTTATTCTCGAATAAAAAGAATTATTAGAGCACGTAAAGAAGGCTCTTTCTGATGGCTGATGAAGATTTAAAAGATGTAAATGTATTCACGATGATTTGCTAGAAATTACTCGTGGATGCAATAGTGCTAATGAAATTTGGACAACTTTGAAATTGACGTACAACCGATCTAGCAAAGCGCAGCGGGTGTATTTGAATTTGGAATTACGCAACATGAAAATCGCTAGTGGTGAAGATTTTACGAAATCTTTTATACGGTTTGAGTGGAAAATTCAGGAGTAATGTGATTGATCGTTTGTTAATGTTGGTGCCGAATGAACATTGCCAGTGATATCAGCACTTGAAACGCTCGATGATAAAGATTTAACAATTAATAAAGCAAAATCACGTCTTTTTGAAGCTTCGTTTAAAAGGAAACGTATCGACTGTTAACGTTAGTGAAAATGTGGTTACGCACATCAGTACAGTAAGCCTAAAAATACCAGAGTGAATAACAGTCGACCGAAACGATTTGTAAAAAGATGTTATAAATGTGGATCAACTTAACACTTATTATATGCGTGTTCACAGAGAAATGAACTCGGTCATGATGGTACAGGAAATACAACTGCGTCGGTTGCAAAGGTAGATGAAAAGGCATTTACAATGATGTTTATGAGTGTTCTCGATGTAGTTATGGACGAGTGGTTCGTGTTGGATTCGGGAAGTTCAGAACATATGATTAAAAATGTCGATTTATTGAGTGGCACAACTGAGCTTAAATCACCATTTACTATCTCCATAGCAAAAGATGGGGAGAGTATGAGAGGTGTTATTGGTGGATTTATTTAGGCTACTACGATCGTAAATGGAAAGGATGTTCGTGTAAATTTGCAAAATGTACTGTATGTACCATGGATTTCGTCACAATTTGATTTCCTTTAGAAAACTGACATCAAGTGGTAATCGTGTAATTTTTGCTGAAAATGGAAGTGCAATTATATTTACTAGGAATCGCCCAGTGGCCGAAATTCGGCCTTTGTAAATAGAAATTGTAAATAGACCCCCTAACCAAATAGCTACAACACATTATTTCAGAGTTTAATTAATTATTATAGATTGATTTTGAATTGTGAAGCGAATACCTTAAAAAAAAAAACAAAATAACCGAACAAAAAACTCAAAAAACACAATTATCACATTTTGCCATTTTTCTGAAAAAAAACGTCAAAATTCAAAAAAAGTATTTTTTGACACATCTACTACTCAAGACCTTTCTTACAATATACATATTGCCACACTTTTGATGGAGCAAATATTTTAAAATTGTACCGCAAAAATTATGCTTGCGTATTTATATATAGAAATATATAGATTTTGAATTGTGACACAAATAACTTTGACAAAAAAAAAACAAAATAACCGAACAAACAACTCAAAAAACACAATTATCACATTTTTGCCATTTTTTCTGAAAAAATCGTCAAAATTCAAACAAAAGTATTTTTCAGAACATCTACTATTCCAGACTTATCCTACGATATACATATTGCCACACTTTTGATGGAGCAAATATTTTAAAATTGTACCGCAAAAATTATGCTTGCGTATTTATATAGAGATTTTTAGTATCGACTCAAACCAAAACTTATAAATTTAATCTCAAACTTGTTAAAATATAAATAAACAATTTCAGAAATATCGAATTTGTGAAATCAATCATTTGTTTGTACAACTAAAATTTTAAAAATAACATTTGTTTTTGAATACAAAGATAGCTTGTATATGTGGCCTCTCAACAAACATTTTCTTTAATCTAAATTTTAAGTTGAATGGTTGACAACTTGGGTTCGGACATTCTTCATTTTATCAATTGACAAGTAAAGCCTGTTTTTGATAATTTGGATACTGATAATTATTGCTATTGTAAATCAAGCTTGTTATATGTGTCGTATTCAGCAAATTGATGTTATTGTAGTTAAATTGTCAATTTTATTGTAGAATAAGTTTTAAATTTTAATACATAGTTTATGATTTCCAATCCTTGCTTTTTCTATGATTAAAGCGGGCAAGTTTTGTCTTCTAAAGGAGCTGTAAAAATCACTTGAAAGTAAAATTCTTTACATTTATTAATCATTCTTTACATTCTTTACGTAAAAAACTATTCTTTACATAAAAATGTAAAGAATTATTCTTTACATGAAAATGCACAACTCTGAATTATTCTAACAAAATCATTTATTGTAAATGAAATGAAATTAATTTATTATAATTTAGTAATTTATTATTACAAAACATAATGTTCAGTTTTGTTCATATAAGTTAATTATCAAATCTCTAGTGTTTGGGATTTGTTAAATTATTTGGGTTCATCCCTGGAGCAATTAAATACCTTTTTGTGAACAATGTGCGAAAGCGAAGTTGTGTTGACCATCATTTACCAAAACGCGTACACGTGCGAATTGTCCATGGTTCATTCTGACGTTTGTGGACCAATCACGTCTGATAGTATTGGTGGGGAAAAATATTTTCACTTTTATTGACGACTTCACACACATCACCGTGCTCTATCTGATGAAAACAAAGGATAAAGCGTTCGAAAGATTCGAAAGATTTCGAGAGTTTAATGCAATGTAAACTGCCCATTTTGGTACGAAACTTGGTCGCTTGAGATGAGATAATGGCGGTGAGTACATAAGTAATGAATTTAAGTCTTTCTGCAAAACTAATTAAATTATTCTTGAATTTGTTCCTCCATACACTCATGAACTTAATGAAGTTGTAGAACGCATGAATAGAACGCTTGCTGAGAAAACTCGTGTCATGTTGATAGATGCAAATTTGGATTAAAAATTGTGGGGTGAAGCGTTGCAAATTACAACACTGCAAATTATTTGACTGATCGGAGTCCTACTGCTGCACTTGATGGTAAAGCATCGTAAGAAGCGTTGTTTGATACTAAAACTGATATATCCAACTTAAACAATTTTGGATGCCAAGAATTTTCTGTTCTACCGAAAGGAAATAGACATAAATTGGATGACCGCTCTCGTAAATACACGTTTGTCGGGTACGCTGTTGGAGATTGTGGGATATCAATAAATATTCAATTATTGTGTCATGTGATATTGAATTTAATGAATCGAAGATAGGTGCTACGTTAGTAAAGATCGATGTAGTAAACGAAATAGATTGTCTAATACCCGAGTATGGTGTCGAGGTGGACATACAGGGATCATATGATAATGAGGATAGTACTCGTACACTGAGAAAAAAATATATGTAAAATGAACGAAAATCTCTGTTGATTCAACATACTTTTCAATCGGTTTTGATCCTACAAATCGTTCGTTAAATTCAACAACTCATGTCTGTTGATTTAATTTTACCAACAATTTTCAAAGGACCGTAAGTAAATTTAACGAACATGTTTGTTGATAATTACGAACAAAACACACAATCTGACTGTTAAAATAACGTACACATTTGTAGAAGTATTTTATCAAATTTATTTGTATTTTATCAAATATAAGAAGTATTTTATCAAATATATAGTAACAAACACCATTTACATCGGTCCAATATTAATCTGAAAAATAAAACTAGCAAAAATAATAACACGAAATTGTATTGATACTCTTTAAGAATTTTATTTATTTTACAAAATAATAATGTAAATAATAATGTAATAATAATGTAACAAAATAATAATATACAACAAAATAATAAATAATAATGTTGATGGCCTAATCTGTGTGAGTTAAGTGATTGCATAAAACATCCATAGTCCAGTGAAGTTTTGGAATTCTGATTTAAAATATATTATTACTAAATGTAAAAACTTTAACGTTTTCGCAATTTTTTTTTAACATTCTTTTTTTACAAACAAATTCATATTTAATTTTATCTTATAATATTGTAATTAATTAATTAATTGAAAACGTTAAAATTTCTTGAATATTGCATTTACTTTACATTACACAATTCACTTTACAAATAACCTGACACATTTCATTTTAAAATTTGACCTAGTTTTATTTAACACAACTTAATTTTTATACACTTTACTAACTCCATCAAAATTAACTAACATTTAATGAAAATGGCTACTACTCTGCATTTTGCAAATGGTTTCATTCTTTGTTTTCATATGTTTTATTCAACAACGAAAATCAACGTACAGTTCGTAAATGTCGTTAAAAATATTTAACAAACATGTTTGTTGAAAATTACAAATTAACAGATATGTCTGTTGAAACCCTCAAATGCAAACAACATGTCGTTTAAATAAATTTAACAGACAAATGTTCGTTGAACTTAAACTACATATTTTTTTGAGAACACTACAGATAACACTACAGATAACACTTTTTTGAGAACACTACAGATAACACTACAGATTCATTTCATGACGCTGAAGAAGATATTGTTGATAATATTGTTGATTAATTGAAATCAATAATTTAAATTAATAAATTATTGTTAAATTGAATCCACAAAACAATCTTTTTAGTAAGTATGTTTATTTATGACGCGTTTCGAATATTAAATATTCATCATCGGTACAAAAAATATGACTAAAGCTCAGAGATTTAGTGATATTTTTTGTACCAATGATGAATATTTAATATTCGAAAAGCGTCATAAATAAATATACTTACTAAAAAGATTGTTTTGTGGATTCAATTTAACAATAATTTATTAATTTAAATTATTGATTTCATTTAATATACAACAACTTGGAGATCAAACAAAAATACCTTTTTATTTATTTAATTTTTTACAATAAATAAAAATTTATTTAAAACATGTATATTGTTGATGTGCCACGTCGGGTGACATAGAAACCGTTTTGGATAAACAATGACTATGAGTATGATTTAAGTATTGCAATGTCAACTAACAATGATGAATGATGTTCCCATGTGTAATGGATAGTCTGGCATAATGTCAGAACGCAGTGTATTACAGTCGCAGTTTCCTTAGTTGTTGTTTCTCATATTAATCTGTACCGCTTGTAATAGATTCTCATCCCTTCGTCATCAATAGTCATATTTCATGTAGTTTCCTTAACCCATAGTTTCCTTATGTTTCTCAGAATCTACTAAATCTGCAATGGCCGGACAAACGTATGGGAGAAGGAAAATCACACTGATTACCTTGAATTATTTATTCATTGATCTAACGCAATATTGGTTGAGTTGAATTAATTAATGGTTTTCCTTGGTCATCATCCGTATAATCACTAAAAATTAATCAGAATTTAATCTTACAACGCACTAAAATTGACGCGCGTTATGCTTCCATTCGATTGTCCTCGCCTTACTACTTGAGTTTGAACTTTTTTGTTTCAAAACCCAAACCGTAATGAAATAACGAAATTCTCAAAACCTCACAACAGCTACGTGTATTTTGTTTCCAATCGTCGACATACAACGAATTACTATTTCTGCTTTGTTAAACATTTGATTTGTCTTTGTATGAGTGTTTTGCCTTAGACAATCCTTCCGTGATTGATCTGAACTTCACGGTATTGATATTGCAGAATGTAGTTATTAAATGTCTAAACATCACGACATTGATCGAATCTGTATTTGATTCATTTTGAATTCAATTATACGTGTTATGAATGTGTCGGAAATATTGGGGATCCCAACCTTATTTTAGTACAATATTATCAAGTAGCAAACGGTTTTGTGAACTATAATAAGTTCCCAATAATTTGAAAATCTGATGTAAATTAATTATCTCTCATCTAAATACTTTATTCGAGTTATTGCGAGATTAAAAATTTGACTATATAATGAGCACGGTAACTTATTCTCTCTCTTAGTCTATTACATTTTGATTTTTGTGTGTGACACTCGCCTTCTGTCAACTCAATCATATTGTTGTGCTGAAAAAAAAAGATTTTGTTTCTGGTTCGGAAAAAATATAGGATTATTGGATTGGATTGAAAACAACTAAAAGGGAGATAAATTCCGACGTCTGGATGGATAAGATGGCAGTAAGGATGAGATAACATTGGCGGACCGAAGTTTATTGGATGTGAGTAGCACAAATTTGGTTAATTTAATAGGAAAATAATTAGGGCGGTTAATCCGTGCATGGTCTTAGACTAAGTAGATAAATTCACAGATACCAATGAATCAATAAGAATCAGGAACCTGATATCGAATTGATACGTGTAATATACATAAAATAAGATAAATTTACTATTTAATTTTGCTAATGGCGTTCGAGAAATATCTAACCAAAGAGGACGACCTTCAGTAGATGATAACTAGTTGACCTTGAGATGAGATATATTTTTTACCAAAATATGAGGTCAAATGAGAATGAGAGTTATTAAACTAAAAACAATCGGTCATGCAAATTTTTTTTTGTGATTCGGGGAAAACTAACTATGAAGTGTTGTGCCCACAAGATTTTTGTGAATTGAATGTCAATGCGTACACGGTAAACCTAAAAGATTATTAGTGATTAGGGATATAACCTGTGATTTTGAGTGATAAATGTCAAACATAGCTATATACGCTTAGTGAGTTTTTTTTTGGTGTTGTGCAATTGTATCCGAGTTAGGATAATTTAAATAGTTTTCCAGCGGCATGATTCGAAGAATTCCTTTTGTGCTACCACGAGTTATAAGCCAAAATTTAAAGATTAGATCAATCGTATATTAAATTAAAAATATATATAAGCCAAAATTTAAAGATTAGATCAATCGTATATTAAATTAAAAATATATATAGTCAAAAATTTAAAGATTAGATCAATCGTATATTAAATTAAAAATATATATAGTCAAAAATTTAAAGATTAGATCAAACGTATATTAAATTAAAAATATATATAATCAAAAATTTAAAGATTAGATCAATCGTCTATTACATAAAAAAAACAAAAAATAAGTTAATTAAATTAAAAATATATATAAGCCAAAATTTAAAGATTAGATCAATCGTATATTAAATTAAAAATATATATAATCAAAAATTTAAAGATTAGATCAATCGTCTATTACATAAAAAAAAAACAAAAAAATAAGTTAATTAAATTAAAAATATATATAATCCAAAATTTAAAGATTAGATTAATCGTATATTAAATTAAAAATCTATGTAGTCAAAATTTAAAGATTAGATCAATCGTATATTAGATTAAAAATAAGTTAATTAATTAAAAATCTATATAGTCAAAATTTAAATCGTATATTAGATTAAAAATAAGTTAATTAATAAAAATATATATGGTCAAAATTTAAAGAGTAGAACACTCGTATATCCACTTAAAAATAAAGTGTAATTAAAATCTAATTATGAGATTCCAGTGTTGTGGTTATGGCTTTATTTAGAAATTAATATCCCAGTGCCAAGATTAGTACACTCTTATTTCTAATCCCAAGAATGTGAAGATAGAGTTCAAAAAAAAAAGAGGTGCATTAATATACCAAACCACCAAATAACGTAGAAATTTAAAAACCGGAACTATTGAAAGGAAAACCAGATTTTTTTTTTACCTAGCATAACTAGATAAGCAGTATAACCGTATATTAAGAATCGAAATTGGTCTGTGTATATTTGGCGGTAAACCAAAACAGTCATATGATTCAAACCAAAAATAAAACGAAATTTGTTTTCCGTACAAAACAAAAACCCAAATTCTATCCAGGGTGAGATACATGATACTCATATTGATCAAAGATTAGAGTTGATTTTTCTTAGATAAAAGCTCCTTATGTGTGAATACAAATTTAAACTATTGTGTCAATAAAAAGAACAAAAAAAAAAAGGAAAAAAAGAACTAAAGCATTTTTGGTAAGGAGAAAAACCGATTGTTGTTGGAATAATTACATTTGTCGTCGTGGGTGCTATATGTCGATTAATCGGTATCATACTCGACGATGATTTCGATGTAGATTGGGAAGCATATTTAATTGCATGATAGCTTCCACTTATTCATCCGTGTTACAGATTTGTTCGTCGAGGATTGATACGGCTTGTGGCATTGATGTCCAACGTATCCAACAATATTTGCAAATTGGTCAACGTTGCAGGCGTAAACTGTCGTCTGATACTGCACATATAGTCAACCGCATTTACAACTGGCGCCAACATATCTTTACACAAATTATTATATTGTATTCTCTCCGTGTTCATCTATATTGGCACTTCCTTTAACATTTACCCATTGTGGCTTCAGCGTATTCAACTGGGTTACAAGTTTAATCAACAAAATTTTCAACGCATCCATTAATTTTATACTACGCCTATTAGTATCGCTTATCTATTCAAATTGTTCCACGAATTACCTCATTTTTGATTCAACAAAATTTTACGAATTTATATAACGTTTCCACTTACCATTTTTGTTTCAACAATATTTTACAACAATTACATCACTTTTGATTCAACAATATTTTTCATCAATTGTATCAGTATTTGATTCAACCATCTTGTACTTCAAGTATATCATATTTGATTCAACCATATTTTACAACAATTACATCGTTTTTGTTTCAACAATATTTTACAACAATTACATCATTTTCGATTCAACAATATTTTTCATCAATTGTATCATTATTTGATTCAACCATCTTTTACTTCAATTATATCATATTTGTTTCAACCATATTTTACCACAATTACATCGTTTTTGGTTCAACCATATTTTACAACAATTACATCTTTATGTGATCCAACCATATTTTACAACAATTACATCGTTTTGGATTCAACCATATTCTGCATCAATTCTATCATTATTCGATTCAACCATATTTTACAACAATTACATCGTTTTGGATTCAGCCATATTTTACAACAATTGCATCTTTTTTGATTCAACAATATTTTACATCAATTATATCATTATTCGATTCAACCATATTTTACAACAATTACATCATTATTGATTCAACCATATTTTACCTCCATTACACCATTTTTGATTCAGCAATATTTTACATCCATTGTATCAATTTTGATCCAACAATATTTTACCTCAATCACATCATTTTTGATTCAACAAAATTTTGCATCAGTTACAATACTTTATTTTGATTCAACAAAATTTATATAACGTTTCTTCTTATCATCTTGATTCAACAAAGTCAACAATAGTTTTCATCAATTACAATATTTTTTTTTGATTCAACAAAATCATACCAGTTTTTTTTTATAACGTTTCTACTTACCGTTTTGATTCAACAAAGTATTCAACGATTGCTAGTTTATTGAACGTTTCTACCTAACAGTTTGATACAACGTTCGTACGTGCAAAGTCATTCAACATTTGTTTTTATACCAAGTAATTTTGGGGTATTTCAAACATGAACAACGTGCTGATGGAGGGCTGATGGAATTCGAATAGGAGGACGGGGTTTAATCATGGGGTGAGTAAATTTATTTCATTACTACAGCCATAATGATAAAGGGGTGTGAGTGTGTGTGTGTGTATGTGTGAGCGTGTGTGTGTGTGTGTGTGCGTGTGGGTGTGTGCGTGTGTGGGCATATGTGAGTGAACGTCGGGGTTGGACGTGTTGATCGTGGGTCTTTCGCAACAGGGGTCGCCAGAGTCTTCGTTTTTCCACTTGTATTTCTTTCCATTTCTGCAAACTTTCGTGAATAGCGTACATGTCTGTATTTGTGCTGAAGTAGCAGGGTTACTTCATCGTTCCCATGGGCTGAAGCTAGTTGGGGCTTGAAAATCAATCTCGCTAGGTACGCTTCCTGCTATGTCCTTCTCATTGGTTCGCCAATGAGAAAGCGCTTCATTACAAATTGGCGCCCAACGTGGGGCTTCTCTAAGGGTCCCTACAGCAATGTGGGACTCTGGAGGAGTCCCTCCATAATTTCAAAAAATTCGAAAAATTTTTTTTTAAAATTTTTCTTCAAAATTAACTTTCTTTTCCACCAAAACAATAGTAAAGACTCTGGCGGCGTAGAAGCAATTCCCTGCTTCAAACGCGCAGGAGCAAAGGAAGTCTGAGATTCCTCAGACTGTACTTTGATGGGGAGTTGCGTCCCTACGCCTCCAGCTAATATTCTCCTTTTTGTATTTTTTTTTTAAAACGCATGGGTGAGAATAATTTTTCGGAATTATTCTCAATGGGCATTACAACCCCACGGACCCTAGTTACGGGGTGGGTTTCTGGAGACGTCTCAAAGGCCGAAGGTGTCTCAGGTGCCAGACCTAGAACGACGTGGTTTGGTGTATACGCCAAACCTCGTCCGAGTCTGGTCACCTGGTCAGGCTTCGGGTTTGCGGGGTCTTCAGAGCCCAACCTGCGCTACTATTGCCTAACGTTAGCGACCCCTCCCGGCAATACTAGCTTCCCTGTGGTTGAGGTGTGCTGGTTCTCATCGGGTGATACCGAGGAAGTTCTTCCAAGACAGCATTGGCCCGCTGTCGAGGGAAGATTTCGCTCGGCTGTCATGCTGATGTGTAACTGGTCCACCTCTGCCACAGCACCTTACCGTATGTGTGGGTGGCGTGGATCGCAGCTGCCGAGTGTTGTTGATAGAATGGTGGTGCAGAGGATTTTATCTTCTGACCATCCCATCAGCACTCGTCAGCTGGGTGAGGCACTACCAGCACATACCCCACCTTATTCCTGTCTCACCCTCCCTTCTCCCATCCTTATTCATCCCGTCTTGTTCCCTATCCTTTTCCACTTCCCATCCTTTTAACGTAGAACACTTTCAATTTTCATTGGTCCCAAAGTAAAAACATAAAAAAACCACAAAGCAAAATGAGAAAGATCGGCGGTCACCACCTTCAACCCCAGCGTGAGTGAACACCCCGTGGTTGATCCTTCCTCCGTCCAAAATAAATAATAAATAAATAATTCGTAAACAAATAAATATTAATATTTAATAAATAAAAACAGCTGATAATATCAGACTCTAATATTCGTTTATCTATAAATTTTAGGTCCAACCAATAATAAATAAATTATCAAGAAACTACAACGTATATAAATTATCAAGAAATTATAAAGAAAATAAAGTATCAAGAAATTACATAGAAACCAAATTATTAACAAATCATAAGAAATAACACTAATACTCCGGAAACATCTTGCGGAGTCTGGAGAAAAAGTACCGAATGTGTGATTTTGTAAATTGTTAGTTTTTTTGTATTAGGGCATAACTAAAATCTATGTTTTAGGTTAATTGAAGACACATTCGGTTACTTCGAACTGTAAGTTAAGAATAATTATTAAATAAGAAAGGAAAAAGGAATAGAGACTAGGAAAAGGAAGTTTTTGATTGTTAATCTACTTCAAGTAACGAAAATTGTCGGATTCGGGAGGCCTAAGTTTACCCGTTTAGTGTCCTAAAATAATTCAACGTCTAAGATTGGTTGGGGAAACTTCCTAGTCCTGCTCTTATAATCCTATTAAATTCACTTAAATTAATCTTTGCATGTTAGATTTAATTTTTTTTTATATAACTTTTGCATGATAGAACTAGTTAATTCTCCTTGTCTAACCGGTAGGCTTGCCGCACTTATATAATTTTTTTTTGTCTGTCACTCAGTTTTGAGTATCGGGAGCCGTCAGACCTGCCCGCAATTGGGTCTGGAAAATTTTCATAATTGCCATCTTCTGCCATATTTGTAGGATACCTATTTTCTCTCAAATCTCACCGTTTATTTTGTTCATATATCAGCACCTTGGAAAACAATCGTAAATAGTAATAAAATAATATCAAGATAATAATCAATCTGATTTAATATAATTGTCGAATTGAAGGAAAAATATTGCGCAGCTGTTTGAGGTTTGAAACGCTAAATTTCCATATAATTTTTTTTAAATTCTGCTTTAAAATATTCAAAGTAATCAAATATTGGAATAAAATAATCTTTTCTGTTGATAATTGAATTGTTTATTTGGATTCAACGTTCACATCGATAGTGTAATAATTTTCGTTTCGCTCTCCATATACGTGCATTTATTGATCTGGTCCTGTGCGGCGGTTTGAGTATTCATAATGTCTGCCACTGATAAGATTGACGTTCTGGATAGGTCCAGCTCTTGTGCTGTTTGTCAACACGAAATAGTGCCGGCCGACGTAAAACTTCTCACTCGGTGTAACCATCTCTTTCATGACATCTGCCTCAACGACTGGTTGTTGCAGAATCACACCTGCCCAATTTGTCGAGCCGCTTGTGAGCGTGCAGAATTACAGAGGTTGCCTCGAGGGATAGATAAGAATAATTATACAATAGTGCCACCCCCACCGCGACCTGTGACTCGATCTGTTACCGCAGGTTGGCAACGTCGTTCCAGTACCGGAAATCAGCCCTCGTCCACGCCTTTAGCAAACCGTCTTCCACCATCTCGACTCGCCGATGAAGTGCGAGTGAATATAGCTCAACGATCTTCCATATATGGTGCCGCTGCAGCGGAAGATCAAGGTTTTCAGGAAGCAGTAAATGCTCACATCGATCAGGAAATTTCGAGAATTAATCACTCAATGATGCAATCACGTGCTCCAGCACCTGAAGTGTTACTACCCCTAGCGCATAATGTAATCTCGCCCACCACCCCGAGACATCAATCGGTTCATTCAAATTATACGCCAGTAAATGCGTTTGTGCAAAATAATGTACCAGTACCACCAATGTTTGCTGAACCTCATCCTGCTCTTGCTCCAGCTAGAATACGAACACATCTCGATCAGCACTCTACCACAGTTAGAAATTGGAACGTAACGTTCTCAGGCAGACCCGATGGTCTGGATGTTGAAGCGTTCATCTTCAGAATAGAGCGGCTGACAGAGATGTGTTTAAATAACGATTTTACTATTATCACCCGCTGTCTGTACCTGTTGTTCACAGATCGTGCCGCTGATTGGTTCTGGAGATATTTTCGCCAGAACCGACAGCTTATTTGGACTGACTTATGTCATGCTCTTCGAATAGAATTTCAAGACAGGCAGACGGACGAAGAGGTAAAGGAGCGGATGAGGGCCAGGAAACAGCGGCCCACCGAATTGTTTGATGAATTCTTACAATCAATTTATCGACTAGGCGATAAACTACGAGTACCGATGCCGGATGTGGAGTTGTTCTCCTTGATTCGCAACAACCTACGATTGGAAATTAGAAGGGAGCTACTTTATGTCACCATCTATGGACTGGAACATCTGCGCCAGCTCTGCCGTGACCGCGAAAAATTATGGGCCGAGTCAACAACCAGACCGCGCGATTATAACATTAGACCGTCGAGACCGGTGTCTGAGGTGGATTTAGATCGTGAATTTTCACAAATACAAATTAACGAATTGCCAACTGAATCGTTACCAATTACATCCAACGAACTTGCGGCAATACAGCCTGCCCCTAATATGAGACGAATAACCAGTTCAACTATTTGTTGGAACTGCAAACGACCTGGTCATCGGTGGCACGATTGTCGTGAATCACAGCGATTGTTTTGTTGGGGATGTGGGAAGGACGATGTGTTGTGTCCTAATTGTGAAAATTGTCAGGGAAACCGAAGGGGGGGCCAGAATCCCAACACCTTTTCTCGCTCCCAAGACCTGTCTTAGATTCATCTAAGACCAAATTTAATTTGTCTCCTGATCCTTCAAATATTTCATCAACTAGTCCCAATAACCTATTAGTACACAATACACTGTTGAACCGAGCTTCAACATCCAATTTGATAGAACACTCTTGGAATACTCTACCTGTAAGTATTTCAAACAGAGACGAAACAGATAATAATTCCATTATCGTCACCCCTGAAACACCGATTACAAATGCGACTTTTAATGATTTGGTACCCACTCATGATACTGATATGAAATTATTGAAACGAACATCCGTTCATACTGAACCACCTCCATTATGGACCAAAATCAAATCGTTCCAACAACGATTGAACGAATACCTGAAGGTGCGCTCAAACATATTTGTCGATTCATTATCATCTTTGAAAATTCCATCGCGCTCTGCGCTCCGTTCTCGTATTTATTGGCAACAACGTCATTTGTTTAAAACTAAAACCATTTCCTCTATTGTGAAATTGGACAACGATGTGAGATCTTATGCCACAGTGTCAATATTGGGTAAACAACATACTGGACTGTTGGATAGTGGAGCGTCCTTGACTGTAATTGGTGGTGATTTTGCTAAAGAAATCGTACAGACTCCAGACCTTCTAACTTATTCGTCTGCAGTAGTTCGTACTGCCGATGGCCAAAGACAGAAGATCTTGGGGTTTGTAAAAACAAAGGTTTCATTTATGAACCAAGTCAGAACCCTGGACGTCTTCATTATCCCGTCTTTGACTCAAAATCTATATCTAGGTATAGATTTCTTTAATGCTTTTGGTTTGTTTAACCCGATATTTAACCTACCTACATTTTTGACTACGGAGTCAGGAATTTCAGAATTGTCTATGGACAATCAAACACGTCTACAAAACACTATTCAGCTTCTACCATCATTTTCAAAAATGGGTCTGGGTCGAACACATTTGTTGGAACACGTTATTGATGTGGGGACTGCAGCTCCCATCAAGCAACGACACTATCCAATATCGCCCGCCATTGAGAAACTGATGGGAGAAGAACTGGATAGGATGTTGTCTCTGGGTATTATAGAGGTTTCAAACAGCCCATGGTCAAGTCCGGTGGTCTTAATTCGCAAACCTGGGAAGAATCGTCTTTGTTTGGATAGTAGAAAGGTCAATACAGTTACTAAGAAGGATGCTTACCCCCTTCCACAGATAGATGGGATCTTGAGTCGTCTGCCACAAAGTAATTTCATTTCCAGTTTGGATCTGAAAGACGCTTTCTGGCAGATACCGTTAGAAAAACACTCCCGAGAGAAAACTGCTTTTACGGTCCCAGGGCGGCCATTGTATCAGTTCGTAAGAATGCCTTTCGGACTGTGCAATGCGCCGCAAACAATGACCAAATTGATGGACCAAGTAATTCCTCCACATCTCAAGTCGTGCGTCTTCGTATACTTGGATGATCTTCTAATAGTTACAGATACCTTTGAGGCCCATCTGAAACTGTTAGAAGATATCTCCCAGTGTCTTAGACGTGCGAACTTGACGATAAACGTGGAAAAAAGTAAGTTTCTCTTAGCGGAGGTAAAATATTTGGGATATGTGGTGGGAGGTGGTACGTTAAAAATTGATCCTGATAAAACTCAGGCTATATCAGAATTTCCTACACCTCGAACACCCAAACAGATTCGACGCTTCTTGGGTATGGCGGGTTATTATCGCCGTTTTATATCTGATTTCTCTGCTATGTCCTCTCCAATATCAGATTTGTTGAAGAAAAATTCTAATAAATTCGTATGGACTCCAGAAGCTGAAAGAGCATTTACAAATCTCAAAAATGCTCTCATATCAGCACCAGTCCTCATAAACCCCGACTATACTAAACCTTTTACTCTCCAGTGCGACGCTAGTAATGACGGTATAGGCTGTGTATTACTGCAGTGTGACATGGACGGTATGGAACATCCCATAGCGTACATGTCCAAGAAACTAAATTCTGCGCAACGCAATTACTCAACTAGTGAGAAAGAGTGTCTAGCCGCCGTACTGGGAGTAAAGAAATTTAGAGCGTATGTCGAGGGTCAGGCCTTTAAGATCATAACTGACCATGCTTCATTAAAATGGTTAATGCAACAAAAAGACCTTTCTGGTCGATTGGCTCGTTGGAGCTTGAAATTGCAGGGTTACGTCTTTGATATTGAGTACCGAAAAGGAAAATTAAATACTGTTCCTGACACTCTATCAAGACGTGACTCTGTCGACATCATTTCTGAACTATGTCCAGTGCCTGAATTAGATCTTAATTCCCCTTTCTTCAACACTTCTCGATATTTGGAGTTGGTAAATCTGGTTACCGAAGCAGACGGTACATTGCCTGATCTGAAAGTAATTTCTGGTCGGGTTTATAAACGATTGGCTTGTCTAGATCTTGATATTCCTTCAGAGGGTGAGGTTTGGAAATTGTGGTTACCTGAGGAATACACTGACGAGTGTATTGCAAGGGCCCACAATCCTCCTACCTCATCTCATGGAGGTCTAGCAAAAACCTTATATAACATTCGTAAATTTTACTATTGGCCTCGTATGTATACCCAGGTTAAATCTTACATAGGAAATTGTAAGACCTGTAAAGAAATCAAAGCGACTAATGTTCCACTTCGTGCTCCCATGGTGTCCCAAATGAAAACAGAACGAATTGGACAGCGATTATATATCGATATTCTTGGCCCTTACCCTCGTTCAAAGGCCGGGAATATCGCTATCCTTGTAGTATTAGATCATGTTACTAAATATCCATTTTTATTTCCTTTACGGAAGCTAACCGCTGAACCAATTTGTCATCTATTGGCTACCAATGTCTTTCACGTATTTGGTTGTCCCGAAGTTATTGTGTCCGATAATGGGACGCAGTTTAAGTCTAAACTATTTGGAGATTTCTTGGCGAAGCACGGAGTGAAACATACATTACTAGCGCTATATTCACCTCAAGCGAACGCTTCGGAACGGGTAAATAGAAGTGTTTTATCTGGTATTAGAGCCTATTTAAAGGAGGAACATTCTAAATGGGATATGCACTTGAGCGAGATCGCTTGTGCACTACGTTGTTCCCTGCATCAAACACTTAAATGTTCCCCATATTACGCAATGTTTGGGATACCTATGGTGACTCATGGTTCGTCATATGAACTGCTGAGACGATTGAATAGTCTTCATGATCCAGGTGAAACGATTCTGCGACCTGATTATCTTAATAAGATTCGAATTCGAATTCTTGATTTAACTGCCGAAGCATTTGTCAAAAGTGCTGAAAGATACAATTTACGAGCTCGAGTAACTTTGTTTAAACCAGGTGATACGGTGTTCCGAAGGAACTTTATCTTGAGTGACGCCGGTAAGAAATTATCTGCTAAACTTGCACAGAAGTTTATTGAGACCAGAGTAATAAGGTTGGTAGGTGGTTCCGCCTACGAACTGGAGGACCTGGTTTCTAAACGTAGAGGTGTTTATCACTCCAAGGACATTCGTGCCTAACATCGGCAATAATTTTTTTCTGTCAGTATGATAGTAACTTTCGTGCGTGTTTCACCGCCATGGTAAGTCAAGATTATCGACGACCATAAAGTATGAGGGTAGTTTCATCTTGAATTCACAGTTCAGTGAGTGTGTATCAACTTTGGTGTTCGGGTCTTGTTTCAAAATTTTTTGTGTAGTCTATTTGCCAGCGAAAATACCGAGATCGAATGTATTGAATGTGGTTCAATTAGTTGCTTTGAACCTATGTGAACAGTTTTTTTCTCATCCTTCAGAGTCACTGGGACGGAAGCGTACAACAGTGTGGCCCGGCTAGCTCAGTCGGAGAAGTATGAGACTCGTGTTAGTTCAGGTGTGGGTTGCGAGCCTGCATAACGTAAAAACGAAATTGTGTCGGACGTTTCATTAAAGGAGTCGGTCCAATGGTGTTTTTTTCTTTTCGATCTGTAGCAGATTGAATAAATTTTTTTATGTGACTTTAGAGTCTCGGGAACCCCCCAGATCTGCCCGAAATTGGGTCTGGAAGATTTTAGTTATCCACCGCTTGCAATAGAGTAGAATACTGATTTTATCGATACCCCTCCCAAAAGTTTTTTTGCATATTCTTAGATACTTTGTTACTTTGTTTCTGCTAAGACTGAGTTTGTAATACTGATCGCATTGATTGCTAATCTGTGGTACGTCGGGGTGCTTCACCAAGCTAATATGTATATACAAGGTCTATTGGCGACCAGCCTATGCCTTTGTCAACTTCTTTTGGTCGTAGGTGCTCGTCCCAAAAGCACTTGTTCTGTAATGGATAGTCTGGCATAATGTCAGAACGCAGTGTATTACAGTCGCAGTTTCCTTAGTTGTTGTTTCTCATATTAATCTGTACCGCTTGTAATAGATTCTCATCCCTTCGTCATCAATAGTCATATTTCATGTAGTTTCCTTAACCCATAGTTTCCTTATGTTTCTCAGAATCTACTAAATCTGCAATGGCCGGACAAACGTATGGGAGAAGGAAAATCACACTGATTACCTTGAATTATTTATTCATTGATCTAACGCAATATTGGTTGAGTTGAATTAATTAATGGTTTTCCTTGGTCATCATCCGTATAATCACTAAAAATTAATCAGAATTTAATCTTACAACGCACTAAAATTGACGCGCGTTATGCTTCCATTCGATTGTCCTCGCCTTACTACTTGAGTTTGAACTTTTTTGTTTCAAAACCCAAACCGTAATGAAATAACGAAATTCTCAAAACCTCACAACAGCTACGTGTATTTTGTTTCCAATCGTCGACATACAACGAATTACTATTTCTGCTTTGTTAAACATTTGATTTGTCTTTGTATGAGTGTTTTGCCTTAGACAATCCTTCCGTGATTGATCTGAACTTCACGGTATTGATATTGCAGAATGTAGTTATTAAATGTCTAAACATCACGACATTGATCGAATCTGTATTTGATTCATTTTGAATTCAATTATACGTGTTATGAATGTGTCGGAAATATTGGGGATCCCAACCTTATTTTAGTACAATATTATCAAGTAGCAAACGGTTTTGTGAACTATAATAAGTTCCCAATAATTTGAAAATCTGATGTAAATTAATTATCTCTCATCTAAATACTTTATTCGAGTTATTGCGAGATTAAAAATTTGACTATATAATGAGCACGGTAACTTATTCTCTCTCTTAGTCTATTACATTTTGATTTTTGTGTGTGACACTCGCCTTCTGTCAACTCAATCATATTGTTGTGCTGAAAAAAAAAGATTTTGTTTCTGGTTCGGAAAAAATATAGGATTATTGGATTGGATTGAAAACAACTAAAAGGGAGATAAATTCCGACGTCTGGATGGATAAGATGGCAGTAAGGATGAGATAACATTGGCGGACCGAAGTTTATTGGATGTGAGTAGCACAAATTTGGTTAATTTAATAGGAAAATAATTAGGGCGGTTAATCCGTGCATGGTCTTAGACTAAGTAGATAAATTCACAGATACCAATGAATCAATAAGAATCAGGAACCTGATATCGAATTGATACGTGTAATATACATAAAATAAGATAAATTTACTATTTAATTTTGCTAATGGCGTTCGAGAAATATCTAACCAAAGAGGACGACCTTCAGTAGATGATAACTAGTTGACCTTGAGATGAGATATATTTTTTACCAAAATATGAGGTCAAATGAGAATGAGAGTTATTAAACTAAAAACAATCGGTCATGCAAATTTTTTTTTGTGATTCGGGGAAAACTAACTATGAAGTGTTGTGCCCACAAGATTTTTGTGAATTGAATGTCAATGCGTACACGGTAAACCTAAAAGATTATTAGTGATTAGGGATATAACCTGTGATTTTGAGTGATAAATGTCAAACATAGCTATATACGCTTAGTGAGTTTTTTTTTGGTGTTGTGCAATTGTATCCGAGTTAGGATAATTTAAATAGTTTTCCAGCGGCATGATTCGAAGAATTCCTTTTGTGCTACCACGAGTTATAAGCCAAAATTTAAAGATTAGATCAATCGTATATTAAATTAAAAATATATATAAGCCAAAATTTAAAGATTAGATCAATCGTATATTAAATTAAAAATATATATAGTCAAAAATTTAAAGATTAGATCAATCGTATATTAAATTAAAAATATATATAGTCAAAAATTTAAAGATTAGATCAAACGTATATTAAATTAAAAATATATATAATCAAAAATTTAAAGATTAGATCAATCGTCTATTACATAAAAAAAACAAAAAATAAGTTAATTAAATTAAAAATATATATAAGCCAAAATTTAAAGATTAGATCAATCGTATATTAAATTAAAAATATATATAATCAAAAATTTAAAGATTAGATCAATCGTCTATTACATAAAAAAAAAACAAAAAAATAAGTTAATTAAATTAAAAATATATATAATCCAAAATTTAAAGATTAGATTAATCGTATATTAAATTAAAAATCTATGTAGTCAAAATTTAAAGATTAGATCAATCGTATATTAGATTAAAAATAAGTTAATTAATTAAAAATCTATATAGTCAAAATTTAAATCGTATATTAGATTAAAAATAAGTTAATTAATAAAAATATATATGGTCAAAATTTAAAGAGTAGAACACTCGTATATCCACTTAAAAATAAAGTGTAATTAAAATCTAATTATGAGATTCCAGTGTTGTGGTTATGGCTTTATTTAGAAATTAATATCCCAGTGCCAAGATTAGTACACTCTTATTTCTAATCCCAAGAATGTGAAGATAGAGTTCAAAAAAAAAAGAGGTGCATTAATATACCAAACCACCAAATAACGTAGAAATTTAAAAACCGGAACTATTGAAAGGAAAACCAGATTTTTTTTTTACCTAGCATAACTAGATAAGCAGTATAACCGTATATTAAGAATCGAAATTGGTCTGTGTATATTTGGCGGTAAACCAAAACAGTCATATGATTCAAACCAAAAATAAAACGAAATTTGTTTTCCGTACAAAACAAAAACCCAAATTCTATCCAGGGTGAGATACATGATACTCATATTGATCAAAGATTAGAGTTGATTTTTCTTAGATAAAAGCTCCTTATGTGTGAATACAAATTTAAACTATTGTGTCAATAAAAAGAACAAAAAAAAAAAGGAAAAAAAGAACTAAAGCATTTTTGGTAAGGAGAAAAACCGATTGTTGTTGGAATAATTACATTTGTCGTCGTGGGTGCTATATGTCGATTAATCGGTATCATACTCGACGATGATTTCGATGTAGATTGGGAAGCATATTTAATTGCATGATAGCTTCCACTTATTCATCCGTGTTACAGATTTGTTCGTCGAGGATTGATACGGCTTGTGGCATTGATGTCCAACGTATCCAACAATATTTGCAAATTGGTCAACGTTGCAGGCGTAAACTGTCGTCTGATACTGCACATATAGTCAACCGCATTTACAACTGGCGCCAACATATCTTTACACAAATTATTATATTGTATTCTCTCCGTGTTCATCTATATTGGCACTTCCTTTAACATTTACCCATTGTGGCTTCAGCGTATTCAACTGGGTTACAAGTTTAATCAACAAAATTTTCAACGCATCCATTAATTTTATACTACGCCTATTAGTATCGCTTATCTATTCAAATTGTTCCACGAATTACCTCATTTTTGATTCAACAAAATTTTACGAATTTATATAACGTTTCCACTTACCATTTTTGTTTCAACAATATTTTACAACAATTACATCACTTTTGATTCAACAATATTTTTCATCAATTGTATCAGTATTTGATTCAACCATCTTGTACTTCAAGTATATCATATTTGATTCAACCATATTTTACAACAATTACATCGTTTTTGTTTCAACAATATTTTACAACAATTACATCATTTTCGATTCAACAATATTTTTCATCAATTGTATCATTATTTGATTCAACCATCTTTTACTTCAATTATATCATATTTGTTTCAACCATATTTTACCACAATTACATCGTTTTTGGTTCAACCATATTTTACAACAATTACATCTTTATGTGATCCAACCATATTTTACAACAATTACATCGTTTTGGATTCAACCATATTCTGCATCAATTCTATCATTATTCGATTCAACCATATTTTACAACAATTACATCGTTTTGGATTCAGCCATATTTTACAACAATTGCATCTTTTTTGATTCAACAATATTTTACATCAATTATATCATTATTCGATTCAACCATATTTTACAACAATTACATCATTATTGATTCAACCATATTTTACCTCCATTACACCATTTTTGATTCAGCAATATTTTACATCCATTGTATCAATTTTGATCCAACAATATTTTACCTCAATCACATCATTTTTGATTCAACAAAATTTTGCATCAGTTACAATACTTTATTTTGATTCAACAAAATTTATATAACGTTTCTTCTTATCATCTTGATTCAACAAAGTCAACAATAGTTTTCATCAATTACAATATTTTTTTTTGATTCAACAAAATCATACCAGTTTTTTTTTATAACGTTTCTACTTACCGTTTTGATTCAACAAAGTATTCAACGATTGCTAGTTTATTGAACGTTTCTACCTAACAGTTTGATACAACGTTCGTACGTGCAAAGTCATTCAACATTTGTTTTTATACCAAGTAATTTTGGGGTATTTCAAACATGAACAACGTGCTGATGGAGGGCTGATGGAATTCGAATAGGAGGACGGGGTTTAATCATGGGGTGAGTAAATTTATTTCATTACTACAGCCATAATGATAAAGGGGTGTGAGTGTGTGTGTGTGTATGTGTGAGCGTGTGTGTGTGTGTGTGTGCGTGTGGGTGTGTGCGTGTGTGGGCATATGTGAGTGAACGTCGGGGTTGGACGTGTTGATCGTGGGTCTTTCGCAACAGGGGTCGCCAGAGTCTTCGTTTTTCCACTTGTATTTCTTTCCATTTCTGCAAACTTTCGTGAATAGCGTACATGTCTGTATTTGTGCTGAAGTAGCAGGGTTACTTCATCGTTCCCATGGGCTGAAGCTAGTTGGGGCTTGAAAATCAATCTCGCTAGGTACGCTTCCTGCTATGTCCTTCTCATTGGTTCGCCAATGAGAAAGCGCTTCATTACACATGTACTACGAAAACTTTGAAAATCGTAGCGATGCACAAGATTGGCGAAAGGCAGTTAATGAGGATATTAGGGCGCTTGAACAAAACAATAAGTGGGAAATTGTAGAGAGCCCTGGAAATTTAAAACTAATTGATACGATATTGGTTTTTAAACGTAAAACTGATGCAAATGGAAACCCATCCGAGTTCAAGGCGCAGTTAGTGACGCTCGGGTACATGCAACGAAGTGATGAATATGGTATGGTACTTATGCTCTGGTAGCGCGACTTCCTACAATTAAAATGTTACTTGCCGTTGGTTTCCAGAAAAATTATCATTTCATATTGAATGACGTGGTTTATCTTTGACCTGCAGTAGGTATTGATATAGTCGAAGGGAGAATTTTGAAATTGAGGAAATCGCTGTAATGTCTCCATCAATCGCCGAAATGCTGGAATCAACGTTTTCACGCAGTTATCACCAGTTTGGGTTTTAAACAGTCGACTACTGACTATTGCCTGTACGTATATATTAAATCAGATGGCATGATTTATTTGGTCTTATCCGTCGATGATATGCTTTTGTGTGGAAGTGATGTAAAATTACTGGATGGTGTTCGAGATCAATTGTCCACCGAATTTAAAATAAAAGATCTTGGTGAGGTGAATAACTTTATGGAACTGCGAATTAAGATAAGTGAAAATGAAATGAAAATTGATCAAGAGCAGTGCATTGAAAACCTTTGGGAACGGTTTGGTATATGAAATGTTGTAATTTAGTTTCGACACCAATGGAGAAAAACCTCAAATTGGAAAGACCATCGGGATGTAAAATTACTTAGAATCCATATCGCGAATTGATTGGAACACTTATGTATTTGATGATGGGATGTCGCCAGACATTTGTTTCACGCTGTCTTATTTGAGTTCTTTTCAAGACTGTGCAACAGATACACATTGGCGCCATTTAAAAAGAGTTTTGCGATATACCTTTGAAGAACGTCAGATATGGGTTTGATATATACTCGAACCGAAAAACCTATGCTAGAAGAGTTTGTGGATGCAGATTGGGCGAATGATTCTTATGATCGCAAGTCGACATCGGGTTTTGTTTTTGTGATTTATGGAAATTCGGTTTTATGGTCAAGTCGTAAATAGTCAGTAGTTGCTTTGTCGTCATGTGAAATTGAGTATGTAGCAGGAGCTCGAGCTGTTTGTGAAGCTCTATGGATTAATAAAGTTCTTCACGATTTGAAAGTTCAATTACCAATACCAATGTACGAAGACAATTATACAGGTAACACAAAATCCGGAGACTAAACGTAGTATAAGCACATTGATGTGAAATATCATTTCCTGGCTTAACTGGTAGTTGATGGTACACTTGTGTTTTTGAAGATACCTACAAGTGAGCAAACGGCGGATATATTTACAAAACCTTTGGATAGAATTTTGTTCAAAACGCATCAAGAATCTTTGGGCATGAATTGAGGGGTCGTGAAGTGGAGATATTAGCAATTCAGCCACTTCAGCAACTATTTATGTTTATGTTTATATTTATAGCAACTATTTATGTTTATTTAATTGAATTTATACTATGGCAACACTGTTTTTCATATACTTGTCAAATTAATCTTTTGAAAACTCTCGTGCTAATTTTTCACATTAATAAATTAAAGTATCAATATTTAGGTGCATGTATAACATATACATTTCTTGGTAATTCAGTTTACAAAAAAAACTGTTTTTTTTCCGCATGTGTTATGAAAATTATCTTTATTTTAACATAAAATATTAGCTTATGTCAGGGCTATTACTATTACACAACATAAACCCTAATAAATTTTATGGAAATCCGAAGATTTCATAAAATGTCCATAAATTTGATAAACAACCTCAAAGTAATGATAAAATATGAAGGATTTAAAACGTCCCACTCCTTTGTGTCAAAACTTTGGTCTGTGCAAGGGGTTAAGTGTATAGTTAGTCTCACTTATAAGCCGAAAAATCTGTTAAGTGGTGAAACAGCTCCGATCTTAAGAATTTCTTTTTTTCCTAGATTTCTTAAACCTTCAGAAACATTCATCAGCACTAGTACCTTCATTACATTAAAAATAAGAAAATTCAGGAAGTTTCCCTGCCAAAGCATCTCAAATAGTAACAGTGATTAAATATTTTTGAAAATTTAAAATTGCTCCTTGATAATCGTCTCTTTGGTGTCCTCGGGATCGCAAAATATGAATCCGAGGTCCCAAAGCAAGTAAAGGGGGTTCAAACCTATCAAAGCCATCCCAAGAAGTGGCAATTATACAAAATATTAATATTTTGCACCAATCAAACAAATTCAATCGCGCATTGATGTGAGCTTATAATTTATAAATATAATTGACCTAAATCGCAATCAGAGTCGTATTTGAGAAATGATGATGGGTCCTTCCCAATAGTAACTTTCATCTTATTTAATTAACATTTCAACCAAGAAAGATAGTTCAATCGACGTAATGTCAGTAGTTCCAGGCGGCTCGCAACTATTGCAGTTGCGGTTCCGTAACAAAATTTACTAGTTTGTAAGCGGTATACACCAGTATACGCCTTTCTGCAACCACAAACTGCTCAACATCCAGTTTGACATCCACATATTATTGCATCCATAATAATTTTTGGCGCGGTTCTGCCATATGGAATGAAAGAAGCTATCGATAAATTTTCAACCACAATCAATTGCATTTAATGTTGCTAATAATCCTATCCAACAGTGTACTTGATATTAAACTCTTTTTAAATGTTCTCGGAGGCCGCTCCAAGCGGGAGGTATATATATATATATATATATATATATATATATATATATATATATATATATATATATATATATATATATATATATATATATATATATATATATATATATATATATATATATATATATATATATATATATATATATTTTAACTGTTTTTTTGTTAATTTGATATTCTGAATATTTTTTGTTAAAAATATATTATATCTGGCGCAGTTTAGTTTTTCTTTTGCAGTCAAATTCGCATCTGATTTATTACTTTCATAGTTGTGTAATTCAAACAAGCAATAATGTAATTCCATAGTTTTGCTGATGATAGCACGCTTCATGCGTCTCATGAAAACCCTAAATTATATAATATATTCACCGTTAACGCTTAAAACTACAGATCAAATTTCATAGATTCATTAAACCATGGCCTTAAAACTATTCTGGAATGGATGCTCGCTAATAGTGTTGAATTCAATACGAGCAAAACACAGGCTTGTCATTTTTCTAGATTATTCACACCTAATCCGTCTCAATTAAAGTTCGACTCTTAAGATCTTGTAGAGAAAGAATCTGTTAGACTTCTAGGAGTAGAAGTTGAAAATAATATGAAATGGAATTCTCATATTTTTAACCTAGCTGAGAACGCTTTTCAAAATTTGGGCTTTTTAGGAACATGTCAAAAAATGTTTAATGGCGAACAGCTTCTATTAATTTACAAATCATTTATACGTCCCTGCATGGAGTACTGTTCTCACATATTGGGTGAAGCTTATTATAGTAATTTGAAGTGTCTTGATTCTGTTCAGCGCAGAGCTATTAAACTGATTGGCAACCCAACTCTTACTAATGAGCAGCACAAACGAAATGTTGCTGATCTAAAAATTATCTACATACACATTATGGATGAACTTCTACAGAGATTTAATCAATTTTACACTTAATAGCAAACCTATCGCGTAACACCAGAGCAAATGTTGTAGCCCATAATCAGCCCCTTTTACGGTTCAGATAACTATTGCCTTTTAACGTGATTTTTTCAACAGAGTCTGTCATCTCTGGAACGCCTTACCTTCATGGGTTTTTTCTAATAGCTTTTATCCTCAAAACTTTAAAGTTAGCGTCCGTAAATTTCATAGAAAAACTTAATTTATTCAACTTTAATCCCAATCCCTAGTTGGCATAGTATCTTCGGATATTCCGAGACGTTAATTAATAATTTATTATAATTAACACTAAACATGCCTAACTTAGAATTAAAAAAAAACATTTAATTTTTACTTCATAATTGATACGTTTGGACGCAAAAAATAAATGATTTTTGTAAAGGTTTTGTTCAATTTTGCAAGTATTGTTAAAATATATTAAAAGTATGATGAAATGGTATTAATATTCTTCTTTTCCAAATGGACAAAATAAAATAAAAATAAAATAAAAACTCCAAAGGAGTGAAATCGAAAAAACTAAAAATTTTACACTTGGAGGAAGAACGATATTTAACTTATAAACATTTAACTTATGAATACTATTTTAAGGAAATGAAATGAGTGCTCCAATAAAATAAAGTTGTAAAATTGGAAAAAATTAAATTAAGTGAAAATTGAATGAAGTTTTAAAGGGTTTACGGAGTAGCTTTGATCAAAGGCAGATGCTCCCACAAAGAAGGTAGTTTTAGTGCTTTTGTGGGAAAAATTAAAGACCTTGTGATTACAAAATATCAATCAGTGTTTGACCACAAAATGACCACAAGTATAATGTACCACGGCGGTAATTGAAACCAAACTTAAACCTTCTATTAAAGAAAAAAAATTGTTAAACATGTAAAAGGGTCAACTTTTAAAAATCATAAAATTGTGAAATGAAGCTTGAAAAATGAAACATAATCAAGTTCATCAATATCAAAAGTTCCTTCATATATTTTCAAATTACATAGGCAAAAAAAAAGTTAAAGATCTTAACCTAATACCTATCAAAAATCTCTAATCAACATCGATATCTAAATCCATTTATATTTGACTTCACCAATCCCTTTCTATAATCCATAGAAAATCCGAATATCAACAAATTTCAATCACCCCTTTTGTTCTTTCTATTCAATAACATATAACACATGAATCTGTTTTTACAATCAACAACACTCAATAATACAATAAATTTACATTTAAAATTAAATTGACATTTCGAACACATGTCCAGTAGAATAAAGGCATTGAATTCATAATGAAAAGAGTAATTCATCGATATCGATGATCGTTTCATTTCGATTTTCTGTTTATAAAAGCCACCCTCTATATATAGTTGCAACTAAAATTATTGTTACAATATAATAGTTTTTCATAAATAAACTCATAATTTAGGTTGAAAAGATTTTCTAGAATGAATTAAAGGAAAATTATAATTCAAAATATTTGTAATGGGATAACGTGTTGATAAAAGTTTTACTCCCATTCATTTTCTACTCATCCTATCAATCTCACCTAATAAATTTATTCTCATTGGATCTGATTAAGAATAATTATCATTACAAAATATTTAATATATAATTTTTTTAATATTATTCATGTTACTACTACTTCTTACCTAAAATAAATAAATCAATTATTAATCAACACAAACCATCGGTTATTACCATACACATACTAATTATTTAATTAAAATACAAAATGAAATAACTATAACTGTAATCACATTTAAATCATCATAAAATTAACTAAAATAAATAAACGGTTTCGTGATCAAATGACATAAAGATAAACTTAAATAGACAAAAAAAAACAAAATTAAATTGTCAGCATACATTTTTAATAGTTTAGAGTTTTTCCGACTGTCCTTGCTATTTTCCTTATTTTTATTATTTATAGGATTAATTTTGTTGGTATTATTTTTTTATTTAAACATAGATATCATAGGAAGGTATTACTTTATGTCCTATATTTAGTCCTAAGAAAAACTAAATTCGGTGGGTAAAGGGTATGTATATATAATTTGAAGGTGGTGAGTGCCAAGATTGAATATTTTTGATTTTTTTAGTTCTGTTAAGCTTTTCTGCCTCTGTCTTTTAGTTCTGCTACATGTGTCGTTTAACATTGCTGATACCCTTTGGGACTGGCACACTAGATAGTTTTTTCAAGATCTTTATAATAACATATATGGACTAACCTAATATCCTTATGCTAAGTAAGGAGTTTACAATAGTGGATAACCCTGATTGGTGGAATACTGAGTTATGATGATTATTAAGAGATTATATAGGTCTAAATAGCTTTGCATATAATACGGTATGCTCTAAATATGCTCCTAAATATTTTCATTTTTGTGAGCAATAAAACTAACTTGAGCTAAGGAAATAATTAGATTTTTTTTCAATTCACCGGCATGATTACATTTTCTTAGAAAAAAACACCACTTCTCGTTTTCGTGTTTCGGAACAGATTCAAACCTTTCTCATCAGAGCCGTGATTCGAATCTTGTTACGGTAGACATGATTATCAATTACGCCAACGAGGTAAAATAATGTTCCCAAACCAGAATATTCCTTCAACAGCTTCAGAAACTCCAACGATCGATTGTAGAAATTTCCAGTATACACAAGAGCGGTCGAAAATAATACACTAATTATTTCTATTCCTTACAACTTAAAGCGTTTAATTACAATTAAAATTTGGTGTACTTCGAGGCCAAAATAACCTACCTGTTTAAGCAGTTCTAAAAGAATCGATCGCATTTTAAAATATCTTCACCCAGAATGTTCTTTAAAACTAACAAATCAACAAACAATTGTCTGTTGAATTTAATTGTTTTAAAAACATGTTCGTTTTAAAAACATCCGATCCGAAACACGTAAAAAATGTGAATTGTAGTTTTTTTCTGAGAAACTTCAAACCATACCTTTGAATTGAAAATATTCCAATTACTTCTTTACTTACTTGAGTTTAATTGATCTCAAAAATCCAAAATAAAATTGAAATTCCCTTAATGTAGTCTAATGTTAATACATATAGAACTACAAATTGACCAAGTGTCAGCCATTGATTTCACATTGATTGGAAACAATCAATAATGACTATACAATCGTGACTTAGGATGTTAATTAGAATAGAAATGTTCCCCATTCTATGAATTCACACAAAGTATTGTTCCAGAAATTTAATGCAAAAAATCCCATATAATGTAAAAGCATTTCCATAATATGGTGTCTAATGACAGTGGAAAAATTCAACTTAAGTAAAATAAATAAGTGATGAAGAAGTTTCAACTTTGAAATTGTCATCGCCTCAACGGCGTAATCGATAGCGTGTCTGCCCAAAGATTCGAGCCGGGCACTGACGAGGGTAGGTTCGTATCCGATCCGAAACACGTAAAAAATGTGAATTGTAGTTTTTTTCTGAGAAACTTCAAACCATACCTTTGAATTGAAAATATTCCAATTACTTCTTTACTTACTTGAGTTTAATTGATCTCAAAAATCCAAAATGTTCGTTAAATATTTTTAAAAACACTTACAGAAAATATTATGCAGTGGAAATAAATGGTAAAAATATCTTGATTTCTTTGAAGCCAGCACCATAACAGACGCGTTAAAAGAAGATAATTTAAAAACCAGAAAGCGGGTTAATTTTTATTGAATTTGGGGGATGAAAAGGAAAGAAACACAAAATTAACCATCATTCTATTTTTTATATTTTACTCTATTTTTTTACGGAAGGTGGAGTATGGTGGGACTTTGATTTTTCAAATACGTTTGATTTCACAAATAAACAATGCTACACACTGATTTAAATTAATAAACGGAAAATATATATTTTGGCACTTGGTTTTGTGATAACAGAAGAAGAAAAGAAACCTCATCATTCTTGTGGTAATCTCTCAACAATTTAGTGAATTTATATAAATAAAATAAATGTTAATATTATAAATTCGATTTAGCTTCCGTTGTAGAATGAAACAAATGAGAATCAAAATTATAAAACATGATCGTGGAAAAATTAAATGATTAATTGTCTGAAATTTATTGATGTTACGGTAAGTATGTAGAGGATTCTTCTTCTATCCGTTATTCAGCGGCTGCAACAGTGGTAGCAAAATCAAGAGTCCACTTCACTTATATATAAATAAATATATTCAATTTTACATTTGTATTAAATAAAAACGATTTATTTATATTGACACTAATTGTAAGTGAATAAATATTTATTTCAGGCAAGGCTTCACCATTCAATCAAATTTATAATATTAACAATTATTTTATTTATATAAATTCACAAAATTGTTGAGAGATTACCACAAGACTGATGAGGTTTCTTTTTTTCTTCTGTTATCTCAAAACCAATTGCCAAAATATTTATTTTCCGTTTATTAATTTAAATCGATGTGTAGCATTGTTTATTTGTGAAATCAAACGTATTTGAAAAATTAAAGTCCCACCAAACTCCCACTTCCGTAAAAAATAGAGTAAAATATAAGAAAAAGAATTATGGTTAATTTTGTGTCTCTTTCCTTTTCATCCCCCAACTACAATAAAAATTAACCCGCTTTCTGGATTTTAAATTATCTTCTATTAACGCGTCCGTCATGGTGCTGGCTTCAAAGAAATCAAGATATTTTTACCATTTATTTCGATTGCATAATATTTTCGGGAACTTTTTATTAATTTAAATCGGCAGATTTGATTTTAACAACGAGAAAAAAAAAACAAAGTCGCATTCTTCTATTTTTTTAGGCATGTAAATATTGTCTTGAAAACCTTTCCGAGTTTTTTTAGGTATAACGCATCGCAGAGTTTGCTTTTAAATTTCGACCAGAGTTGAAGGAACTGACGAATTACCTTTAGAATGCATAGTTGACCCGTGTCTGACCCGGATCTTCCCCAGTGGTGAAAGAGGCTCTGTTATACTTATACAACCTTTGGATAACACGTCTTCCGAAAACATATCAAAGATATTGGTTGATCACCCTTTCAACACCAATCATTTTTATTATAACAGTGCCATCTGTTGTTTGACATTAAAAAGAAAACTCTACCGGAAAAGAATCCGCCAAAAATAAATAGAAATATGAAACAAAACATACAACAAAATGAGATGGATTTATCAACGAAAAAACATATAAAAAGTAGTATTTTGGATTGTTTAATCAATTAGTTTTTTGCTGGTGAACAACATTCAAGAAATAGGAATACAAATTTAATTTCCGGATAGAAATCAAATCAAAAACAAAGGATAAAATTATTGAATGAAATTTGGATTTGCACGCAAGTGGAAAAAATCCATTGGTTCAATATATTTTTGAATATTTTTTTGTTTGATTGCTTTTTCATATTTGTTGGTAAGAAATCAAAAAAATAACTTATAATTATTACAATAAATTTGTAACCTTTTTATGAAATTAATAAATTGAAATAAAATCAAATTTGTTTGTGTAAAAAATTTAATCTTTTTCTTTCATAATTTGTTTGTTTGCTGTCTTCCTTGGATTTTTGTGTTTTTAGGGTTCCGTTTTTTATACGGAACACTATTGGTGAGAGTACAACGTGTTTTTCACATTATTTCGATTATCTCGTGAACCATTAATCCGATGAACTTAAAATGTGCTAAAAGGTGTTAAAAGTGTTAAAAGGTGTTAAAAGGTGCTTATAAAACTAACCTATCCGCACAAGATGGCGGGTTAAAAAATAAATAAAGTTGTTTTCGTTTGTTTTAAGGAGGTACGATGTAAAGCCTTTGAAAACATACATTTTTTTAGCGAGACGAGTAGGGTATCATATGAAAGGGCTTCATTTCAGCATTATTTAAAAATATACTTTGGAATTTTACACCTCACCATTTTTTGTATAATTTCAAAAATTGACGTTTTCGGGATGTTTTATTGCGCCGATTAACTCCGACCCTACTTCATCGAAAATCTTGAAATAAATTTGGAATGATAGAAAAATGAGTAGGTTTTTAATGAAAAATATAGAAAAGTGGCAGATACTCATCACTATATTTATTAAAGGGGTGGGAATGAAAAGGGGTAAAAACATAATTTAAAACCAGGTCATGTGGGGTGTCATTTGAAAGAGCACTTGATTTTAGAAATATTGCCATGTTTTTCAGAATTTTGTTTTGCATAGTTTTTGAATTATTATCAATAAAGTGACACAAAAAGTTGGACCCCCCCCTTGCATTTCGAGCCTAATTAACAGAAAATTTGAAAAAATTCACAGAGACAGGGAGTTTGATAAACTCTGAACGAAAAATATAGCGAACTCTCAAATAATTATATTTTTGTGTTTTTAAGGGATTGGGGTGGGAAAGGGTGGAAAAAAACTTTTTTGGCCCAAGCGGGTGGGGTGTCATTTGAAAGAGGACCAATTTTCAAAAACTTTGCAATTTTTTTTAGAATTTTGTGTTACACCGTTTTTGAGTTATTCTAAAAAATGTGCAAATTCCAGACCGTTCCTCCCCTCTACGTTTCGACACTGATAGACAGAAAAAATTGAAAAAATTCACAGACACAGGAAATTTGCTATATTTTGAACGAAAATTATAGCGAACTCTCAAATAATTATATTTCTGTGTGTTTAGGGGATGGGTGTAAGGGGGGTAAAAAAAAAACTTTTTTTGACCCAAGCGAGTGGGGTATCATTTGAAAGAACACCAAATTTCCAAAACATTGCAATTTTTTTTAAAATTTTGCGGTACACAGTTTCGGAGTTATTCTAAAAAATGTGCAAATTCCAGACCGTTCCCCCCCCTCCCCTACGTTTCGACACTGATAGACAGAAAAAATTAAAAAAATTCATAGAGACAGGAAGTTTGCTATATTTTGAACGAAAATTATAGCGAACTCACAAATAATTATATTTCTGTGTGTTTAGGGGATGGGTGTAAAGGGGGTAAAAAAAAACTTTTTTTGACCCAAGCGAGTGGGGTATCATTTGAAAGAACACCGAATTTCCAAAACATTGCAATTTTTTTAGAATTTTGCGGTACACAGTTTCGGAGTTATTCTAAAAAATGTGCAAATTCCAGACCGTTCCCCCCCTACGTTTCGACACTGATTGACAGAAAAAATTGAAAAAATTCATGGAGACAGGAAGTTTGCTATAATTTTGAACGAAAATTATAGCGAACTCACAAATAATTATATTTCTGTGTGTTTAGGGGATGGGTGTAAGGAGGGCAAAAAAAACTTTTTTTGACCCAAGCGAGTAGGGTGTCATTTGAAAGAGCACCAAATTTTAAAAACATTGCAATTTTTTAAGAATTTTGCGGTACACAGTTTTTGAGTTATTCTAAAAAATGTGTAAATTCCAGACCGTTCCTCCCCCTACGTTTCGACACTGATAGACAGAAAAAATTGAAAAAATTCACAGAGACGGAAGTTTGAAGTTTGCTATATTTTGAACGAAAATTATAGCGAACTCTCAAATAATTATATTTCTGTGTGTTTAGGGGATGCGTGTGGGGAGGGCAAAAAAAACGTTTTTGGAACCAAACGAGTGGGGTGTCATTTGGAAGAACACTTAATTTAAGAAACATTTTTTAGAATTCAGCGATGAACAGTTTTTTAGTTATTGATGAAAAAAGGTGCTATTTTAAGTGTATGTATACCACCCTATATTACGACGCTGATTTATAGAACAAATATTCCCAATTTAGACCATTGAAATACTGCTTAAACCTTTCTTTAGCTAACATAAACAGCTATGGATAGGATTCAACCTCAAGTAACATTTTTGATCAATGTAGATGTGATTGACATTTACTATTGACGTTTACGATTAAACATTTATTCTGTTATGCGTCCATAGTCTGGCGATATAAAGACTTTACAACATAACTTTATGTCATTTATATTTGATATTGTGTTCTTTTACATTCACGGAACCCTTGGCGAGCGAATTTTATTCGCACTTGTCCGACTTTTTAAATTAAGGAAGCGAATATTTGAATTAGTTAAGTGGTTATATCTCGATCGAAAGTCTAGGAAGGTCAATCATTTTGTTCTTGTTGTTTAGCGTGTTAATGTTTTTGTGTTTTTTTTATATAAAACATTAACAGAGCTATAACAGATATTGTGATCGCTTTTGAGGAAGACCCGTTCCAAAAACGTCTTAAACTCTTGCGAACAAACTTTGGAACCAAACACGTCCTTAGAAACTCAATTCTGTGGCAACGTTGACCAGAATCATACATCAACAAGAAGAGCTTTGACGTCACGTGCACAACATGATGATTTAAATAACTTGATTCAGGACTTAACCAAATCAATTTCCAAACTACGGTCACGCTTAAGCCGCTTTGAACGTGTTTACAGGGGTAGTTCATAAGGACGAGCTCAATCAAACCGTCTACTGTCTAGTCATGCCACTAACTACATTTGTTGGTGGCATACACGTTATTAACAGCAAGCTAAACGTTGTGAAAAGTGATGTCACTATTACAACTCTAGCTATAACACACCAATTTCGGAGAACTAAAAAGTCCCTCTATAATTGCGGCTAACTATGGAACTAACGATAATCTTCACATGTTCGTTCGTTAGTAAAGTAAAATTTTTAATAGATACGGGAGTTGATATATAAGTCATCCCAAATTTTTTTTAAAAACCTTTCATCAGACGAACATTTATTCCTTACTGCCGCGCTAATGGTTCAGATATCAAAACTTTCGGTACCAAATTGCTGTGTCTTGATCTGGACCTAGGTCATTAATTACGATATCAATTTGTCGTTACGTCAATCAAAAAACCTATAATAGGTGCTTCGTATACTTTCTTTCCAATTCGGCATTATTGTCGACCTCAAACGGATGAAGAAACATCACTTTCAATGAAAATTATTTTATTAAATGATAAAACGCTAGCACCGAGACATTTTACCATAAATGGATATATGAAGCCATTCTCAAGTTCGCTTCTCTTACAATGGTTTGACGGCCCATTAAAACACAACTTGGTTCGTCGAATAATTACTGAAGGACGTCTTCCGTTTTCTAGATCACGTCTAGGTCACCAATTGTAGGGGATTCTTCTACTTATTGTTTTTCTTTTTTCCTTCTATCATCTCAAATTAATTTTCGAAATATGTATATTCCGTTTATTAATTTAAATCGGTAGGGAGCGTTGTTTATTTTTAGGACATAATTGTAAGATCAAAATCCCACAAGTAAGTAATAATAAATCGGAGGCAGGTGAAATGGAAAACACTTATTTTAAAAAAGCGTAAACTTTAGTATTTTCTAATTATATAATTTAAAAGATTAATATAATGTCGTTCTGAACAATCGTAGCAACCGTCCTATTTTGACTAATTTTGATTAAATGGATATCTAGAGCTTCCCTTCCAGCATATTTTTTCATTTTTTTTTCGTGACGCAAAAATGTCGCTAAACATGCAAGGGATTGTTAACCTATCCTTTTTTAAATCCAGAAAATGAGTAGTCGCAAATATTGGTGAGTGACATATAATCTGAAAAGTGGGACCATTATAGCATACGCCGTGCTGATGTTTAAGCTTAATCGAGCAACAAGTCTAGGAATGGCAGCAAATCAGAGTAGGCAAATCAGATAGGTCTTAAGCAGTTAAGCTCTTTGACTTGTTGTTAGAAGGTAAACAAAAGCAGATTAGTCCTAGAACAAAATGCAGATTGACCCTTTTAATCCTAAAAAATATATAAGAATTTACTAGTACTATAGCAGAACCTTTATTTTTTTAGTTATGTTCCATATAGGAACGTAGGCTGTCATCAAGTGTCCATCACTTGCATTAATTTCAATTCATTCAATTTTATGGTCAATTTTAACTGACGTGTTAGAACCGCACTATCCTTATTATCTACCTCAAAGTTTTACAAATATATAGTAAAACAAACAAAAATCTTCAAAAAGCACAAATTCATGTTTTGTTTGCTATTTTTATTCTTGGTGATTTAGAGTTAGGTTATAAAACAACATTGTTAACAAATTGTTAAAATTTTGATAAATTTGCATGTTAAAATCAAAATAGATAACACTAACAATTAACAAATTTGTTCCTTGTTTTAATAGTTTGGTTGTTGTTTTTGTTCGTAGTAATCTACAAACATGTCCGTCAAATTCACACACTGTCTGTTAAAAATTTGTTGTGAAAATAAATGTTGTACAGGGTGTCCTTGATGTTGAATGTATATGTCCTTGATGTTGAATTTAATTGTTTTTTGTATTCCGTTTCAACTTTGTTATAACCGTAGCAGTATATTGGGTAACAATGCCACATTCATCCCTTTGGGGAGTTAGACATGTAACACATACACAGAGAGAAATGTTTGCATATATTATTCGTTATAGACATAACTTATTCTTAATTTAGTTATATTTTGCTCCTGGATTAAGCAATTCATAAATTATGATTTTAGTATTCATATTCTATGATTAATGAAAAAATCATATATTGTACCTATTATTCATAGGAATTTCTTTGAATAACAATTCCTAAATTATGCTTAATATTCACAAAATATGATTAAGTAAGAATAAAATCTTTGATAGTTGTTCATAGATTAAGTAAATCTAATCAGAATCTATGAAACTTTACGAACAGTTTCTGGACAAACATATCACAAAATGTGACTTAATTGCATAACTTATGCCAAAAGTAATCATACTTTTAGAATTATTTTCCCGGCTTATTCATAAATTATTCATACTTACGGATAATCAAAATCATTCTTATTATTCATGAATTAATATATTATACCTATAAAAATCATAATTTTAGAATTAAAACGTCATAATTTTAATTTTATTAAACATTTGTTTATTTCAGTGCCTAATGTATAATTATTTATACATAAAAATTATTTAAAAAATAAAAACATAAATAAGAACATTAGCTAAGTAATTAAGTAATAAAGAACATAAAAATAAAACTATTGTATATTTCTTATTTCTTATAAATATTTTTAAAATTTTGAGCTAAGTTTTTATATTTGATTTTATTATAATTTTTGCAATATTTTTAGAATTTTAAAAAAAGCATTAATTTTTGGTTTTGTAATAATTTATGGAATATTTTGAGAATTTTGAAAAAGTTTTTAAAATTTTTGGTTTTATTCTAACTTTTTGTCTAAAAGTTTGAATTTTTTATTTTGTTATAATTTTTGCAATATTTTTGGAATTTTGAAAAAAAAATCAATATTTGATTTTGTTATAATTTTTGGAATATTTTAGAATTTTGAAAAAGTTTAAACTTTTGAGTTTATTATAATTTTGGAAAAAGTTGCAAATTTTTGATTTTATATTAATTTTTAGCATATTTTAAGAATTTTAAAATATTTTAAATTTTTGAATTTATTATAATTCTTTAATGTTTTTAGAATTTTGAAAAAAAATTTAAATTTTTGATTTTATATTATTTATAAGTTTTTAAATATTTTTGGAATTTTAAAAAAAGTTTAAATTTTTGATTCTGTAATATGATTATATAATAATAATAATATAATAATAATTTTTGATTCTATAATGTTCTTGAATATTTTTGGAATTTTGAAGCAAGTTGGAATTTTTGATTTCTTAAAATTTCGGAATCTTGGAGACAGTTCGAATTTTTGATGTTGGTATCATTTTTTTTAAATCGTTTCAGGCCCTTTTTTTGAAAAAATTAAATTAATATTTTGTATAAATAAAATGTAATTGAACATGAAATTGGTAGTTTACCTTAAACTGGTTAATATGTAAATTGTTGAAAATTAATGCTCTGATAACAAATCAAAACCTGTAAATAAGAATACATATGTAATTATATTTAACTTATATTTAAGTTATAAACTATTTAAACATTTCTAAACGCCAAACATGCTACTCTACTCGATTTGACTCGAATAACTGAATTTACTGAAAAAACTACATCAATTGCATACAATTTTTCAGATATATTAGTTGCTTCAGTCAAATCGAACGCGGCTATTATGAACACTAATTAACAACAACAACTTTCACATGTGGCCGTTAGTATAGTTGTTTTAATCATCAAGATCGTATTGGTTAGTGCTCACACATTTAACAATACAAAAAAAAATAAATTCTTACCTTATCACAATCATATCACTATCACAATTGAATACTTTTTTTATTTAAATTTTTCAAAATATTAATTTATTTAACTAAATTTTTTAAGTATGGAACCGCGAAACAAAAAACTTTAAAACAAACTACAGAGAATTGCACGAACAGTATTAATATTATTATCATTATTGCATAGCTTATACTCTTTATAAGAATAATCTCTTTTTTTTATTAAATTAAGAGCAGAGATTATTCTTAGAGAGCATAAGCTATGAAAAAGCATGTTTTTACAGAAATGTAAAAAATATTCCATAAGTTATTCTTTATTAGGAATAATATCAAAAAAATTCAATGTGTAATGTTCAATCAACTATATTTGTATGTAGTTTATGATTTTGATAATCATAGCATAAGTATTAGGTATGATTATTTATTCATAATTTCCATCAAACTCTTAAATATATTTGTTTTCTTAATTTATGATTTTGTGTTACAAAACAACGTAAAATTTTATAAATTTTAGGCATAATCCACGATTAAGTAAGAATGCATAATTCTTATTGTCTATAACATATGATTAATAACCATAAAAAACATAAAGACGGCTTTTCTGAAATTATGACAAGATTAATCATAATCTATGAAATACGATTTTTCTCCGTGTACATATTACAAGCCTAAATGTGCATTCCTAGCTTTAACATAATCAAATAAACAGATGTGTTTCTTATTCTGTTGCGCAAAGAAGCGCTACACAATAATAGTTTTTTATTGTCTAAGTGTTTAATGAAGTAGTTTATCCTCGGATGCTCATTACGATACCTTATGAAATTACCCATTAACCAGGTGAAACTTAATGAAAAACCAAAAAATTATTTTATAAAAGTATTTTACTATGCTATAGAAAATACGTTTGATATTATCTTAATAAAAAGCCATAACACAACTTCTCACAATGATTTACGTCAAACTGACATACACCTAAAAAATATTTTGGTTGTTCTATTTTAGAAAAAAATTGAATAGTTTTTGTCCATGTGTTATAACAAATTTTTGTGTTCTGTATATTTACAAAAAATTGTGAAATTCATTTAGTTTTTTTGGTGTAATCATTAAGCAGCATCGAAATAAATCAAAAATTTCTTGCTAACCCCTTGTGAAACGCGTTCAACGTGAACATTGGCGTCGGCAGAATTTCAGGGGGAGTAGTAGCTGGGGCAGGATTACTTTTTGATAATAAGCCTTATCTTCAAAAAAAGTCAAATATTTTTCGAGAAAGATTTTTTAATTTCAGTTGTTTTTTTGTGGTTCTTAGAATTTTTATTTTTTGTGGTTTTAAAAATTTTTTGCAATTTTTTTTCCCTTTTAGTTTTCTGTTAAATTTTTAAATTCTATATTCGTTTTTTTAATTTCAAATACATATTTGTATTTAATTTCAATTTTGCGAATTTTAGAAGTTTTTATTTTCTGAAGTCAAACTTTTTTACGAGCGATATGAGAATTTGCTCAAAACTTTTTTTGGACGGAAGTATCGTTTTCAAATGGAAATAATGTTCAGTAAAATAAAGTATAGTGAAACCACATAAATTCATCTCTATCATACTACACTCTGATTTTAAATCTTAAACATATATATTCACACAATTGCATCAACTGATATACTCTGTATATCAGTTGCATACTATACTCTATACTATACATCAAACTGATATACATACTACACTCTGATTTTAAATCTTAAACATATATATTCACACAATTGCATCGTTCTAGCCCCTTCCTTCAAAAGGTAAAATGCACGAACGAATTAATCCTGCCCGGAGAGACGCTGCCATAAACTTGAACAAAGACCTGAATAAAGTCGCCGACTGGGGTGACCAAAACCTTGTCAATTTCAACTCCACCAAAACACAGCTGTTGATTGTTTCCAGATTAAAGATCGAGTTCCCCAAAGATATTTTATTTAGTATGTGTGATGAACCAATAGGTGAATGTAAAAGCATTCGTTTATTGGGTGTCACAGTTTCAAATGACCTACTCTGGAACAATCATGTAATGGCGATGGCAAAAAGCGCGTCTAAAAAACTCGGCCTCCTAAATAGATGCAAAAAATTTTTTACTCCATACCAATTGCTCCATGTTTATAAGTCCTATATTCGTCCCTGTATGGAGTACTGCTGTCAAGTTTGGGGTGCTGCCTCTGTTTCCATCTTGGCCCTCTTAGACTCTGTTCAAAAGCGAGCTATACGAATTGTGGATGATCGAACTTTGACATCAAAACTTGATTCTCAACAACATCGTCGCACTGTTGCTGACCTCGTTGTTTTTTACAAATATCGTCATCAGCAGTGCTCAGATGAAATCAGCGGCATCATGCCTCAAACTTATTCTTACCCCCGTTCCACTCGGCAATCGGCTGCCGCAACCAGTGAAACGGTAAAGATCCCGCGCTGTCATACTGGCAGATCGCAGAGAGACTTCTTTGTCCGAACTGCATACAAATGGAATAGTTTGCCGGAACACTTAGTCTCAGGTGGCTTCAACCCACAGATGTTTATAAAAAGCGTTAATCTACACCTTAGAACGCCAGTTGTTGTGGGACCCAGGTCTAGACCTAGGTCTTAAAAGGTATTTATGTGTTGTTGTGACACATATTCTAAACCCTATTACACAACACATTTTATTAAAAAAAAAAAAAAAAAAACAATAATTATAAAATAAAACAAAGAAGAAATTTAAACAGCTATGAAATAATAAAGGCAAACAAATATTATTTTCGGCTAGTATACGATACAATTCGATTATGTGTCATTACTTTTTGGAATGAAATTTTAATAGTGAGGTCATTTGTTAATGTCAGTATATTCTTTTATTAAATCTCGGGTTAAATATTATATGAGTTAGATGTGTCGATTTTAGTTACTTAATTATTGAGTTTCGTTATTTTTTAAATTTATATTTCTTTCATATTTTTCATTCAAACAACTTCCTTGGATACTGTGGCAGGTGTTACTAAAAATATTAAATGTAAAATAACTAAGTCATATTGAAATTTAGAGTGGTCATTATTGATTATATAGTTTACAAGTTGTGTAATAAAAACTAAAAAGCCATATTCACATAGTGTATTACAAAGTCATTTCAATTATTATCATAATTGAAATATGAAAATATGGAGGGGCTGAAATATCAAGACTTCGGTTTTGGTTAAGGATTTTGATATTGTTTTCGGCATAAAACTTTTATGAGGACATGGTTTTTAGTTTTGGGCAGCGATGTATATCAAACATAACTCTTTGTTAAAGTACGTATGTATTTTTATCTATGTTTACAAATTTATTACAAAACTAACACGAAACATCAATACGTTGTCGGAAAATCAAAACAGATCATAAATTAACATAATTTAGTTAAAAGATGATACAATCAGCAAGCTACTCAAAAACCTTTCCATTTAGCGTTTCGAGAAAATATTACAAAATCACAAATTCATATTTCTTTCAAAATTCCAAAAATATTGTAAAAATTAAATAAAATCAAACTTTTTCAAAATTCTAAAAATATTCCAAAAATTATTACAAAATCAAAGATTAAACTTTTTTCAAAAATTCTGAAAATATTGCATAAATTATAACAATATCAAAAATTGAAAATTTTTTCAAAATTCCAAAAATTAGAATAAAATCAAATATTTAAATTTTCTAAATTCTAATAACAATCCAAAAAGTCTTAAAAATTCAAAAATTCAAACCTTTTCCGAAATTCTAAACAAATTGCAAAAATTATAACAATATCAAAACTAGAAACTTTTTTCAAAATTCCAAAAATTATAATAAAATCAAAAATTTTAAATTTTTCAAAATTCTAAAAATATTCAAAAAATTCTTACAAAATCAAAAATAAAAACTTTTTTTAAATTTCCAAAAATATTTCAAAAACCATAACAAATTCAAAAATTTCCATGTCACATTTAGGTCATACAAACAGCTAGATTTTTTTTTCCAAAAAATAATAAAAATAATAAAACAAGGTTAATGAAAGTGCAGGGTCTTGGAGAACACCAGCTTTCGTTGTGAAAAAATTGGATTTAATGCTATCTAAATTGGCATGAAATTGGCGACCTGTAAGAAAGGTATGAATCCATGATACAGTAAGATCATCTATGCCATAAGATTTTAATTTAGCCATAAAATTTCTATGCCACACTGTATCAAAAGCCTTTGAAATATCCAGAGAAACACTGATGGTTCACCATGGTTCTTCAGAGATTTGCTCCACATATGTGTTACATAGAGTATCAGCTTATCATCGATAATTCCTGACATATTCCTGACATATGTTTCAAATGTCTTAGCTTAAACCGACAGAATTGCAATTGGTCTATAATTGTTAGGGTCAGTCTTACTGCCATTTTTAGATATGAGTTGAACACTACCCGGCCTCTAACACTCGGGGAATATTCCGGTATTGTAAGATAAATAGAAAATGTTGGTTAAAATTACCATTCGGGCTAACGAATTTGTTGATATTGAGGGATAAAAGCATTTAACGTATGATATTACTCCAAAAAATAGCTGGCTTCATTTTGGTTTCAGCTGGGGGAATGAGTGTAGGAGAATGAAGACATTCAGTTATGTTAGAGTTTTTTGCAAAAATGCGAAATTAACATTTTCATTAAAAATCAGTCGGTATACATGAATTTTTGACTCACTGTCGAAACATCAAGGTTCCAATAGTTTTTGTTATATGCTTGCATTCTCTTTACAAACGTTTCGAATTTTATTTGTTTTCTTTCATTATCACTTTGCTTAATTAAAACGAAGCCAAAAGAGATGATAATATGAACTCTCTTTTCGTAAAATTTTGTTGTATTAAAGCATACAAGAAGAAAATCTCAAAGTATGTATGCTCATTTTAAATTTCTGAAGCATTTCGATGTGTGAGCTGTTTTTTTTAACTATTGATGAGTGCAATAAACCTGTTGTTGATATGATATGATTATTTGTTAATAAAAGGGTGGTCCCTATTTTTTGTTTCTGTGTTACAACTAATAGAATACAAGAAAAAATGTTTGGAAAAATGAAACAATCTGTTAACTGGTTTCGCTATAAATGTATTGTTTACAACAATATGCACGGCGAGTTAAGAATATATGCAATCAACTCTTCTTCTCTCTTGTTTAGAGTAATTAAAAATATATAAATAACAAACATTTTTCAATTTGAGTTGAGTTGTAATTTGAAATTTAAAATAAGTTCAAAGGCGGTCAGCTGTGAACTTTTACTCGATACGGTTGTAATTAATTTGTTAATAATTATTATCTTTTGTCCGGTCAAATTATTATTGAAATATAACAATAAAAAAATCGATAAACAAAAATGTGATTAATTACTTGTTCATTTTCATTTAAATATTTGTTTTTGTTGTTGAATAATATTTATATTTATTATAATTATTGTTAATAAATGTGATTTTAAAGAAATTTATAAGAAAAGGAAAAGGTTTGTAAATGGATATAATTCTAATAAGGTTTCGTGTCCTTTATGCTTGGTTAGAATGCCTACAAAATAAAAAAATGAATGAATAAAAATAAAAAAAATAATAATATAAGAAAAGGAAAAAACAAAAAATTTTTATTTTTTGTTTCTTAATCACGTCATTTAATTGTTTTTTTTGTCAACCGCGCTCGTTGATAAATAATAAGAAAAAGCACATTTTGGATTAAAAAGAAAACAAAATCAGTTTTTAGTTTTTTAGTTTTAAGGTCTTTTTATTTCAATTTTTTTTACAATTTGTGTATTATTTCTAAAAAAAAGTTAAAAAGCTACTTTTATACATTTTTAAATGCTAAACTTAATGGTCCCTTATTGAGACTCTCTAAATTAATCCAATTGTAATATTTTCAATTAAAAATATTTGTCTTTTGGACATCATTTTTACTGTAGGTAAATTTAGCTAGGATAACGCGTTTAGTTTAAATCTTCTTTGTTCATGATTTATTTAAAACTGTTTGTATTTTATCAATACGAGTACAACATAAAGAAATACAAACTTAGAACTAGGATAAAATCATTAAAGACTAAATAAATATTTTGTTACAAAAACAAGGTAACGTGTTATGTATTTATTTTCATTTATTCATATTGTGTACCTCCGATCACGGTCATCAACCCATCCTGAAACTCTGATGAGTTACGAGACGTTTCGATGATCGGGGCCGGAGGGCTAGAAAACAGTTTGAGCATGTGTTTACTAATGTTATCTGTCATTGTTGTTAATACTGTTAGTATTGCAGATGTTATTTTCGTTTAACCACCATATTTGTGTATTGTATTCGGGGCTGAAAATGTGTTTTTGTTTGCCTTTTATTTTATTAGGTATTTTAGTTTGGAATCGCAAATTTTGATTTATCGGTGAATTTTGTGTATTAATGTTTGGATCGTATATGATTCGTTTGTCTGTTGTTTTCCGGTTCATATGATAGATTATTGGTATATTGTTTAGGTCCATGATATACCAGTTTGAGTCCAAATAAATAAAGGCTTCGGGTGGAATGTAACCTATACTTAGAGTTTTCTGAAAGTAGAGATTATTTGGATAAAATATATGTTCGATCAGCGAATTATTTTTCACAGCACGACATCTTAGAAAATGATTTCTGGTTAGCTGTATGATTGCTTGATCAATTCTGTGAATATTAGCCATGTTATATATTTTTTGATTAATCAAATTTCTGTATATGCCAGTGTTGCGTGCATTTATTGCTTGTATTTCATGTACTTTTAAGGCGGATCGTAATATTTTACGTTCGAACACTCTATACCTCTTCATCTGCGTCGCGTTGACGTTATACGAAATAGGGCATCCATATGTTAGCAATGGTTTAACAAATGTTTGATAACATATTATTTTGACCCTAGAATTTATATGTTTTGAAAAGAATAATCTTTTCAGCATACATAATAATTTTTGTGCTTTATTTAATTGTATTTTCAAATGTTCGTTGAAGTAAAGGTACTGATCGATATTAATACCTAAATATTTTATGATCGTTTTGGGTTGTACTTTGGTATTATTGATTTTAATCTCAAATTTATTCCATAATTTTTTAAGTCCTCTCCTAGCAAATTTAAGCGGTGGTCGAAATAATATGCTTTCACACTTGTTTATGTTGATATTTAGTAACCAAAGATTTGAATATTCAACTACATCGTTTACCATGTTTTGTAAGTCTGTTTGTATTTTTTTAACATCTATCCCATCACAATATAGTGCGATGTCATCTGCGTAAGCAATAATATTTTTGTTTTTTGAATTTGTTAAAACCATATGATTGTAGTAAATCACTTGTATATAGGTTGAAAAGTATTGGTGATAGTACTGTTCCTTGCTGTAATCCATTCTTTATTTGAAATATACGGTTAGAGCGGATAGAATTGTTAATTCCATCTTTGTTTAAATCATTTAAGTTTGATGTAAATGCCGATAAAAAGAATGAACGGTTTTTAATTAGATTGTAGATTATGTATATGATATGTTTAGGTATTTTGTATCTTAACATTTTATAAATGATTGCATCTTGCCATGTAGTGTCAAAAGCATTTTTTAAGTCCACTGTGCAAACCCCAATGTATTTGTTGTTATTTCGTGACCACATCAGATTTGATACCAAGACATTTATTGCATGAATAGTTGAATGTCTACTCTTAAATCCAAATTGATGGGTCGGAATAATACTATTTTTTAAGGTTATTTGTTCAACGCTTTCTTTTATTATTTTCTCAAATACTTTGGATATATTGGGCAGCAATGAAATAGGCCGGTAGTTTGATGGATCTTCTTTAACTTTGTTAATTTTGTGTATCGGTAGCGTTTTAGCCAGTTTCCACATTTTTGGGAAGCTTGAATTGTTTAGTAAGTTGTTAAAAAGTATTGTGTACAGTTTAATAACATGTTCGGGCATATGTTTTAACACAATATTTGGTATTTTATCTATTCCTGCTGATTTTTTGTTATTTGTGGCTTTAAATAATGTGGTCAACTTTTCTTGTGTTACAAAATAGTTTTTAATATAATTATAATTATCATTATAGTTAAGTAAATTCGAATTTTCATTCCCGTTATCAAAAATATTTTGGTGATCGCGAGTTGCATCCAATAATGGTGTATTGTCACCATCATCCATCCTGTCGTCCTCTACTGTAACATCAATCATATCATTATTATAAAAATTATTATCAACGGCGGTATCATATATGCCGAAATTACTTGAGTTGGGGTAGTTTTCAAGTTGATGCGATTTACAGTCCATGGAGAAACGAACGATAGTTTTAATACAATGGGTATTGTCTTTCATGGACTCATCAAACTGTTTTACTATCTCAGTGACAATTTTAAAATTATCTTGTTTTTTTTGTAGTTGTTCTTGTAGAGCTGTTGTTGAGGTATTTGTTGTCATTAGTAGATGGCTTGGTTGATCCGATTGTTGTTGTAGTTCTGCATCCTGCATATTTGTTGTATCATTTTGGTTTGTGTTAATATTTATATCAATGTTTGTTTTATTGTAAATTTGTTCAAAAAAGTGCCCAATTATATTTAATTTATCGATGCTATTGCTTATAACGATATTTTCATTTTCAGTGATAGTTTCGTTATTATTTATTAGATTATGTGGTAGTTCTGTGTTACCTTGTATCTTTAATGTTTGTGGTAATTGTAGTTTTTTATTTTTATTTAAGCAGAATAGCTTGTTAATTTGTGGAAACATTTCACTATTAGTTTGAATTTGTTTTAATTTTTTGGTCCAGTATTGGTTAACAGAAACATGAAATTTTTCTTTTATAATTATTTTCAAACATTTTATAATTGATTTAGCTTGTTTTATTTCATACGATTGATTATTTAGGCCACTACGGTATAAATTAAATAGTTTAGAGACTAATTTCTTTTTTGTTTGTAACAGTTTCTCAATAAACGGGTTAGAGTAGCATTTTAGTGTTTGATCTACTAATAAAGACTTACGTTCCTTACGTTTCGGTATACAATGTTTCATCTCATAAAGTATTAATTCATTGATTTTTACAAGAATTTCTTCTATTTCTTTATTGTTGAGATTTCGATTTGATAAATTATTCTCTATGTCATGTAATGTAAATGTATTGATTGCTTGTTTATTTAAACGTTTTCTAAATTTTTTCCAGTTAGCTTTTCCATAGTCTAAATTTAAATCGATATCGTTTTCTATACTATCCGTTTCTATTGCTGGGGTATTTAAATTGGAAAACGAAGCATTTTCCCGATCGTTTATTAACTTACTCTCATAGCTTTCGTCATTGTTATCACTACTACTAAGTATATCGTTATTAACATAACAACCGCTGCTACCTAATTTGATAAAGATTTGGATAGCATTATGATCGCTATCATACGGTAATACTGTTATCTGGTTGTTATTGTTGGCGGATATTTTCAATCTGGCATCTGCAATACATAGATCTAGGAAAGAGTTACCAGATGGGTATGTAGGTGTTATTGGATGATATAACTGACATCTGTTTAACATGTATGTATCTATAAGCCATTTAGATAGAAATGTACCTCGCGTATTATTCATTGTGTTTGACCAGTTACTATGTTTTGCATTTATGTCGCCTGCAATTATATAATAGTTATTTAAGTTCTGTAGCTTTAATTTTATAAACAAATCGTTAAGTTCATTTTCAAATACTTGTGATGGTATTGTTGTTTGAGCGGTGACATATACAGAGCAAATAGTGAGACTGTAATTTTTTTTTATATTATTTTATTACTATACCTGTATATTCCACAATTTGATATTCATTGGTTTTATTTATTATTCGATCAATTACTTTGAATTTTATTTTTAACGATTTTTTTACAAGGATAGCAGTACCACCACCGCCACTGTTGTTAGGTCTGTCATTCCGTATAATGTGATAATCTTTAAACTGTACTTTATGCTTGTCTGATAGTTTTATTTCACATATCAGTAAAATGTCCGGTTTAAATGAATGCAGAAATAAGTTTATCCAAGCTGACCAAGGAATTGCAGTTTATTGATATGCATTTAAGATTATCTAACTGACGTTCATGTTTGCTAGCACTATCCATCACACTGTTTTTTTATCAATCTTATGAGCTTATGGCTCACTATTGATTTCTAACGTATGAAACAGATGGTCAATTCTTTTATTGACCATGATAAATTGATTTTGTATGTTAGTTATCGCATTAGTAAGAGTATTTGTTAAACTAGCGAGCATGCTGTTGATTTTGTCCTCAAATTGGGATATTATATTGTTAAACTGATTCGTGAGTGGTGATGATAATGGAGTGTGTTGTGGTTGAGTTCCTATTGACATTTGGGCCTCATTTGAACTACTTAGAATGGGTATCGAATTTGGTATAATGTTTGGATTATGCTTAAATTGTTGATGTGATTGTGTTTGTTGTTTATTTTGTGTTTTTGGCGCCTCTGGCATTTGTTTGAATAATTCGTTGAAGTTGAGATTTGGTTTAACGAAATTATTATAAGCTTGTTGTTTTATTATTTGGATTTTTTCTCTTTCCATTTTAATATGTTTAGCGCGTTCTACTAACGCCCGATGTCTAGGACAACCTTTGTATGATGCAGGGTGTCCATAGGAGTTGCATAAAACACAGTAAAGTTGCTTCATTGGATTTAAGTGTTCGTTCGATAGTTTACATTGGCCAGGCATGTGATCATCTGCACATTTTACACAGCGATAACCCATATTGCAATTAGCTGCGGCATGGCCAAATCGTTGGCATTTCTTGCATTGAAAAACGCCTGAGTGCTCAAGCTTTTGCCACTGAACAACTTGGTGATCAACAAAGCGAATGCTCATTGCTTCATTAATGTTGGATGTTGGAGAGATTTGGATTAATAGCATGGCTGGATCCTCTCTGCGTTTTGGGTTATATATAATGGCTTTGGTAAATTCTAGTGTTTCCGAATTGTGTGTTTGTAATTCCTGTAAAATTTCTTTAGGGTCTTCACCAGGACAGAGACCTTTCAGAACTAATGTTTTTTGTTTTAAGTGTTTAGGTGTATATGTGTAATATAACATATCATATTTTTTAGTGTGTTTTTTGCGGCATCAAAATCTTGGAAATTGTATGTTTGTACCTGCTGTTCATTTCCTTTTAGCTGTTTAATGTGATATCGATCAACTTTCGCATAATCTCTAAGCAATTGGATTATATGTTTTGTATCCATATACGATATTTTTATTGGTGGTACTTTATAAGCGGTTTGTTTTTCTGTATTTATATTGTTTTGTGCGTTAGGTATTTTTTGTTGCTGTTGAGATTTTTTTGTAGATCCAGATTGGCGTGTAGTTTTACTTGTTTGTTTATATGTTGATGTTGATATTTGTTTTGTGGGTGGTAGTGGTGTTTCAGTATTTGTAATTGGTACACTTATCTTTTGTTTCTGTTGTTTTGCCTTCTTATAATTTTTAATGATTGTAATAAAATCATTTGTGTCATCCGTAGTGTTTGTGTCCATAATATCTGCAGGTGATTGCATGTCCTTATCATGGACTTTTAAATTTTTAAATATGTTTTCTGTGGGTATGTTATATTCTATAGTTTGTATGTTTTTTTGTGTTGATGGCATTGTTTGCACTTTAGTGTTTGATGACGGTATTTGTGGAGGCAATGATACACAATTTGTATTAATTTTACTATATGCTCCCATAGAGGAACTCATTTGTTGAGTGTTTTGCGTCTCTGTTAATGTATGTGGTATTTGCTGTTGTGGTATTGTATTTTGGTATGGGTTTGTTACTGTGTCGTTAGATTTTTGCGTTGCTGAAGGAATCATATTTGTTTTTAATGTTCGCCCGACAGTGGTAATTTCATCGTTATAATTTGCGTTTATTAGATCTATTGATTTAGGTATTTTGGTTTTGACGTTTCGTTTTTTTTTTGTCTTTTTGTTGTGTTTCTTGTAGGTTGAGTATTTGTTTTTAAAAATGATGATCTAGTGTTATATTGGGTTCTGTTTTCATTCTCAAAAAGTGCTGAAGAAGATTCCATGGCATCATCAGTTTCACTTGATGAAATTATTTCTAACGTGCTACCTTGTTTTTTAGTTTCTGGTAAGTTATCAAAAAACCTATTAGATACAATTAGTGGACTGCCTTCGGCTAGATAAATTTGATCTACATCTATTTGTTCCTCAGACATAACTATAAGTGAATTTTGACAATTTTCTTTCAATATTTATATATGGGCTATTATTCGCGTAATTAAATTTTAACCTCGGAATTTTATATTTGTTCTTAAATTTAAGTGAAATTAGTTTAATATTAAATTTAAATAAAATGTAATGTAATTTTTGAATTAGCATTTGTATAATATTCATTTTGTACGCTATTCACCACTGTATTGTTATCCCTTGATTTTATTTTATATTTGTTTTCCTGTAAAATATTTTTACTAATGATACCTTGTTTTGTATTTTTATTCCTGTTGTTGTTGTTATGATGAAATTTATATAAAAATATTTGGTAGCAATTATAATTCACCGTTGATTTTTTTACTTGTTGAAAAAGTATTTGTTTTTCTTGTATTCCAATATTTGTTGATGTCAGATACTTGTTTGGTTGGATATTTTTTGTTTGCAAAAACGTTATGTACATATACGTAATATCGTTGTTCATTCCAAAATTTGTTAGATATTTTTTATATATTGTTTTAATTTTTAACTATTTTCTAAAGATGAAAAATATGATTTGATTTCACTTAACTATTTACTATATAAAGACTTTACAGTTCTTTAACTTTATAGCTAGATCACAAATCACTTCATGGATAATAACTTTTCATTGTTTCTAATTATAAATTTATTTTTTGAAACAAAATTTTATTATTTTTCTATTTTCGGTATTAGCACAAAAAATAAAAGAAAAAAGACGTCTGATCGGTATGACATTCAATTTCGATCTCCAGAAAACAAAATCATCACGATTCAGAATGATCGAATAACGTAACAGATACTAGGTAGTGTTTTTATATAAAAATTAAAGCACTGCAAATAATGATAATGTTTATACATTAATAGAAAAATACATGGACATTTTTGGCTTAGTATCGGGGCATCAAAACATGAAGTCAACTCTCAACAAATTAAGTTAAGTTTATTTTCTTATTCTAGTTTTTAAATTCTTCAATTTTATTTGAATTGTTTTAGACCATCATGGTCTTGTAAATTAAAATTAAATTATAATTGTCATATTAGAGATTTTTCCTTAGTTGGGTCCACGCATAGTCCGTTCATTCATGTATAAAATTAACAACCCCGGTATAAATAGATACCGTATGTTTCTATTTATTTTTATAATAAGGTCCAAAGACTTTACAGTTGATTCATTTGAAATTAACTGATCTTTATTTAAATTTCACATAAACATTACGTGCCGTTGTCTCTACTACACCGTTCTATACCTGTACAGCTGTTCTGTTTCATTATGTATATGCAATGGACAAGTCAAATAAGTTGTTTGTGGCTTATAACTACTCTCTCTAAAGCAAATATATGTTATATATCACACCAAATAATTCTTCGCAACATAATCAATTGCAAGAAAAGTAGACATGTATGGCTTTATTAGATCTGAACGACGGAATGAGATGAAAAGGTGAAAAACTTGATCTGTGTTTGCTCGGAGATGGATTATAAAAGGAAGACGTGCATAAAAGTGAATTTAAAATGCGAATTTTATAAATGGAAACCAAGGGCAAATTTGGCTTAATAACAGATGTAGGTGTTTGGAGTTCTTGAGCTTTCTGAATTAGTTTTTCGACCAAGTTTTACCTTTGCAATCACAAGTAAAATTGACTAAACTTATTATTATATTCAAAAGAAAATTTACTCATCACATTTGTGCAACCATTTCAGCTAATTTTCATTCATTTTCGTTTTTTGCACAAAAAAATAATAATTCCATATTGTGAGGGTGAATTTTATATTATGATTGTTTTGTTTATAGGAAAAAGGCGTAACATCAAAAGTTCGACCATATCATATGATTTCGTAACTGTATAATTTTTTTATTTCATTTTTCGACAGATGTCATCCAGAGAAATAAAATTACAATCTATTTTTTTTCGCCAAGGATATACTTAATTTTAGTTTTCTATTTTAATGTTTCAAAATATATATTCGATTTTGATAATCGATTTTTTATAGTAGTTTTATGGTTTTCAATACATAAATTTAGATGTAATTTTGCCATAAATGTTCTTTTAATATAAATAAAATTAAGGTGGTTGAATACGTTATGACTTTAATAAACATTGTTGGTTGTTGAAAAAAATTATTTAACTTCATACTGTAATGGGACACAGTTGTAGTTACAATTGTAGCAAAAGAGAATATTCGTCTGTTATTTATCAAACTGATGACATGTGTTTCATACTATCAATATCACATAAAATAAATTATTTTCCAAACACTTTACCACCCTAAAAATCCAAAATCACATATCCCATTAACTCGAAAACAAATGATTATATGACCAATAATTTAATTTCTATAAATGTTCCAAAAATCTGTTACATTAAATCATCACCCACAAAACGTGTCAAATTAGTACGATCAAATTTATGAATACAACAAACTATAATCATAAAAATTTGTAACTTAATTACAATAAAAAAAACTTATTCTTTCTTATAATTTTATGTCAAATCATTTTCTTTTCAAATAAATAAGTAATTGTTGTTATTCTGTTCATTGGTCTTATGTCATCGCTAAAATATAAAATAAACTTGAATAAATGAAACACCAAAAAGTCAAATATGACGATGTGACATAAGGCAATCAAAATAAAATGAGTATTTGATTATAAGGGTACAAATTTACAGAAAAAACCTCCTACAATACTAGAAGACAATAAGGGTTAGTAGATTAAGTATTTTATTGTTTGTTTTGTAAAACTGCCTAAAATTATTAGAAAAGTTTGTTTATTTAAATCTTTGTTTAATTTCGTTTAGTAGCATTGAAAAAGTATCTCGTGTATTGGGTAAAAATAAATTGACAAAGCCAAGTCATTTTTTTCGAATCATCAAACCACCTTTACTCATCATTTTCAATTTTCCCATCCTAAATAATTTGTTCTCGAAACCTAGAAATTTTTTTTTTACCATAGCTAAAACGTTAACAACATTCACGTTTATTCCCACTCTTTGGTTTTTTACTACACAATTTTGTTTTTTTATATACATATATATGTTTTTTGTGTTCTATTCAAGACCGTTACTAATCGGTTCGAAAACCGTGGAGGCACGTTTGACGATATATATTATTTTACATAATCATTTTTTCTCTATAAATTTTCTTGACTTAAATATATAAATAAAAATTATACTAACAAAATTTTAAAAAATGATACTTTAATTTTTTTGTTATTTGGTAACAGATAGACGTCACTCGTCATCTACTTCATAACTCTGACTGTGATTCTGAAAATTATGTTCTAAGAAAACTTGAAAGGCTACGTTTAAAATAGGATGTTGTAATACTGTAATATAATTTGGTTTTGTAACAGCTACCTACATCTACTTAAGTTTAAATGCTTATGTCTAGACTTTTAATTTGTAAAGATAAGGGAGTATAGTTAACGCACTCGATATGTGTGTTTTTTGAACAACAATGCCAATTTAGCTCTTAAGGTTGAGTGGTGGGTGGGTAGAGTAGAGTATAAGGTTTAATCAAATGATAAGTTATTGCGAAGTGTTAGTTTCTTTACAAAAGCAAAAAATAAACTAGACCCGTCAACATTGTTTGTTAGTCACATCAGGATAAGTGCGATAAAACGTCTTATGAAACGAGTTTTTATACTATTTTTTCTATTTTGCATTGTTTGTCTTGAAATTTAAAAAAATGTGTATTTTATTAAAAAATAGTCAATTTGAAATTTTGTTATTATTACTAATTATTTTAATTAATTAAAATATTTAACACTGATATAGATATGCTATATATATCGATTATATAAAACCCTCAACATAGACCAAAGTTTTGATATCTCAGAGCCTTGAAATGTCAGCTCTTTCATATTTTATCTAATTAAATTTTTAATGAAATTATTTTATTTCTAATCAATAAATCATTAGACTTAATATCAACTCGAATACAATAATCTAACACCTGATCACAATCACAAAATAATAAATTTTTGTGTCGTTTCTTCCCAAAATTATTTTTATTTCGGATAATTTTATGTTCAACACGGCACGGCACGGCAGTTTATTTGTTTTGTTATTTGATTTCTTTAAAAAAAATAAATCAAGGAATAAGAAAACAAAAAACAGGAAAACAAATAAGTAAAAACTCTTTTGTTACATTTTTCCTATTTGTTATATTTGATTTGACGAGTGATGTGAAAATTGTTTAAGATCACGCAATCGTTATGTTCGTTTTTATTTCTTGTTGTTCTATGGAAAACATATCAAAAAGGTGGGAAAATTGAAAGAAACTTGTAAACGAGTTTCAAAGTAACAAATCTTTGCTCCAGATTTTATAGAAAAAACAAAAACAACACCTACATCACTAACTCTATCACTATTCACTAACTCTATTCGATTAGTGTACAGTGGAAAAAGTTCATCAGACAAATAAGCTATAGATTGACAGACAGACGTGTACACACACTTTTTAGTAATGTTTTTTAAACTTCTTTTTTTGTATTTTTTTAAAGTAGCTTAAATAACACGATAATCGTTTCTAAACATGAACACAATTTGTTTGATTCGCAAGTTCGTGCTTGTTGTTGTTACATTTTGACAAACAAAAAAATTATAAATTTAACATTTTTTTTCTCTGAAATTGTCAATCAATTGTCACGTAATTAAAGTTGAGTTGATATAAAAAAAATTAAAATTTCATGAAGAAAAACTATTTTTTAGGAGGAGTATTGAGAGTGGTCATGAAGTAATTGATATGGTTGAGTGAATTTTGTTTTCATATGAAGTCAGACATGTTTGGTGTTAAACTTATAGGCCACTAGAACTAAGTTTTTTTCATTTGAGTTGAATGAAAACATTGCTTTGAAAAGTGAAAGCATTGCTAAACTAGTGTTATGATGTAAAGTTATTTGTCGAAACCTGTAGCTTTTATCTCGTCACACTAAGTCGCCTGGCAACAGTTTATTTTTGGAAAAACTCTATTGGTGTTTGACGGGACTCCGGTGTACGGTTTAACATTCAAGCAACCAACTTTAAAACGATTATTAACCAACCATCACAGGGTATTTTTCTGAAGCAAAACACTAATTTCCATGTTTAGCAAAACTATTATTAAAATTATATATTTATTTAGGGTGTTTTCTTAAAAACAGCTTTGGACAACAACTACACAAATCAGGGCCGGATATATTCAAATAAGCTTAACCTTAAACGAGCCTTCTAAATCAGGCCCGGAGCATGCTCACATAGGATTGCCCTAATAAGGCTTTCCTTTTCAAGACTTATCAGGCCCTGAAGGTATTTAGGGTTTTCATAACTAATTTCTGCTCGGGATATTTTGTTATTGACTTAAATGAATTTTATGTCAATGTGACATGGACCATTTGGTAATTGCACAAAAGAGGTTGTAGCTTAAAACTTTAACTCCAACCGATAGTAATTACTTAAGTTCTAATTTTTAGGCGTCCGTTTTTTTATAACGAACCCTATTGCTGAGAATTAAACGAGCATTTCACATTGTATCGATTATCTCGTAAACTATAAATGCTATGGACCTGAAATTTGAGGTGCATATAAAACTAATCTGTCCACATAAGATGACAGATACAAATAAAACTAAAGTTGTTTTCGTTTGGTTTACAGGGCTACGATGTGAGACCTTTGAGAAAATATTTTTCTTATAGATTCAATTTTCAAATAGGATATCATATGAAATGGCTTTATTTCAGTATTCCTTAAAAATTTATTTTGTAATTTTACACCTCACCATTTTTTGTATAATTTTGAATAATGACGTTTTCTTCTTGTTTTCTTACCTCAATTAGCTCCGAACCTAGCTGATCGAAAATCTTTAAATGTATTTGGAATGATAGAAAAATTTAAGTTTTTCATAAAAAATATATAAAAGTGTCACCTACTGATAATTATATTTATTAAAGGGGTGGAGATGAGAAAGGGTAGAAACACTATTTAAAAAATGGTCAAGTGGGGTACCATTTGAAAGAGCACCTAATTTAGAAACCATTGCATTTTTTTTTAGAATTTTGCGGTGCACAGTTTTTGAGTTATTGTCAAAAAAGTGCAACTTCCAGTTCAGCCCCCTACGTTTCGATAATGATTGACAAAAAAATTTGAAAAAATTCACGGAGACAGGAAGATTAGTAAATTTTGAATGAAAATCATAGTGAAGTCTCAAATAATTATATTTCTGTGTGTTTAGGGGATGGGTGTGGGGAAAGTAAAAAAAACATTTTTGACCCAAATGAGTGGGGTGTCATATGAAAGAGCATTTAATTTAAGAAACATGAAATTTTTTTAGAATTTTGCAATGCACAGTTTTTGTGTTATTGTAAAAATAATGTTTTTAGTATGCAGCCTCTCCACCCCCCTAAATATCGACACTTGATTGACCGAAAAAATAATCAAATTTAAACTATTTACAAGCTGGTGTAATTGAATATTTCTTGAGTTACTATAAACACCTATGGATAAGATTTAGCCTGAAGCAACATTTTTTGTGTGATTTTTGATCAATATATATATGTATATATGCGTCTATGGTCTGGCAATATAAAGACATTACAAATTTTTGTCAATTATTTTTGATATTGTGTTCTTTTACATTCACAGAACCCTTGACGAGCGCATTTTATTCGCACTTTTCTGACTTTTTTCTTTGACACAGTACGCACGCCAGCAAACTTCAATGTTTCAATGTGAAAAGTGATTTTCTTGCACTACAGATAAAATATTTTTGTAATAAGTGGCGGTTCCTCTCTACCAATAGCTTTTAAAATAATATGAAACATATACGAATTTCATTAATTGTCATATTCTTGTCGGTACATCAAAAGAGTCATTACAGTTTTATTTAGATCTTGCTCTTCTTAACATTTCTGTTTCCATGGAAACGATTTGTTCCAACTTTTAAGATCTTGCCAATCTGATTGGTACAGTTCCAAACACAGCGTCGTTTGATCATAAATGATTTAAAAACTACCATCAATTACTACAGTATGAAAAAGCAAATAATTTTGTTTGCTGAGCTAGAGCCTTGGTGCCTGAGTAGTTTTTGAGTCGTTCGTTGGGTACGCTTTTTCTAGTACATGCTGTCTTATTTGGAGCTCAAATTCAATAAAAGTTTTATTTACTGATATTTTCTTATAATACTTTTGTCGACATATACATTATGAAAAATTTATCTATCTCACAATTAGATGAATTTGCAACAATCAGTCACAACTATCAATTCCACATTCGGATTTTCACATGTCCGAGTAAAAAACAGTACATATAAATTCATCAAAATCCCTTTTCAACCCCTAACATTTTTATTTCATTTTTTCACCAAAAACTATCAAAATTTATTATGTGTGAAGAATTTCTTGGTCATCTTGATGATCATTAATGAAGATCATTCATCTTTTTTATTATTTTTTTTGTGTTTTTTTTATTGTCTTTGTTTCGAAAAATACAAAAACTCATGTTCACCTTTCAAAACCATGTTACATGGTTCCCATCACTTTTCAATGTTTCAAACAAACAAACACACAAAAACAATATAATAATATAAATTTTATCCTCCTCCTACACAAATTATTTTTGCTTTATATTTTTGTTGTAGTTTTTGCTGTTTTTGTGAAGTTGAACATAAACAATATGTTCATGTTGCAGTTTGCATTATGCATGGTAAAATTGTCTTAAATTTTATGTTGTGCTACAGATGTCCAGTTGGTTTTATCATGCTTCTGAAGTATTCCGTAATCGTTGTTTTGGTTTGTGATGAGATTATTTGATGTACGGATCATGCGATTTAAATGACTATTTTGCATTTTGTTTGTGAGAAAACTTCAACTTTTTTAAATTATTTGATTGGAACGGATTTCAAAATGCATTTTGTAGAAAAAATGTGATGTGAACGCAAAATTTGAATCTTTGAAATGTTCAAAAGTGACAGATCATTCAAAGAAGCGATAATCACAACCACCCATCAAAAACATCACAGAAATTATTTAAAAAAAAAAAACTTTGGAGTAATACATTTAAGAATCTTCTCGTATTAGTAATAGAAAAAGGTTTATAATAGCTGTAATTTTGTGATTTTTCAGCAAGCTAATAAAAGTCTAGTCTTAAAAAGATGGAATTAGGCCAAATAGAATGAGGTAGTGAACGTGGTCAAAAAGTCAAAGGTTCATACTTCAAAAACATTTACACGGATAAAAATGAAGCTATGATTGCAGGTCATAAGTTTTGTATAAGATAATTATATATATGTATTCCTGATAAGCACTTTTTATAATATTATTGCAATATCCATAACTTTACGGCATACATTTTTATGAATATTTAGTCGTGGAATATAAAACGCTGGCATAAAATGTTAAAAGAAACGAAACTGTGATTACTATGTAGTCACAAATATATGAATAACAAAATAATAATTTTCATGCCTAATAATCATTTTATATATATATATATATATATATATATATATATATATATATATATATATATATATATATATATATATATATATATATATATATATATATATATATATATATATATACACTTAACCAAAAACGTACATGATATAAAAGAAAAAATACATACTTTAAATGTAAAAAATCATTAAAAACGAGCTAAACATTGAATTCATACAAGTATTCCAATTCATAAAGGTATGAATATAATCATTCGGCTATGAATTGTTCAAACAAAATGTGAATCTATGCATAATATTAATGAACGACATTCCCAAACTGTTTATGGATTTATTTTTTAGATTAATGAATATGTTCTTACCATCAAAGTATCGATTCGTTGTTATCAAGCATTTGTTCATCAAAAATCCACAAATTATGTGTATCGTTTCTTTAGTCTTATGTTTTTTTTTCTTAAAATATGTGTACTTTTTTATTGGAGTTTTTACACTTTCATAAAAATTAATGAACTTTTTCATGGTTTTTATGAGTACAATGAGTACAACTTATAGTCCTAATATAAGTAGACGTTTCGTAAAATTAAGGCGTTCAAGTATAGTGATTTTATAAATTATTTCATTGGTGTTAAGAAACACATATCAATACATATATAATTTTTTTGTTATTTCTGCTATGCTAGTTATTTATTTTCGTTAGACCTGATGATAGCTTTGGTGAAAAGCTGAAACGTCGTCAATAAATAAATAAAAGAAAATTTTAAACAAAATTGATTTTTGGACTACAACGATTAACAACAATTTTTTACATATATATGTATTTACATCAGTATTTTTATTTGGTTTAAAATTTCAAAGGTATTTACATACATACTTTTACATTTTATTTTTTTAATTCTTCGGAAAGACAAACATTTTCGAAATGTTTTTTGTTATTTTTATTCCGTAAAAATGGTTTTCTATAAATGCCCAAAATTGAAGGCATGGTATTGGATATTCTAAATTGAATAACTGAAAACATTTAAAACAAATGTCAACAGCCCTTAGAAAACTATAGTAAACATGAATTTTATGCCATCCATATATACATAAAAGGTTGTAAAAGTTTTAAAATTCTTATCACCCAAAGCCAGCAAAAAAGGCTGAATTTTTTCACATTTATCTTTTAAAAATTCAATGTGATCGTCAATATCTTGGACGCTCGTACCTATAAAAATGAATGCTTCCTGAGAGCTTTTTATTGTAAACTTAATTACTCTCTTTTTTCCAGTATTGTCCTTTTGAACAGATTTTTGGGTCGGAAACAAATATGCGTGCAAGCACCACATAAGTTTCACTGCAGCATTGTCTATATTTAACAAAGAAAAAACAAGAAACAGATAAATTAAGAACTATAGATTTTTATTAATGTCATTAAGTAAAAATTTACCACTTCCTATGTCGGCTTGATGTATTTTTTCCAACATGTCTTTCATTTCCTTATCCTTTATTCGATTTTCTTTTAAAAGAAAATGTTTAAGTTTTCCAGATTGCTCTGGCCATTGGTAAAGCAATCCGGAGCAATTTTTAAAAATGACTCCAAAGTCTTTGTCAATCTAAATATAAATAAAAAATGTAACACTTATTCTTAATTATTAGTATTTCTTACTAAACGATATCCGCTTGGTTTCTTGTACTGTGGCCATTTTACGAAAATATTTGATAGAGACTCTGCTTCCTTGATTTCTTGCAGTCTATATTGGCTACATGATTGCCAACAACTGTCAAACTCAGCGCTCGACAAATCGTCATATTTGAGCCTTCTAATATATTCCTCAGCATCAGCTTCAGGGGCTAAAGAGTGTTAAAGTTCAAACAAAACAAATGGTTATATGCTTGCCATTAAATTTCATTATATATTGTTTTTTTTAAACAATATGTTGAAAATGAAAGTGACTTACTAAATTCAATGGGACCAAGCGTTTTACTAGATTCCCTATGTAAAGCATCAGCATCACTGGGTCGCTTTAAAACTGTTTTGCAGCTCTTTTTGGTGTTACAGTATTTTGCATAGAGTTTACCTCTTTTCCCAACACGGTAATATTCTACCCTTTCGGTAGGAAATCTATTTATTAATTCTGCTTCGAGTCTATAACTTGTTGCCAGTGACAAGTGCAAGTTATTTTCCTCAAAGTAGGAACATATCAAGCTTATAAGTATATGCCTGTGCTCGTCTAGAAGCTTAGAGTTCACCTCATAATATTCTGTAACTACTTTTGATTTTTTGTATTCATTTAAAATACCCGATAATGTAACAAAACTGTCTTCAGGTGAAGCCGGTCCTGATGAGGAACATGGCGATGAAGCATTTGATAAGTTTAATGCCGGACTTGACATTGAATTTAGTCTTCCATGTATAGGCAAGTTTTCTTGTCCGATGGATGAAAAGCTTTTTCGCCATTGATTCAAGCTATGTTCGAATAAAACTAGATCACCTATTTTGTGATTCTTAAAAAGCATTAAAATATGATGTTGTTTTATAATTTTCAAGATTTGAATGTTAATTTTTTCAGATATAAATAAAAAGTAAGAAAATTATGAATTTCAATTTTTAGCCTTGAAGAAAAAAAACTCACATAATAAAAAATCTGCAATATGTTCCAAATTCCAGCTTTTAAGTAGCGATTTGAACTCCTCGTCCGTATCAACATAATCTGTTGTGTAGGTAATTATACAATCTGAAGCTGATTCGGTGCAATTATTATTTTCGTACTGGTGGAATAAGTTCGTACTCGGCTGATCTAATAGTCCGTTTTCTTTGGTGTGATTTGGCGCTTCTAAGACGGATATGTTTTGTGCATCTTGTACTGCTGATCTACTATATGAAGGTATCATTTCTATGAATGAAATTATATTCTGTTCATTGTTTGTACTTTGTATGTCAGTAAATTCTGTGTTCTCGGCCATTGTTTTTATTTTAATTATGTGATGAAACTGTAATTAGGTCAATATTTATATTATAATTTGGTTCTGGGTAAATTTTTAACAACATGTTTACAAAAGGTTAATGTAAAAAGTATTCATTGATGCGTATCATAGTTTTTCCTTTTGCTGTTATAATTATTGTTGATGGAGGTCCAGCGATTTCGTCAAACTTTAAAATTTTGTATTCACCCAAACTAGAAGGGTTGATTTCAAATGCCATAAAGTGAGGATCGTAATGAATTTCTTGTATTTGTTGACAAAATAATACAAGTTTTTTTTCGTGCTCAACTAAGTTTATTACCTTCAAAATTTGAAACTCATTCGAGTATATCGAAACATAATAACCACACTCAAAAAACTGCCTCATTGATACAATGAAAAACTACGTAAAAACTAAGAAAATATGCACACGATTTCGAGTCAATGTATAGTGATAATATAAATTAGGATATGATTTTCATTGATTTAATGATATAAACGTCACATAAAAATAAGGAAAATTTCATAATATGTAGTATCGTATCTCATAAAATTAACGTAATGACTAAACACGTATCATAAAATAGGTGTAATAGTGATATTTGTTTTGAAGTATGCGTTGTAAAAAATACGTCCTCAATTGCCTAAAATTAAATATGAAATTTCATAGGGTTTATTGTAAAGGATTTAAAATATACGAATTTAACATAATATTAATGTTATTAAATTAATTTATTTATACGTTACTTTATTTTTATATTTATGAACCAAAACTTAACTTCATAATAAGTTTAACGTTAGAAATAAGAAATTTGTTATTTAATTCAGAAACAGTTCATCACAAATTTTAAATGGGGCCCTATTTAGTAAAATCTTCTATTGAAAATTTCTGCTGTTCTTCTATTTTTTGTATGAAATTTTATTTTCTAGTTATAAAATTTCATACAAAGAAAGAAGAATAGCAGAAACTTCCAATAGAAGATTTTATTGAATAGACTCCAATATCTATGATATACTTTTCTTGGGTTGCATGATAGATGTAGGATGTACATTTTCAGGATTTCGTATAAGTTTTAAAGAAAACACCACAATTCAAATTTAAACAGTTTATTCTATTTTTCCATATACATAAATAAATATATAGATAAACCTAACATAGTAACACTAACACATAGTCTTTATTTGTAGTTTTATTTTTTATTATACATATAATTCATAAATACAAATAATATACATTTTTATTATAATTTAATTCAATATTATAAAAAAGGTTGATAAAATACAACCAATATTGAAAATTACTTCTAGAAACATTGGACCAGGACCAATCGGTTTTGAAACAAAAATAAATCTTTGCAGCATTTGGATGGTCGGAAAATTTAGCATGAACTATTTACTTATAAAATTAAGGAGAACCAACTAAACTCGCAAAAGTTCCAGAAAGGGGGTGGGGGTAACTAAATATACGTTGTGAGGGTTTGAAGCTGGTTTTATACGATTTGTGGCTGTAATATACATCCTATTAAAAAAAATTAGTCTGAAAGAGACGCTAAAATCCTGGTTTTTTCGTTTTTATTTTTATATACCGCAAAAACAATTTTTTTTTATTAAACTTGATGAAAACGTACGTGCTGTGCTTGTGTGTTAAATAAGCTGTAATTTTTTTACAGCAAAATATTTATTTGTCGATTTTATACGAATTTAAATTAAAAAAAAAAAGCCTAATTTTCAATCGAAAAAGTTGGCTTTTCAATATTTTAATTTTTTCAATGCTCATTTGCTTCGCCGAAACCTCAAATTTAAGATGGAGTTAGAAAAATTTATTTAAATTATTTGTTAAAAATGCAACAAACCAAAAGATTACTTTTTCCTAATCAGTTTTTCAGTTAAATTTGAGAATTTTGTATATTTTATTGCAAGGAGACTTTGAAATTGATGAAAAAGATTAATTTCATGTAATATAGTATCGTTTACATTGGATTAACTATGGTTAATGTTTTTGAAATTACCAAAAACATTGTTTGAAAGTCGAATTGTTCAAATAATCGAATACGTAAAACATCAAAAACTTATTCAGAAATTTTTTTAATTTTTTATGCATAGTGTATCTGTGTACGTCAGTTTTTAAAAATTGAAATATATGATTTATTTCATTCTATTAGGACTTAGGAGCAAACTGATACTTTTTGTGTTGTGTTTGGATCTACGTCGGTCGATCGTTAGTTGTCGGACAGTTATAGACGAAACAAAATTTATTTAGCATATTCTGCAATATCTATTGGTGTATGTGAAATACTATTTGAAAACAAATTCCCCTTCATTTTAAATATGAATATTTTTCCTATTGAAACACTTTGTTTGTAAAAGTTTATATTTACTCCAATTCAGATTAAACAAATTTTTTTTTAATTAAGACTAATTATAATTTTACTCATATTAAAACCCTAAAGTATAAATATACAAAATATACACAATTAAATACGCAAAAACTTAATTTTTCACAAAACAGCAATGCTGGTTTGTTGGCGATCAAATTTTTAAAATTTAAATATAAAGATGTGTAACATTAATTCCTCTTTTACCTGTACAAATTTATCGATAGATGGATTTTAGATATTGAGTTTTATACATAAAATCAACGCAGTTGTTATGCTGTTTTGAAGAAATTAATCATCTCCATTCAAAATGTAATATCATTTTACAGCCACCATGAGAAAATGGAAAAAATGGCATCACTTTACTCCCGCTGTTAAATAACGTATAACATTTTACAGCTGTTTTTATTATACGTAAAAAAGGTAAGACTTAAACACTATTTCATTTTTGTTTTGTTTGTGGTAACTTCAAAACTATTAACCATAGTTAATCGAATGTGAACGACACTATATTACATGTTAGTTAATGTTTTTCATCAATTCCAATGCCTACTTCCAATAAAAAATTCTCAAGTTTAACTGAAAAATCGACTATGAAAATGTTATCTTTTGGTTTCAACGAAGGAAATGAGCATTGAAAAAATTAAAATATTGAAAATATCCTACAGCCAACTTTTTCGATTGAAAATTAGGCTATTTTTTAATTTAAATTCGTATAAAATCGGAAAATAAATATTTTGCTTTAAGAAAATTGCAGTTTATTTCACACACAAGAACGTACGTTTTTACCAAGTTTCATAAAAAAAAAAATGTTTGCGGTAGATAAAAATAAAAAACGAAAAAAACAGGTTTTCAGCGTTTTTCTCCATAATTTGAGGTTATGCTGCAAAATTATCGACACAAAAGTCTTAGGTTTGAATTATCTACTACTTTTTTTAGATTAGTTTTTTTTGATAGGATACATATTACAGCCACAAATCGTATAAAACCAACCTCAAACCCTCAAAACGTATATTTAGCTACCCCCCACGCCATTTCCAAAACGTTTACCGAGTTCAGTTGATTTTCCTTATAATTTATCCTAATTTTTCCGACCATCCAAACACTGCAAAGAATTTTTCATGAATTCAGGTATTTAATTTCGGTTTGATCCTGGTCTACATCCCTTTATTCATGTCATAACATAATACCATTTGGTAATTTATAAACACTAATTGGCAACTGTTTACTTTCGTTAATATGTAAACAGAGTATATACTTTGTCCAGTTAAAAAATAAAAAACCATGTCTCAATTTCATAATAAAAAGTGTTCATTGGCTAACAAATTGTAGTGTACACTGAGAAAAAAAGCTACGTAATGTTAACCAAATTGGTTTTGTTAAAATATTTTTATTAAAATAACATAATTTTTGTTACGTTTCAATAAAATTGACTTTGCTAATTTTTTTCAATTATGTTATTAATACAAAAATCGCATCGTTATTTTACCTAAGCAAATACATTTTGCAAACAAACATTGGTTTTGCTAAAATTATATGGCTTTAGTTATTTTAACATAGTTAGTTTATTTTATTAACAATGGTAAAAACGTTTAACATATACTCTGTTAAAAATATATTATAATAACAGAGCGCTTTGTTAAGATAAATTGATTTTACGAGGCTAAGTTAAAGTAACAGGGCACTCTGTTAATCAAATTGAAAGAATTGTTATACGTATGTAGTGCTATTTTAAAATAAAAGAGCATTTTGTAAAATTTCAAACTTCATACAATGATTGCATTTAAATTAAATTCCATTTGAAACGTGTTTTCTTTGTGGGGTGGAATGAAATTATAGATTTCTAAAGAAAAAGAAAATTAATATACAACATTAAATTATTTAAATATTTAACAGGTAAGCAATTGAATATTTTTATTTAATATTGCAAGCACTTTTATTATATATTATTATTTATTAAATCCTGTTAGATCGATTTCTGATTTCTGATGGTATAAATAATCTTTTTAAGAGTGACGAATACAATAAATTTCGGGAAAAAAAAATTTCGAGCATTACATATATGAATTTCCGGAAAGGATAATTAATAAAGAATGTGTATGGATTGAATTTGAGCACAAATTATTCTCCAAAATAGGAAAATTAAAGAAATTCTTAAAAGTTTCAGAAGTCCATGGGAGAAAGTGAAACGCAAATGGAACCTTTCCTCAAAATTTAGAATGCATTTTATGATGACAAATTTTATAATGACACCACTATAACAAACATTCTTATAGAATGGCCGTTGTATCAACATGCCCTTTCGCCTAAATTGGTAAAGAACTTTTTAATTTCCGTATAGTGATCAAATATATATTATTTAATGTCTATATTACAGATAAACATCGATTTTTTAACAATTAAGCCTGAGAAAGATGTGATGTACCAAAACTGGAATATATTTTCAAAATACATTCCAAAAATATTAAAAAAATATACGGGACAAGATATATAAAGTAGCATTTCAACAACTTTTATTAAAAAGAGATAAAATAAATACTGGTAAATTATATAATAAAAACTTTATATGTATGTAAAAATATTAATTTTTCTTATTTATGTTTTGTTTTTAGATACCTTTAACTTAGAATTTTTATATGTTCTACCGACCGACGATAATACATAGATCTAATTTAAAGAAAAAGCTCAAAACAGCACCAACCTACAACAAAGGACGTCCAAAATAATTTTATATTTAAATGTTTGACGACTGACGATGTAAATAACGAGCTTCAAACAATAAACGATAAGTGTTTGAGTAACAGTGAACGATTTCAGCCAATTCTTGTTGCTGTTGGAAGTACTTTAGATTATCAAGAGTTCTATGTCATATTGGATAAGGAGCACTTTAAATTTTCCAATTTTTTGGAAGCACTTGATTGTTGTTTTAAGGTATCCAAGCGAATCATTATATGTTTTTTTATACATTAAAAAATATTTATACGACATTACAACTAAATTTGATAAAGAAATTCCAGCTGTACTTATACGCTAATCAATGATATTTGTCAAAAAATAGTCAAGGAATGATTAATAATATCATTTTTATTTCATTATATAAAACTATATGAATTTTATATCATTGTTGAAAATCCAAAAAATGGTATTTATTTTGAATTATTTAATGTTACAATTTTTTTTATATTTATTACTTTTTATATTTATTACTTTTAAATTTAATAGTATAATTGTTATAATAGTTATAATATAATAATAATAGCTAAAATATGAAATTATATGAAATAATAATAAATTTATTGAATTTATATGATTAAGTGAAAAATCCAATTTTATATTATATATAAGTGTTGTTAATAAATAAATTTATTTTGAATGCATTGAAAAATTGTTTATTTTTGCTAATTTCAGAAGGCGTCTCATATTAATTTTAACCAAGCTTCTATAAAATATATAGTTATTTTAACTATGGCAGTCGCTTCATTCGTGTGTATAATTAACAAATAATTCTATTGTTTTCACTTAGCAAAGTTACATAGTTGCATGTTGGTATAACATAATATTATATTTTGTTTACAAAAAACTATGTTGTTTTATGCAAAAGCTATGTTAAAAGTACATATATGTTTGTTAGACTAACTTATCTTTTAAAAATCGGCTATGTTGTTATAACAAAATATTATGTTCTCTTTACTAAGAACTATGTCGTTTTGCAAAAAAATGATATTTTTAATTTATGTAAATTTAACATAGCAAAAACTGTTTCATTAACAAAGTGCTAAGGTGGCTGAAAAGTAAGATAAATTTCTGTTAAATTAATATGTGTTTTCTGTTAAAAATACTTACTTTTTTCTTTCAGTGTACTCACTCATCAGCAAAAGTGTCACTTTCAGAACAATTGCTCTCACTTATCCAATTATTTAGATCACACAATTTATATACTGTACTTGTTGTTTCGACTCCACGTCGTTATTTTTTTGTATTTTCAGTTGGAATTCAAACTTCACTTTTGCTACAAAGTCTTTAGGGTTATAAAAAATATCATTGATGTGATGAGGCTGCAGCATCAAAAACGTGTTGTGTTAGATTTCTAGAATACGTTTTAAAATTGAATTAATGTCTTAAACATAAATGGTCAAATGTTTATTAAATAGTGTGTGGAGATTATGTGACAAAAGTAACTTTTCTGATAGTGACGTCACGAATTCTGATAAAATGATCGATTTCAGAAGTCAACACATGTCACATAACATTTTCTAAACACCGCAAATACTTAACTAGAAACCACATAAAGTAGAGCTTCAAATTCCATCGCTTTCATAAATTATATTTTGTTCTGCACTTAAAACTATTAGTTCAGCTCATCATGACATTATTCAATATTTTTAGTAATATTGCAATCGTCAATATTTCATATTTGCACTAGTTTTAATCAATCACAATTTATGTTTTGTGATACTACAATTAATTGGAAATAATGTTAAGCTTACGTTATATTTCTTGTATTTACGATACATTACGCTAATTTGTGGGTTTCATATTTCATAAATTTAATGCAATATTTTAGTCCTAAAATTTATAAAATTTTGTCGTAGATTTTATGTTATTTATTTAGTTTACTAATACAGTTTATGAAAATGTGCTTTAAATTTAGTAAAAAATTATTTTCAAAATATATTTATGTCTAATGATATTTATTTTGTAAATATTACGACAGGTAATGACAAATTTAATAAAAAAATGTAGCATTCTTTTTAAGAATTTCATTATTTAAAATTTATGCTAGCTATAATAAATATGAGTTTAAAAATTTCACTAAAATAATAAAAAATCATAAAAGCCATGAAACTTTATTTACAATCAATGTAATCTCTGTAACATAATCCTGATGTTATATTTTCCTTACAACTATATTAATTATTTTTCTGAGTGCACTTTCATATTTTATGCCATTAAATAACGCCTTGTTAAAATATTTTAAATTTTGTTCCATAGACCCAATTAGTTCACTTATTATAGAACCTAGCCCAGTTTTAGTTATATTTTTTGGCCACACAATATATTCAGAACTATCGACGTTGAAATTTAAAATTCTGTTCGCAAACTTTAATTGAAACTTTTTTGCCAGAGTGAGACAAATATTTTTTCGGGAAGTTATAGCATGAGCATATAATTTAAAGCTTTTATGCTTAGCTTCATATTTGAAACACCAAATATTTCGTAGTGGTCCAGAATTTTGTAAAATTGTTGAATAATGGGTCATAATATGAAATTTAGGTTTTAAGGTATCTTGAAATAATTTAAGATATTGTTCGTTATGTGTTTCGATTTTAACCTTCAATATATGAATTGATTCAACTGTTGTCTCAAAGCGAAGAACCATATTAATTATTTCCATAAGATTCAACAAAAAACTCCAAACTTCATCATTTATAGGAATTAAATCTCCTACCATCAGTGGTAAAAACTGAACAAAAGTAAGCATTTCTCTGGCAGACAATCGTAAGTGTCGTCTTTTTAAGTGATTTAAATTTATTTCATTTGAAGCGTTACCTATTTCAATTGCACCGTATTGAAATGTTTGTTTTCTCTTGTTCAATAATTCTAACGAAAAATATTTTTTTATTTGTGTAAAGTGGTGTATTATATGGCACAGGTCATAGTGGCATACACCTTCAAAAATATCATGCATTACATCAACACTAAAATTTTCCACAACATGAAATGAAGGGATCAAATTAAAACAGCTTTCATTGACAATACCAGTTTGTTTTGGATCTTCCTTCTTAACATCTATATCGTAGTTACATACATTTCGCATTTGGTGTTGATCTTCAGTGCACAATGTAATACATTTTTCTTTTGGTAAACGACAAAACCGACAAAATGTACCAGAAAACGACTTACTGTAACCTAATAATGTGTTAAGACTTAGGTTATCACCAAGAATAAGACCTAGAATGAAATGAACGTGATATATTTGATTATTGGCCATAATGTCGAGCCCTTCTTCCTCAAGGAGTTTTAGTTCATTAATAAGAGGTCCAAGGCACCTATTACTTCCGTATAATTTTATGTCTTTCGTTTTGAATACAGCTGCTAAAAACACGTTTTCCAATTTCGCTTCATTAATAGGCATGCATGCGAATGAATAGTAAAAGTTACAGATCGAATGGATTAAAGAATGTGATCCAAGGGAATTATTTATTTCGAACTCATCCGCATATAAAAAATATGGAATCAATAGTTTATTTGGATACAGCTCTTTCTTTTTCTTCCACAAATCACCTTGAATAAAATTTTCGAATTTTTTTCCTTGGCCTAAAAAGTCTATATGTTGTAACATTTTAAGAAGCAAGTTGTCTGCCTCGAGAAACAATCTCAATTGTGAACGTAACGGCAAAATAACACCTTTCACAATTACTTCATCTAAATGTAGCTCTCCCCTGCGCAAAACCGTATTTATATTTTCATTAATAACAAATTCTTTTAAACTTTCCATATACCCGGCGTTCTCTAGTAGTTTTGATAACTTGAAATCAGAACCACACTTTTTAAATGGATCCTTGCACATATTTATAATACTATATATTTCATTTAAAAGGATATCGTTTTTTGTTAATCTTTTTTTGGCAAAGCTTTCAAAAATTTTTAGAAGTTGATTGACTATCAGAGTTGAGACACCTTTTTGAATTTGGTAAACGTCTTTTCTTGAAAAATTATTATTAGAATGTAATGATAAAGAAAATTGTAGTGAATAATGAAACAATTTTTCTATTTCCATCTTAAAATCCTGTTTTTCAAATGATATTTCAGGATTAACTGACGTAGATGATAGAGGTGGATTTTCCTTAACTTCCTCATTTATTGTGTTTTCGTCAAATGGAACAGTTGATGTTTTGAGAACTGACTTATTTGGTGCACTCTTCTGCATTGTTTTTACATTTGGAAAAATAACTGTGGAATGTATGCGTAATATATGCCGCTTATAACTCGAAGAGTTTGCAAACAATAATGAACACTTTTCATCATAACAACGATATGTACTTTTTGCATTTAAATCATGTTTTTTTTTCAAATGATGCATCAATAACATAATATTAGTAAACGGACGTTTACAAAGAAAACAAAACATTTTTTTATCAAAACATAGGTTACTCTATATAGAAGCTATCGATAATAAAATATTTACTAAATTTTGAAAATACTACCTTTTCGTATAAACAAAAACTGTTGTCTGTGTTCTAATATATTTGTAACAACCTACAAACAAAGTTATAATATTATACACACACTATGTTTTCAAAACAGTTTACTTACCCAAAGAAATAAATCACTTTAATTTCACTTAAATTAATTTTTAAGCTATTCAATTTTATACATTTCACAATTTAATGTATTTTAATTTAACTATTAGAGCTTGCGCTTCCGAAATAAAATCGTAAGTGATTTATATTTTCTAACAAAGCAATGCAAAAATATATTGTAACTGTAACTACATTGCAACAGTAAATTCATAAAAGTTAACATGAAAAAACCAGTTTGTAGATCTCTAAACATACAGTTTATGTACAAATACATATTTCTAACGTATCACGGTCAATTGTTTGTGATTTGATACATACATTTTAAGAATTAAAGCATAATAAGTACTTATATGCATTGAATAAATTCTTAAACCGTTTGAAAGTTGAAATGGTTAATGAAATCAAATTATCGATGCCTATAGTGATTATGAATACATATCTCTCTTTCTTTAAGAACTGTTTTCCTCAATTTAACTATTATATTCGTTTTTTAAATCTTTCTTTTCTTTAAAATCATAATCGACAATTGCATTAACAAATTGACAAAATCGAGAGTTGCATGAATAATTCATACGGTTATGAAAAAAATCTTTAAAATTAAAATCATCAGTTCATACCTAAAATGTTTCATACAAATAGTTTTATGAATGCAGATTCATAGGAGTTATGAGTTAATCATAACATCAGTAATTTTTTCCAAAGAATTGTGCATAAAATAAATGAATATTCATTAAAAGTTAATGAATTTCGATGTATGAATGTCGTTCATTAAAATTATTTTCAATAATTTTTTCAGTGTACTAGCGGGACCCTGCTTTGCTACGCCTATAAATAAAGTTTGTGTGTATACATTTTGTTGACGTAGTAGCAATAATTTCAAAGAGTTGTAATGAGAAATGATCTATTTTTTTTTTTAAATATGAATGTAAAAGGATCAGCACTCTAGTTGATCAGTTGATCAGTAAAATATAAAAAAATAGTATTATATATACAACAAAGGATATATAAAAAAAATACGCGATCAAATAAGTTTTCAGGTGTGTCTCTATATAGAACATTAGAACAAACGGAACAAAAATGGATTCACAAATTTTTACAGTGCTCATGCGATTTAATATACGCTTTCTTTACCTGTGGTAGGTTACTAAAAACGTTGCAAACAATTTTGATCGTTATAACATTTTATGGTCAGCAAGGGCAGTAAGAATAGTGACAATATATTCGATGAAGGTATAGAAGAAGTGATGCAAAAAAGGAATAGAAGAAGTGATGTCAAAAAAATCAAAATTATTTGGATGTTTTTGTATTAGAATTCATAGGATGTGAATTCATAGGGTGAGAAATATTTCTATTTAGTCAACATCCTAAGTCATTTTAAAGTCATTATTGATTGTTGCAAATCAATGCGAAACTAATATCTTACACACGGTCAATATATTGGCATATATGTTCCATATATAGACAACATTAATGGAATATTAATTTTTGGGCGATTTTGTGAGCAATTATTGCTCAAAGTAATTATTGAAAGTATTATTCCCGATAATAAGTAATTATTGTCGAGATTAACCTCACACTCATCAGAGACATCATAGTTCAAACTTCAAAGCCATCATACAGACTCAGCCACAGTGGATGAAACAACAATAAAACATATTTTAATTTTCATGTTCAGATAATTTCTAAATTAAAACTTCATTATCTCATATTTATTTAAATTGAATTCTTCATCTGTGATTATACTATTGTAAATTGTATTTGTTCCCGATACGAAACACACAAAAACTGTTTTAAAGAAGTTTTTCTGAGCGAAAATAAAAAATGCTTTAAAATTGCAAAATTCATGTGAATTAAAATAATAACTTTAAGCTTAATCACTCTAAAAATCTCTCAAAACATTATTTATTTTACACCAAATAGTGTAAAACTTTTGTTTATTTAACATTATACCTGTCGCATATTGTCGGTATTTCATAAGAAAGGAAATTCAAGAAAACTCGTTCTGATAACAGCCGTGTTCGATTTGACTGAAGCATTTGAAACAACGAAAAATTTAATATAGGTGTTGTTGTTTTTTCAATTGTTTTAGTCACACTAAACGTACCAAACATTCAATTTACATTGTATCATTTTTATTGCAACAATTATTTATTTTAATAAGGAAGAAATTTTAAAATGTCGTTTTAATTCTATTTCTTTGCTCATGCTTGTGGGCACACATTATATTTTGCGTTTTTCCGTCTAGATGCGTACACGAATAAATCAGAAGGTATTCCGACGTTAGCTGACCACCACGTACAGTTGTCCAGATGTGAGAAGTACGGATTCTCCAAATCTACCACATCCTTGCAGCAATTTTCCTTGTTCTTTGTTGACATAGTCATTGCAAAAGCGAGTCGCACTGGAAACTAAACGTTTGAATTCAAATGCCATATCTGTTGGGATCATTGAAATGCGTAGCAATAGTACATCTCCCACTTTGAATTTTCCATTCAAAATTGATTGTCAATGACTCTGTTCATCATCTTTTTCACCAAAAATTTTTAAAAACATTTGTGCTATTTCAAAATATTTGAAATATTTTTTTAATAAAATTTGTTGTGTAGTTGGAATTACAATACGTCTCACAACAACACATAAAATCCTTTAAGACCTAGGTTCCACACCATCATGTTCTTTAAGATGATGGACGCAAATTGCTAGTGCTAGAAGCATATACAAAGATCATGTAAACATTGTTTTGCTGAAGGATTAAACCCGGCACATTTAATAGTTATATGGAAGCTCATTTCTCCAAGTAAACGAAAGAGTTCATTTTTTTAAAAAAATATAAAAAAATAAAAAATTTGCGTCCATCAACACCTTAGAAATCATGTTGTTGTGGACTTTATTCTTCAAAGGTTGTCATGAGTTGTTGTTACTCACATTGTAATTCGTACTACCTAACACATTTTATTTTAAAAGAAATAGCGTGTCATCATCAAAGAATATTCTATAACTAAGACTAAGGGTGCTATCGTTGATTGAAAAAAGTTCATCCGCCAACATCCCTAGGATATCACTTTGGCTAGTGATATCTCACTACTATTGCCAGTGGTTAACGATAACTCAAGCTAACTCATATGCAAATAGCAGAAATCTAAGAACGCTGGGTTGTCACTCCCATAGATCAAAAATTTAAAATTTTACAAATCTTCCTGCGGGAGTATATATTTAATTCGTTATTGAATTCTTTTTTTATAACTATAAAAACATTGATCAAAGCAAACTACGCTCATAAACCGATATTTAAACAAAAAACCAAATAAAATATTTATCACCAACCACCAATCAAAAAATAATACACGACAATTTGAAAAAGCAAATCGTAGTGTATTTGCACAAACTTCGACGTTAAAAACAACGTTCTAAATACAAATACAACACCATCTATTGGATAACCCAAATTTATGAGGCGTATATCACACTATCAAATATATTGGTCAATAAAAAAAATATGACATTAAATTGGAGAGTGCAAACGTTGTAAAAAAATAGCGAAGTCTACCTAGTTTTTCATCCAGTTTTGATGACAATTTTTTTTACCTCTAATCGTTATATTTTAATTAGCAATACAAATAAGAGTATTTTTCAATTTGATATTGATTTTTGTAAATTAACATAGAAGATCAATGAAAAATTTAAAATAATAAATAAATAAATTTAAATTATTGTTTTCTTTAATTTTTACTCTTATATTTATTCCAACTTTATAAAAACCAATACAACAAATTTTTTACAGGTTCCGAATTCCGATACTTTTTAACACTTCTTTAATTAATATATAACCTCCACAATAGTTATTTAAGTATTAAGGGCAGTAAGAGTGTTTTACCGATTGAGGATATAGGTTTTGAGATCGAGACGAAGTCGAGATCTCTAATATATCCGAAATCGGTAATACTCTTAATGCTCAAAATGCTTATTACATTTTTTGCACGATTAATAAAAATTCAATTAAAACTATTTAAATAATAAAATTCATTCACAAAATTCAAGTATGAATGTTTTAAAGAAAATTTCTTAAAATTTCATTTCAAAATAGTAAGCTTTGCGTTTCATCATAATACTATAGCTTTTTTTGTTGCAAAACTAAAATCCATCGAATATATTTTCAAAATTAATTGCTTTTTTTAAATCTTTTAACTGCATTATTTTTAAATGAATGTTATTTAAATTTGAAGCTAGTGAATAGACGTACACAATTATTTAACTAATAATCGTTTTTATTCACACCCTGAGGTCTCCTTTACTGGTAAGTAATTACTTACTTGCATGATCGGTAAGTAATTACTTACCGACCAGTGATTTGTAAACGAAACTTACCATGTTTATTTACGAATCAGCGAACATGCAAAATCGCCTGATCGTGCAAAAAATGATCAATAACCTTTGGTAACGTATTTGACTTAGCATAATATGCTTTTCGTTTATTATCAAATAAAACAAAACTTTCTTTACTAAAACATATTTGATAGTCTAATAATGGCCTTACACGAAGTTCAAGTTTACTATCAATTGAATAAATTGATTTACGCTGCCATCTGAAAGTTGGCATATAAACCATTCATATTGAACATTTAATTCGCAATTAAAAAATATCTAGGGATTTAATCAAGATAATAACTATCCTATCTCTCAAGCTGGACCACACACATTGTACAAAATTTCATTGAGATTGGTTACATTGTTGCGGAGTTCATCGCGGACAAACATCGTGACACGTGATTTTTATATATATAAGAAAGATTATTCTTAAGTCGCTCAAACATGAAAATTGCCCAAAATTCCCATATAAACTTGTATTAAAAATTTAACCTATTTTCGTATTTGTTTTACGGACAGAAGAGAATAAAATATTTTATATATTATGCTTAATATTGTCAGTAATTGTCAGTAATAGTTCATAAAGAAACTTAAATTATTTAATTGTAGTAAAATGAGAACTTTCATAGATAATTTTTAAAATTATTCAAGTTGTGTTTTGAATGAAATCCCATATAAATTTTATTGAATTTATTCTCTTTTCCCCCTTTTGCAGCGCCAAAAGAAATTTAAATTATTTAATTGTAGCAAAATGAGAAATTTCATAGATAATTTTTAAAATTATTCAGGTTGTGTTTTGTATGAAATCCCATATAAATTTTATTGAATTTCGTTTCTTTTCCTCCTTTTGCAGTGCCATTGCAGCAAATACCGGAACAAAATAATCGCTCAATAACATATGATAGTCTATATGGGCCCTACATGGATGATTGAAAAGTCAATAAAGCAGGTTTGACAGTAAATTAATTAATTTACGCCGCCATCTGAAAGTTTGCTTATGAACTATCCATATTTAACATTTAATTCGTAATTAAAAAATATTTAGGCGTTTAATCAAAATAAAAACTATCCTATCTCTCAAGTTGGACCATTATACACACACTGAACACAATTTTATTAAGATTGGTTAGGTTGTTGCGGAGTTTATTGCGGACAAACATCGTGACACGTGATTTTTATATATATAAGATAGCAGGACCCGGCGTGCTTTGCTACGCCTATAAATAAAGTTTGTACGTATACATTTTGTTGACGTGGTAGCAATAATTTCAAAGAGTAGTAATGAGAAATGATTTTCTTTTTTTTTTTTAAATATGAATGTAAAAGGATCAGTCTAGTTGATCAGTAAAATATAAAAAATTAGTATTGTATGTAAAATAAAGGATATATAAAAAATACCCGATCAAATAAGTCTTCAGGTGTGTAAGGTTTCATGTGTGTCTCTATATAGAACATTATACGGAACAAAAATCGATTCACAAATTTTCACAGTGCTCATGCGGTTTAATATACGCTTTCTTTACCGGTAGGTTACTAAAAAAATTGCAAACAGTTGTGATCGTGATGTCATCTTACTATCAGCAAGGGCAGTAAGAATCGCGACAATTCATTCGATGCAGGTGCATACAAACACATTTACAAATTTTAAACATACACACATTTAAAATCATTTCTCATTACTACTCTTTGAAATTATTGCTACTACGTCAACAAAATGTATACGCACAAACTTTATTTATACTCGTAGCAAAGCACGCCGGGTCCCGCTAGTAATATATATATATATATAATATATATATATATATATATATATATATATATATATATATATATATATATATATATATATATATATATATATATATTATATATATATATACATATATATATATATATATATATATATATATATATATATATATATATATACATATATATATATATATATATATATAATATATATATATATATATATATATATATATATATATATATATATATATATATATATATATATATATATATATATATATATATATATATATATATATATATGTATACAATAATGTTACTAACATTTAATAAAAGAACTCCTAATAAATAAAAAAAACTCCAAAATGGATTTATTAAAAGTAAAATACTATATTTCATTGGGCGGATGAAAAGAGATGCATCATAGAAAAAAACGAAGACGCTTTTCTCTAAGATAAAGTAATTTAAATTGAAAACAAATATGAATGAATAAAACAAAATTATTTTACTTACAAATTAATTGAATCTTTTATAAATATTTCAATACGCAATTGCAGAATATTGCAGAAATTTTTCAAATTTATAAGTAGACAACCGCCATTTAATATCACTAATAAAACCATATTTCACATCAATTTTTGTTTTTTGTTCTTTTCAGATCCTAATTTATAAATTGATTTAGAAAAGTGAAAAGAAAGAAAAGCACATTATTTTTATTCAAACTTTATAAGAACCAATACATTAATTTTTTTTACAGGTTTCGATACATTCTAACACTTCTATGATTAATAAAGAAAGGTTTTGACTTAGCATAATACGCTTTTCGTTTATTATCAAATAAAACAAAACTTTCTTTACTAAAACATATTTGATAGTCTAATAATTGCCCTAAACCGGGCATTCACATACAACGGAAACAGAAACAGAAACCGAATTTCATACAAATTTGACAGCAACTGAAACAGAAACCGAATTTAGAAACAGAAACAGAAACGGAAAATTCGTCTGTTTTGTCTGAAACGGAAACAACTAAAATTGAATTGTTTCAGTACCGAAACTGTCACATGACCAGAAACTGTCACATAATATTAATTATTATGTTGAATTGTGATAACAAAAGCTTTGAATTTTGAATTTAATAAATAGGTTTAATAAATACAAATTATTTGTTTTTGTTATTCTTCAATTTTATTATTCATAATGGATAACAAATTCACAAACTCAAACAAAATTCGGTTTCCGTTTCTGATATTATTCACCACCGTCAACCAAATTAGAAACAGAAACAGAAACTGAAAATTTTCAGTTTCAGTTTCGGTTTCTGTTTCTGTTGTATGTGAATGCACGGCTTTATACAGATGTTGAAGTTTACTATGAATTGAATAAATTGATTTACGCTGGCATCTGAAAGTAGGCTTATGAACCATCCGTATTGAACATTTAATTCGCAATTAAAAAATATTTAGGAATTTAATCAAAATAAAAACTATCCTATCTCTCAAGTTGGACCATTATACACACACTGAAGATGCTCAATATTGTCAGTAATTGTCAGTAATAGTACATAAAGAAACTTAAATTATTTAATTGTAGTAAAATGAGAAATTTCATAGATAATTTTTAAAATTATTCAAGTTGTGTTTTGAATGAAATCCCATATAAATTTTATTGAATTTATTCTCTTTTCCCCCTTTTACAGCGCCAAAAGAAATTTAAATTATTTAATTGTAGCAAAATGAGAAATTTCATAGATAATTTTTTTTTGCTGTCAGAAATTTTATTTTTCATTCATACAAACTATGATATTTAAACAGTAGGCTCTGCTTTAACTGTCGGCAATTCTTCTTGTCGTCGATAATTTTGCTTTGTCGTTATGAAAATTCTTTGTTGTCATTTTTTCTTCTAACAAAATGAAATATAATTTTATCTTAGTAGGCGAATAACTGTTATAAATTTGTAATTTATTTTTGATAAATAAACATAAACATGCAACCATTTGTGAATGAAAACTGACATTTATTATTATTTGTGAATTGCATTTTTACATAATTTTGTATTATTGAATAATAAGTAGAAAAATTTTATTAAGAAACTAATAATTATATTTTAAACAAATTATAATTAAAAAAAAATTATCTCATTAAATACCACTCTTCATTGAAATTTTTTCGAAAATTTTTCAATTTTACTCATTAAATTATTTTGAAGCAACACTGCTCAATCAAACCACTACTTAAACCACTCGTCCTTCGGACTCGTGGTTTATTGTGCGCTTTGATTCGCAGTGTTGCTAAATAATTTAATTCGTAAAATCAAAAAATTTTCGAAAAAATTTCAATGACTCGTGGTATTACAACCGATAATTTTTAAAATTATTCAAGTTGTGTTTTGTATGAAATCCCATATAAATTTTATTGAATTTCGTTTCTTTTCCCCTTTTTGCAGTGCCATTGCCGCAAATACCGGAACGAAATAATCGCTCAATAACATATGATAGTCTATATGGGCCCTACATGGATGATTGAAAAGTCGATAAAGCAGGTTTGACAGTAAATTAATTAATTTACGCCGCCATCTGAAAGTTTGCTTATGAACTATCCATATTTAACATTTAATTCGTAATTAAAAAATATTTAGGCGTTTAATCAAAATAAAAACTATCCTATCTCTCAAGTTGGACCATTATACACACACTGAACACAATTTTCTTAAGATTGGTTAGGTTGTTGCGGAGTTTATCGCGGACAAACATCGTGACACGTGATTTTTATATATATAATATATATATATATATATATATATATATATATATATATATATATATATATATATATATATATATACATTTATATATATATATATATATATATATATATATATATATATATATATATATATATATATATATATATATATATATATATATATATATATATATATATATATATATATATATCAAAATGAGTGTGAAGTAGATCTAGAAAGCATAAACTTTATGAATAGTAAGGTATACAATATATCATCACCAAATGGGCGATATGTATAAAAACTAGTAAACACTAGTTAAACTTTACTACCTAGTTTAATACAAAATTGCTAGTATAGTAAAAAATTGGTTTGAGTATGAACTAAGCTAGGAGGATAGTATTAAAAAACATCGCACTAGGTTGTTGCTATGGCGTTTACTAGGAATTTAAATAACAAACTTTTTGAGTTGTCAAATAAATATATATATAAATATATATTTGTATATATTTCCTTATAGTTATCTATTTATTTAGTAAATTTGAAGAATTTTATGTCAATAATTATAAGAAGAAGTTCAATATTAAAATATTCATTTTATTTTATATTTTTGTGTTTGTTTACATGGAAGTGAAATAAGTTGTTTTATTGAAGAAAAAAAATCTTTATCCAGAACCCGTATTTAAATAAAAATTTCTTCTAAAACTTTGAAACCTTTTATGTTTGATCTTTCATTAGTCAGACATGCAAGAATGAAGATGCAGCCCAATTTCTTTTCAGAACAATTGGCGATAGACTATTTGTCATAAGAATTTTGAAGGTTTTCGTAGATTTGATACGTAATCTTTCGTAGATTGCTTTCAGCTATCAGATGGCAATTTGTGTATTGTTTTTGAGATTTTCCTATACGTTTTTCCAATGTTTTGGGGTGTAAAATGAACTGTGCATTGAATTCGTTAGCGTACTTTTTATTATTAGTCGTGGGCATGCCGTGAATCGTTTTTATTACGTTTCTGGTTTGGAATTGCGGCTTACACAGTCTTTTATTTTTGCGATGAATCATTGGTTCCACCGCTCAAGCAACACTCTGTTTTGTCTTATTTAATGAGCTTATTACCAATGTGTGATAATCGCAGGTGCTCCTCTTGCTAGCGATGGTATGTCTTGGCGATGAGTATATCGAATTATGCAAGAAACATTTGTTTTGATATTTTGATGCCTCGTGGCTTGGTGCAACAGGCTGCCGGGGGTATAACCAAATGTGTGTTAACTAAATAGTTGACATCACTAATGACTGTTAAATACAAGAATTACTCCTCTGTTCTATCATAATTCTTGCAAATAACATGTAGTTCTCAGCATTAATATTTATATTTGGATTAATTTGTATTCGTTACAGTTAAACTATAAGGAAATGCTATTGTTAGGTTTAGTATTTTTCCTGTTATAAGTTGGTATCCGGCTTTTATTTCTGTTGCTATTGATTATGTTAAAGACACAAGGGGATTTAAAACTCTAAAATTAGCGAAAAACGTTTCTTTAGTCTAGTAAAGTCAGAATGACAGTCTTGAGAACGATAAACGAAAAGAACTTTTGCTGTTTAAGAACTATGCTTTCGAAAACAATCTAGAGCTTCTCAAGTGCGTAAACTTAAAAAATTCAATGTGGGTTGGGCAGACTAGAGCGGGAGAAAAGAAGATGAGTTTGAGTTTGAGGTGTTTTTATATTAGAGTGGTTCTTATATTAGAGTAGTTCTTATGAAAATTTTAGAATTTTTATGCTTTTATAGACTCAAAGGGCTTAAAATAAATTTGAATCGTTGTTTTGCTTGATTTGATTTTGTTTTACATCTTTAACTTTCATATCTTTATCTTGATATTAATCTCCGTAACTTTGCCATTTAGGTTTCTTTAACAAATAACATGAGGGGGCTGGCATTGAATAATCAAGTGGCGATTCTAGTCAAAGTACATTAGACGAGCCAGTCCCAACTACCCTTGCAATAACATTGACATGGGCCAAAAATGTGGGTTAGAAAATAATCCTGCAAAAACAGAAGTGATTCTTTTTACCAGGAAGCAGAGGATCCCTGATATTGGCTCCATTGGCTCTGGAGGGAAGTGATCTTGCACTTGCAGAACTAGCAAAATACCTATGTACGTGCTGAATATCTAGGTGGACTCACCTGGAAATCAAATATCACAGAAAAAGTCAAAAAAGCTACAGTAGCACTATCTATACTCATGTAAAAAAGCCATGGAAAAAGATGGAATATTGCATTGCACCTCACATATCCCAATGATTTTACATTTCGGTGATCAGACCGATCTTAATGTACGGTGTGATCATATGCTGGACTGCAATTTCTAATGCTTCAACCCAGTAATGCTTCTCCATAATCTACCCTTTAATGTGCTAGATCAACAGATAACATGAAAATCAACTCCTTGACTCAGCTATAAGGATATGAGGCAATTGTTCTGGATTTATTAATTCCAAGCATCTGATAGATTTTTGAAATATTGTAGATTCAAAATTCCTTTCTTGATCTGTATGAATCTAATTGCTTATTGCTGCTTCAGTTATTATGGTTCTAGATTCCTGATTAGTATTGGACACACACCTCTGGCCACTTGCTAAAATAATTCATTATGACTAGCACATATTTGTTGATGCTATAAGTAGCCGGAAATGGTCCACCTACATTCATTGCAATTTTCTCAAATGGCGCTCCCATATTATGCTGCCTCATATTACCATAACTTCTTCGTATAGGTCCTTTTGCAGTAGCTATTCCACGACACCATTCCACTACCAATTGACATGCTCCTGACCAATAAAATCTACGTCGTAGTTTGTCAAGGGTTTTGTTAATACCCATGGTGACCGCGACTGGTTCCTCCATCACTTTTTTTTAAAAACTTGAGGCATTTTTATTTTTGGGACTACTACTAACATTGATTCTTTAACTGTACCCTTAGAACTTACAGAGGCTGTTCCATTATGACCAATATGACACTGTCTAAGTTTTCTCCTTTTTCACTTACGTAAGTCTCACGTCAATAATGTTTTCCTAGTTTTCGGCCCGGTTACAGTGCTTGCATTCTACCTGGCATTCGTTAACATTTCCATGTGCAGTTCCTGTTAGATGTTTAATGTCAAAATCATAAGCCTGTAAGCGTTTGGTCCATCGTGCTCACTACCCCGCCGGGTATTTAAATTGTAATAAACAACTCAATGCTCCATGATCACTACTCAAATGGAATTACAAGTGTTTGTGGAAATGTTTTACACATAGAACTATAGCCAGCAATTTTCTGTGGGTTACACAATGATCCCTTTCTCGCTTGTACAGTGTCTTCAAGTAATAAGGTATTACTTTTTCTTTCCTATCAATTTCATCGATTTCTTTTCCCCTCCTCCTTTACCATCATTGCTGGTGTCAGTATTTAATATAAATTTAAGATTGCATATGGGTAAACCAGAACTGGTGCAGATCATAATCTTAATTGAAGTTCCATAATCGCATCGTCTTGCTTTTCGGTCTATTTAAATGCTTTATCTTTTCTTTGAAGCATATGTAGGCTCTTAGCAATATAATCAAATTCTGGTATAAAACGTCGGTATTGTACAATCCTTGAAAACTGCAAAGCTCTGATAAATCTTCTAACTTTAAAATACAACAAACTAGAAGTTTTAATCTTTAATAGAACCGAATTTATGAATATTTAAAAATAACTCGACTAGCCAAAACTCACGAAATTCTCGATATTTGGAACCGCTATATTTTCCAAAAAAAAATCCTCGAACACGTATATATCGAATAATCCTCGAATACGTTTATCTTTTTATTCATAGTAAATTTTTTTAAAAAATATCAATGCGCTAATTCACGATTTTCACATGACAAAAATATGTGTTAAAAATTTTAAGGGTAGCTTTCTCCCTTAGTTTTAATTTAAAAAAAATTTAAAATCGATTTTCCGATTTTTTAAATTTACTTCAAAATATACACTTTCAATTAATTCTTACCGCGTGATGGAAGTAGTATCCATGTGAGTGCTAGAGGGCACTGTAGGCAAAAAAACACAGTTTTCACGCAGTTTTAAAACTTTATGATATTTTTTCTCGGAGGCATATGTAGACATATTTTGTATGTGACAGTTTTGACTTAAAATTTTTACGTAAATCACTTCTTATTGGCATGGGTCGCGTTAAACCTTGACCCGTCTCATTTGCAAATCATTTTGCACGTTCCGCATTCCGCTGACACTTGAACGATTATTTAAAAGCCAAAGTGTATAAGTACATACAATTTGGGAAAAAAACGTGCAAAGTACATTGAACCAGAAGTAAGAAGCATTATGAACGAACAACAAGTCTGTAAGTGACACCATTCGTTATAGGTATTGCATCTCATTGATTCCGAATTGTTAATATTAATTACTTTACTCTGAAGATTGGGTCGATTCTGTTTCAGTTATTTCAAGAAGAGTAAATTACTATGTCGTAAAAGCTTACTATTTCTAAAGGTGTCTAAAATTTACTGTTCGTTTACGCAATTTGTAAACTTTATACATGCACGAAAACATATTTCATCTTCCAAATCAGAATAAAAAACCAATAAATTCAATACATTTGTCTTGTTTTCGAATTCATATCACATCTCAAAAAGAAAAAACTATAAATTAACAACCTAGTAATAGTTTTAGTGTGGTAAATAAGACACTAGGTTTGATTATAGTATATACCAGCATAAATCCAGTAAACTTTGGTTTTTATGCATACCAAACATTGCAAACACTCAAAAACAAAACAATTCGATGTTCTTTTTTTAGCAAGCTAGTAAAGTAAAGTTTCGAATACTTTTTTATGCATACGAAAACTAGTAAACACTTAAAAAACCTAGTTACTAGGTTTTATACATATGGCCCAATAATTTTTTTTTCTAGTTATTTTATATGATTTGTAGGCATGGAGTATTCTTTATTAGTAAGGAATTTTACTATTAGTTTTTCGACAGTAAATATAAGTAAAAAATAATAGAATTTGGGATATTTAAATATGATGGATAAATATGAAAATATGTAATATGAACATAAGGTTATGATTATAATATAACTTATGACAGTTATGACAAATCATGACAACGAGATTTTCGGAATCTCGACACCATCAAAATTCAAATGCTAGGAATATAAATGCCTCTTAGTTCTATAATTTATTATTGCTAAGCGCCATAAATTTATGAACTAGAGGCATATTATTTTATGAGAAATAGTTATATTTTGTTCTCTAATAAATATACAAAATTTTTACAGCAAAGTTATTTCTCTGTTCCTAATTGGTCATGCTACGTACCCGATACTCATAAAATTCTATGAATAATATTCATAATAATAGAGCAAGAGCCCGCGATGGCCAGACCTTCGTTGTTTTATAAAAGCTGAAAGTTTTTCTGCGCATACCCCCTACTCAGGTAGGAACGATAAGCGACATATGAAGTTTGGATCATGGTGGCTTTGGCAGGGAGCAGGTAACATAGGGGCCTCCAAAGTTTCGTGAAAGCATAAAAGGTAATTTTTTTATATATTCTTCGGGATAGTATTAGAAGTCACGTCACTCATTGCCAGACACTTACTATCGTGATAACCCCCTGCCAGACACCCTTAAACTTTAACAAATTGATAGAGAAACTTTCAACTTTTATAAAATAACGAAGGTCTGGCCGTCGCGGGCTCTTAGTCTATAACTATAAGCTCCTTAGTGATTTTTGAACAAGTATTCCTTATAAGTATATAATAACCTGGCTTATTCACGGTTGAAAATTAACGTAATTTAAGCATGAAATCGTCGCTTTAATAATGAAATGACGTATACGCAAAAGTATAGTTTCGAGATATTTGAGTTTAAAGTTTGATGTGCGCATGCACTTGCATGGACGGTAATTTATAATTTATTAATTCTTACCCTCAGTCATAAAATAATTCGAAAATGTAAAAATACCAATTCAAAGATACCCTTATGGGGAATGCAGCGCACCTATTATATAAAAACAACGTATAAATAGCATACGTTGTTTCATTATTAAAGCGACGAAATATAACCTATTAAGCATAAAAAAAACCTAGATTTTTATCTGTGCAGTGAAGGTGACTAGAAGGTCACTTAATTGTGGCGGTTATAGATTGATGGGATGAGGATGGCTACATTACTTATTAATAATGGGATAGAGGCGCAAACCTTTTTCCGCTCAATCCTTAAGTTGAATCCTGGTCCATCACCTATCTGTAGGGATACAGGATGACACCATCGATTTAAAAGTTGATAGCATCCGAAGACCAGCAGCCAAATTCTGTAATTGTGAAGCGGTGAAGTGATAAGTTTTTTAATGAAAAGAAACGAAAAATTTTTATCACTTCACCGCTTCACAGTTACAGAATTTGACTGCAGCTGTCTTTCTCATTCTTTGGCGTGTCTTTGGAGGTGGTCGAAATAGATCAAATAAAATTCCCACCAGAATAAGAGCAGAAACTTCAAGTCCTGAGGACATCTGTCTACTTTTAATTGGAGACGTGGAAAAGTCGGCAGGAAGTACGCGACTAATTATCGTTGTTTTTAACAATGCTCGCTTACCCACCTAGTCGTCTCTAATTTACATATCTACTACGGCTTTTGGTCCATATTAAACACTTATTATAAGGGCGTAACCAAAACCTCTGAAACCACAGCAGCTGAGCCTTCGTTAACGAAAACGAATGTGAAGTGTCTAGTGGAATCTTTTACCAACTAGGGCAGCGAACACAACAACAGCAGCAATAAAATGTTTAAATGGCTGTCATGCGTCCGAAGACTCTATGAGCTGCCTCCACATGAATGACCTGAAAGTGTTATCCAAATCTGGTGAGGATAGCGACACTACTGTGGTGGGAAAGAATTAATGCGTTGTAATAATTTAAAAATAAAACACTGTGTTGGAAGAATTGATTTAAACAAGAACTGTCAGTCAGGGCGCCCTTCAAAGGGATTCTCCGCTTCTGTAGAACTTAACAATCAACAGTTTAATTACAGAGTTGGAGATAGGTGGTTTAATAGCTACGGTATACGCCAATGATGGCGTTTTCCATCCCCCATTTCCATGTCGGGTAAATTTTCGACCACGTTAAATGTTCGAATGCAAACAGCACTTGCAATAGAAAACGTAGGAACTCTGATATCAACTCCAACACCCGGGAAGGGTGTGGTCTAGTGGACATGCAAAATACCTAAGTTTTATACTGAATAAGAAACTCAGTTGGAAAAGCCATGGAAAAAGATAGGATCGCAAGGACTCGATGAAAAGAACATCGACTACATCCCTATACAATGCTTTGAAGACGGTTTCAGTACTTCTCGTAACATATAAAAATTATTAAAAAAGTCTTAAAAATGAAAACCACAATTCTTGTATTACAAACAAATAAAACAATTATTGTAGTAAATCAAGTAAAATCAAACCAATATTCATTTGCATAAATCGAAATTAAATTTTCGAACCTTTTCAGGATCCTGCATCAGATTTATAAATATGCTGTGAAACTTCATCTGGCACAAATAATCCATTCCACAGAAACTACGTCAACAGGTGTTCGAAAATCTTTACAGCTATGTCTTATCCCGAAATTTGTGTCTTCTTAATATTTCTGGCCCAATATAATGGGCATGGGTTGTTGGTGGACACGGGTTTTTGGTCAAAAACATGCTTCGCCTGCCAAAAGTCGTAAGTGTTTCGTGACAAACGTTCCAAAAATGGGCGATTCAACATTCTTGCCGGGCGGTTTGAGCAAATCCACATGGAACTAGTCGGTCCATTACCACCGTCAAATAATCACACATTCATCCTGATCATAATATTGATTTACACGATTGTCTGAAGCCATTCCGTTGGTTAATATAAAAACGACAACTGTAGTGCAAGCGTTCGTGGACCAGTATATCTCAAGATTTGGTGTAGCATTTGAGATAACGACTGACCACGACAGTAAATTAAAAAGTTACCTCTTTCAGGAACTTAACAAACTGCAAGGTTCACGTAGGATACAGACAACGTAAACCAGTGCCATGTTGAGGAGATTCCATCGCCTTTTAAAAAGATCTCTATACGATAAAAATAACATCTTGAGCTGAAGCTACGAGGTTCCATTTATTCTCCTTGGGTTAGACTTCGGTCAAATCTGAAATCGGATGTTCTTCAGCAGAACTTGTCTACGGATAGTCACTAAAAGTTCCTGGAAAAGTCCAAATGCATTCTTCCTCGGCGCCATCGACAATTCAAACTCACTGGACAATTCAAGCTCACTGGTACCACAAAATGCCCGGATCGTCCCACAAGATAATATTTTTATTCCAAAGGACTTGTTGACGGCCAGCGACTATGTTTTTATCAGAGTGGACTGAGTTAAGATTGGTTTTACTCCTCCATACGAGGGACAATACAAATCGAAACGACTTCTGAAGTATTTCGTTATAGATATGAATGGTAAAACAACATCTATCTCCATAGACAGACTGAAACCAGCGTACATGACGGACGATTCACCAAGACCGTCTTCGGCTGAGCGAGCAAGCCTACTGCAGGGTGAGTGATGTAGTAATATTTAAAAATAATTAAAAATTATTATAAAAGTCCTAAAGAGGAAAACAACAATTCTTGTATTACAAACAAATAAAAACAATTATTCTAGTAAATCAAGTTAAATCGAAACAAGATTATATTTGAGAAATTTGTGCGCAACCCTAAGATAATGAACGTTATAATTTCTTAATAATCTACAAGAAAAGGAAGATATAGGCTTGCCGTTTGCCTCTTTAAAACAACTGACTGATGGCCGGGATATCTGCATATCCAATAACTGGTGGTCTAACACCATCACCTGCAAACTAAGCAAGCAAATCTGGCACCTACAGCACTTCAAATAGGTAGGCGTGACTCCTTTGGTAAGAGCCATCACTGGTCACTTTACAGGATCTTTGAAGACGAAAAAAGACTTGGCTTTTCCGTCAATGACTTCTGTAGAAATTGTAATGTTGAGGACGAGAAGGAAACACTGTTCCATGTACTATGTACGTGTTCAGAATTGGTCTAAATACGGAACGCACCCTTTGAAAACTCGTACCAACCTGAGTAATTGTAAAATGAGTCAAATATACTTAGTTTCATTCATTAGAAGCTTTAAATGGTTTGTGGAAGGGAAGAAAGAAAGTCCTGTGTGTCGTTCTAATGTTGCGTTTTGATGACAACCACTGCAACCTGACCTAACCCTAAAGGTCTCACATCGTTCGGCAAAACCAACAAAAACAACTTTATTTATCGCTGAACCCGCCATCTTAGATAGGTTTGATACGGATATCAAATTTTAGATATAGTTTACGGGATAATCGGTTTAATGAGCAAAACACGTTTTATTCTCACCAATAGTGTTTTATTTAAAAACAGAACCTCTAATTAATTAATCAAATTTGGGTGCGTTTCACAATAAAAAATGTGCTTCTCAGAAAACTTCTATAGCTCAACTGTCTAAGTAGTCAATCATATAGGTATTTTTAGGGAAATAGATAAACTAAAACTGTAAGCATACTCGTAAATAGAAAGAAATTGATAAACGGTATTTCGTTGAGCGTAGAAAGAGGTAGGCATCAATAAAAATCTTCTTGATAAAATTAGGTATTACATTTTTAGCTATTGATAGATAGTTTGGTATCGGTTTTACAAAATATCACAGTATACCGGTGTTTCGGTATTCGGCATACCGTTGTTGAACGATCTAGTTCGGCGTCATTTGTCATTAGTCTAAAAAAATGAATTGGGTAGCTGCAGATTTTGTGAGACTGTCCCTCTTTAGCAAAATGTTTGGTATACACTTTTAATTCTAACAAATGACGATCAACATGTGGGTTTTCAAAACAAAATATGCATTAACAAATACGGTATTCCATTGCTGATTTAACAACGCGTTTAAATGTAATTCTACTTACAAACAAATTGGGCTAAGTAGTTGTCATAAATTACAATACAGTTCTGTACCTATTTGTAATCTTAATTATTTTTAATAAACCAATCAAACTTTTAACGAACCTTTTCATTTGAACATTTAGTTTTTAATAGTTCCGTCGAATTGTATCAATACCAAAAATAAAGTTATAATATTTTATTGACAACCATCAAGTAACTATTTCAAATAATATATGCATCTTATAATTCGTTCAACAAAATGAAATAATTACTTCAACATTCTTCTCCGCTCTTCAGTGTTATTTGAACAAGTTAAAATATTCAAAACCCTTTCAATCATAAACAAAATTTATAGTACACAACACAATCAATCAAAAGAAAAAAAAATTGAAACTTTAAATAAAAACTATTTAGCAAATAATTCATTCGTCATTACATATTAAACCATAATTATATTTTTTCCTACGGACCAAATTTTATTATTTTGTATAAAATAAAAAATAATCTTTTATTTGAACCAAAGAAAATTCTCTAATGTTAATAATTTATTTTCTTTTATATTTTTATTATTTTTTAGTTTTGTTATGTATTGATCGTAAAAAAATAATCATAATAATACAATAGTTAATAGTTCCTGAAATGTTACACTTTAAACGATAAAAGAATTATAACAATAACAATATCTGTTTTCAATGGATATGTTGGTTATATAGAACAATAATGACCTCTTAAGGCAATTTTAGGTTAATCACGATTTGAAATTTAACTATTTTTATGCTTTTTAGCATCAGCGTTTCAGTTCTAATAAAATAATATTTATGGTTTATTTGTATTAGACTTTTGTAGATAGAAATTTGCGACGAGCCTTGATTAGAAAATAAAAATTCGTATTTTTGTAAGCGAACTATAATTCAGGATTCTCAGAACAAACCCAATTATGGTAGAAACCACTACGCCAGTTTACACCAGAGGGTCATCAAGATCCACATGTCCAAATCAGCTTAATAGAAGGAAACAAACAGGGTGTAGGTCGATCCGACATTCAATCCAAATATCTTTCCATATAGAACAAAATGCAAGAAACTGTTACTTAAAAAAAGCCTTCTTTAACAGAAGCCACCAGATCAATTGTCCTGTCCATTAAGGTCAGAACCAGAAGTTAAGACACAGACACCAAGTTATTAAACGACACATTATTGTTATTAAAATAAAATAATTTTCGTCTACTTTTAAAGAAGAAATAAATTTTAACGATGAAAGAGAGAGAAAAACCTTTAGATCGTGGTTGATTTCCTCAAGAATGCGAATGCAAAACGAAATTTAGAATCAGTTTGACGTTGAATCAAATTGTTTGTGTGGAAGACGCTAAAGTTTAAAAATAAACTTTCTTATAAAAAAATTATAAAACGATAGACGATTACGACGTTTGCATCTCGTGTAATAAAACTCTTTGACACTCGGTGAATTTGTTGAAGATTAAATTGATGGTTCAAAGGTTAAATTGATTTTTTCTTTACAATTCCTGAGATCTGCAGATGCAAATACGGTGCCCAAGTTTTTTTCAGTATGTAGATGCAAATCAATTATTGAGTTTTAATTAACCTGACTAATTAACCTGAAAAACAAATTTGCTGTTTAAATTTTGGTATGTTCTAGGGGAAGGTTGGAATTGTTATATGTATTGTTGTCATATGCATGGATCATGGCATCAGCTCTATTTTAATATTTTTTCCAGTGTACGCTAAAATTTACTGTGATTTGTTTTTTTTTTGTCAAAAAACCAGTTTTACTTCTCCAATGCACATAAAACCATTGATATCGATTGAGCCGTTCACTTGCAATTTGATTTAAAAAATACCATAATTTGAATTTTCACAAATCTTTCTTGCCACCCTGTTCTCAAACTAAACACTTTAAAGTGTTTCTAAGATACAAGTGTTTTTTAGATCACCTGTACTACTTGTTTGCCATGTATTGAGTCGGTCAAAAAATGGAAAGGTTCAGCATCAATCGCCCAGATCACGAATTTCAACTAAAACTAAGATGTGTAGTTCAGAGTTTACCATTTTATTTTATTCGAGCACTCACTTTATTCCTTAAATAGTATTCATGAAGTAAAATATTTATAATTTCAACATCGCTCTTCCTCAAAGAGTGATATTTCTAGTTTTTCAATTTCACTTCAATAGATTTTTTATTTTATTTATTTTATATTTCTTTTCTTTCATTCATTTGCAAAAGAAGAAAATTTGTACCCTTTCGTCATCCTTTTTATTTACTTTTATAAAAGCAGTGGCGTAGCCAGGATTTTCCGTTGGGACGGGTCAAGGATTATTTTATAAGACTTAATAGTTTAACCCAATAAACCAATTAATTAGTTTTATTAATAATTCATTACAATAATATATACTTCATTTTAATGTTTCCTTAATTTTGATTTTTTTAATTAATAATTTTTTAACAAATAGATTAATGATTTTTTTTAACTATCTTAAATTATTTTTAATTAACTTTAATAAAACAAATATCGAATAATTTTTATTTAAAAAAAAAGAAGGCAGTGTTAAAGACTGCCGATAGAAGTGAAAACTTAAATCTGTGAAGTAGTTGTTTTTTTGGTATCTTCCAATTATTGTAGCATCGCAAATTAAAATTTCAGAATGTTTAAATTAAAATCATTAAAATTATTCTGGGTTTCACATCTATCAGCATTCCAAGCAACTATTATATACATTTTTATATTTAAAATAATCAAAGCATATCATATAAAAATTTGCGTCTATCAACACCTTCTAAAGCATGTTGTTGTGGGACCTTGTTCTTAAAAGATTTTTATGCGTTGTTGTGACACACCTTGTAATTTTCTACCAAACACATTTTATTTTAAAAAAATAGCGTATCATCAAAGAATATTCCATAACTTAGAGTAAGGGATGGTATCGTTGATTGAAAAAACTTCTTCCGCCAGCACCCCTAAGATATCACTTTGGCTAATGAGATTGCACTGCTATTGCCAGTGGTATACGAAATCTTAAGATAACTCATATGCCAATAGCAGGAACTAAAGTACGCGTGGTTGTCACACCCATAGATCAACAATTTTAAATTTTACAAATCATCCTGCGGAAAGCTAAGTAAATTCATAGGTATTAATGAGAATTGTTGCCGTTTGCAAATCACTATCGGCTAAGTGCCACCAGTTTAATTATTTTATTTATCATGATTGCCTTCCATGTTTAATCATACATAAGCTATGCTTCTTTGTATAGGATTTATGCGATTTCCGTCTCGTAATTGTGAGCTTAAAATCGATATAATCGATGTTATAAAGTATCAACTTACAAGTATTAAGTCTTCACTTAATTTTAGAAACATGTATTTGTACAATTCCAAACCAACAACATATTTTTTGAAGATGATAAAATTTGTAAATTCATTCTGTGTTAATTTAAATTAAAATACATATAATTTTGATATACAAATGTAATTGTTTCAGGTTATCCTTTCTTTCTTACGTTATTTTTAATTTGATAAAAATTATATTCAACAAAAGAAAAACATTGATCAAAGCAAACTACCGTTTAAAACGATATTTAAATAAAAAGCAAATTATGTGTACACAACAACTTCCCAAATTTTCATGATGATTAATGTATTAATGCATAAAGGACAAACAGACATACTTTCAATTTTATATATATTCAATATTTATTTAGCATGATGACTCGAATGCAAATTGCAAAAGACAGTAGCAATATAACTTAAAAAACTGCATTATAGATCAATTTTTTAAAATTCGTAAAAAGTAATTTTTATTATTTTTGTGAACTCATTAATAAAAAAAAATAATTTTAATGGTATTTAATAAAAATTAAAAAAAACAATAAAAAAATATGTACCAAAATATGAATTGAGCTCACGACCTACAGAACATCAGTCGAGCGCGATATCCACATCGCAATTTGAAACAGAAAGAAATGATAGATGAATTTCATATTTAAAAAATATATTTTTTTGCTCTTCAAAAATGCATATAAAACATGGTAACGCGAATATATAAATTTTACCTCATACAAAATTTCATAACGCGGCTAAAGAAGTTTTCACTTCAAAAATATTTTTACAATATAAAACAAAAATATCGTATAATTTTAATTAACTTTTAATTAACAAATTAACAAATTAACAAATTTCAAATCATTTTTAATTAACAAATATCGAATAATTTTTAATAACTTTAAAAAAGCAAATTTCGAATAATTTTTTATAAACTTTAAAAAATGATAATTTTGGTTATTTTTAAATAGAAATTTTTGTGCTAGTGATTTTGAAATTTAAACTTATTTGAAACTGAATGACACTTTACCTATTGATTCGCCTCAAACCTGTGTCTAGGATGGGATGTAAAAGGATTTTCCTGATTAATCAAATTTCTAACACAATTGATTTTGTTTTGTATTTAGAATAACTTCCAGGACACTTTGTTTTGTCCGATCGTATCTATTGTCCGATCTACGAAATTGCTATTTCCCGCGGCACGGAATACTAGTTATGAAAAAATTGCTTTAATTTATTTCTCAATTCCTATTTCACGATGTACAGAAATAGGGCTACAGATGTACTCATAAAGAAAGAATAGTAGACAAAATAGTATACCAGTGGGCTTAAATAAAAGACGCCAGAATAGTACATTATGATGCTAGGACGTAAAGCTTAAGATTTTGGACGTATGTGGAGTTTGCAAATCGAGGCGCTAGCCGGGATTTGCATCCACATTAACCGCATCGCGCTTACGTCCTTAACTGCATCCCGCTTACGTCCGTGCGTCATATACTATTTTTTATTCGCCGCAAGCAAAATATTTAAAAAAAAAATGTTTATTCTAAATTAAAATTATAAATTTGCATAAATTTTGAAATAAAAATCTGTGGAACAAGTTACTTTTGACATAATATTTGTTTTTTTTTTCCAAATTATTGTATCACTATTTTTTTGTATATAGCGTATGATTTTTTTGTGACACATTAAAAATTGAACTTAAAATATTTAGACTCTTCTTTGAAATCTACCTAAAACAAAAAATGGATACACATTAAATGAACTTACAATCGATTTGATTGCGCGTCTTTTTGTAAAAAAGTAAAATATTTGAACATTGGGCAGTACATTTGAACATGAGATGTTTACATCGAACGAGTCTATCCATGCTACTACATCGGGAGTTGCCAAATGGATGTCTGAGATGTCGCCATTATACCGTCGAATTGGACACACAGTTGCAATGTATTTTATGGTTTGTTGTGGAGCGCCGCAGTCACACTCAGGGACTCTGAAATGCCCCACTTGTAGAAAGAATCAGCACAACTTCCATGTGTAGTGTAGTCCAGGTATGACGTGGCAGATCGAAACCAGGTTGTGTAGAAGTCAAGTTAGTAATAGAAAGGCCACTTGTGTTGTAATGATGCCAGGAGGTGTCCAAGGCATCCGAGATATTAAAATTTGTTGCCAGTAGGTTGCTGTCAGTTTTATGTGGAGGCTTTCTTGACTTCAATCGACAACGAGTGTGGTCACCGTAATATTCGTGCAAGGGTAACGTGATGTTGTTGGTTACCTTTTTATGTTCACGCATGAGAGCATGCAAGCGTCTGAGTGCAGGTGGAGCGATATTGCTTAACACAGGGGCCAAGGTAAAGAGGTGAATCTGATAGTACCACTTATAGTACGCATCGTGGCATGCAGCTGGCAGTTAACTTTTTGAGTATGTGTGCTAGTGAGTATGTGTGCTATCACTATGACAACATAGTGGGAGGTAGGGTTCTGTAGAACGAAAAGAAAGCAGCTGTTCAATTCATTCGTAAGATACCAGGGAAACAAAACTTAATATTAGAATATTAGAACAATTCTTCTAGATTACAAAAACTTTAAAATTTCAATGGGGGGGGGGGTTTAAACCCGATATAACCCGTATGTCGCTACGCCACTGTATAAAAGTACATGAAAAATTAAATAAAACTTTCACAAAAATTATTTACATTTAGCGTTGGAAAGCATCGATTACGAAGTAAAGCATCGATTTGAAAGAAAATTTATGTCAGGAGTGAGAACGATATTTTATTATTTTCACTCCTGTATTTAAGATTGATATTTTTTTATGTTACTCGCTCTGGAAGAACGGAGTAAAGGAGTGATATTAGGAGCGTTTCAAACTTTGGTATAATCTGAGATGCAGACCTTTAAAAACTTATTTCATAAGAACAACAAAATTGTTATCACTAAATACCTAGACCTAAATAAATACCTAGACCTTTCATGTTGTAAAAAAACTCGTAAAAGTTTGCTTAGTATTTTTTCAGTAGAAAAGTTGATATCAGTTGAGCCGTTTTGTTACAACATGATTTCAAATTCCGGTCCGGTTCAATTTTCAGTCCAGGGTTCCATGTTCAGGGTTACAACCAAGGGTCCAGGTTTCATGTCCCTGTTTCGGCGCCATTTGTTGTAATCGTTCTTTTATAAATACAACATTGGGAATTCTGACTGGGAAATCTCTTATATGTCACAATTAATTTCAGAAAAAAAAACTCTATCTATACCAGCGGTTCTTAACCTTTTCGCAGTTGTGCTCCCTTAAAATAAGTTTTTGACAGTCGCGGCCCCCTTATAATAAAATATCTTCTCGGTTATCAAATTCACTATAAAATAATATAATAATCATTAATATGCATTTGAAAACAGTGGACTTATCGACATATTATGATAACAATAGTTTATTGATAGTTTGTAAATATATCTAAAGCAGGATCTTAATTAATCGTGTTTGCAAATCCATTTTGCTGTATACAACACTATCACATAAAGTCTTCGAAATTGAATCCTCATGTAATAAAGATTTGCAAAGGTATCGTGATCCACTATTCCGACTACTATATACTCACAATCACGTCCACACTGCTACCTTGACCTCAGTGGAGGAAGACAATGCCGTTTATCGACAACAAAGAAAAAAATTTGTTCCTAAGCCGAAAAACAGTTAAGAAAGATCTACTTTTAAAATGGACAGTGAGCTCGATAGTACGGATAGTATACTTATTTAAAAATATTGGTTTTATTTCACTTCTGAGACTGCGTTCCTATTGCTGCTTAGTGGTACTTAACCTGCTTAACCTACATTTTTCAGAACTGGTCGTTAAACAATCATTAGGAATGTATGGAAAATAAAACACGCTCAACATCGTATCTGGGGATATTCAATGGTAGTGAGATTCAATGCTAAACACGTTGATTTGATTCATAATAAAAACCCAATGTATAGTAACTATTTATTTGACTAAATCTACTAGGGATTGCAAACCTGGAATAAGCGCTTACTGAATCCGGGATCTCGTAAAAAAAAATAACGAAAAAAAAAACCAAAATATTATTCAAAAAAAGAAAAAAAGAAAAAAAAAATATTATTCAAAAAAAAAAATATTATTCAAAAGAAAAAAACATAATACAAAAAAAAAAATATCGTTCAAAAAAAAAGCAAAAAAAACATATTATTCAAAAAATAAATAAAAAAAATATTATTCAAAAAAAAAATTATTATTCAAAAAATATAAGAACGTATAATCGTCGATTTTTCTTAGTTTTCTTAGTCAAAAAAATAAAAAAAACATATTCAAAAAAAAAAAATATTATCCAAAAAGAAAAAAAAAATATTATTCAAAAAACTAATAATTATTACTTACTTAATTAATTACTTTATTAATTATTACTAGAAGGTAAGGCGATGCCCGTGCTTCCCGGATAAAGTGGTTGAAAACTGTTTTTTTTTGGAGTAAATTCTCCTATAGTTTTTTTTAATGTCATTTAATTTAACTTATTTTATTAGTAATATGTATATAAAAAGTTTGAAAAAAATGTAATAGTATCATTTTACAGTCAGCAAAAGCTATTAGGTAAATGTCTCTAAAGCTATAGATAAATTTACATATTAAATGTATGTTAAAATTAAAACACATTTGATAGACAAATAATAATTAAATAATTTTTATAAATGTAGATGGCAAAAGATTAAGGTTAGGAAAAAGTTAAAATTTTATTTCAAAGATTTAATTCAAATAATTCAATGTATCACGAACAATTAGGTGAGCGTAAATATATTTGTTTATTGGATGTCACAATTGTCAATTACTTACTCTGAAACCACCGTACTCGTCATACAAAATAGGTGCACTGGTTCATTGCTATTGGTTTAGCGTCCTATTTCATAGGACTCGTAGACTTATAATCATTTATCAATCTAGAAATTTTGCTGTTCTGAAGAGGGTCGTATTGCAATTTGCAAATATATTTTATCGATTGTCTGCAATACTCTACTACATTGATGCATACGCCGCGCCGGCCGGTTAAAGAATACCACCACTTTTAATGAATATTTTCGTTTAATGGGTTTTATCGGTTTATGGTCATCGTCTTATTTCGATATTCCTTCCCACAACTTAAAACAAAAATTGGAAAAAATAATAATAAGACTAATTTCATTTGTAAATTCAGACTTATATATTATTATTAAAACAGTCAAATCACACCATTTGTTAACATATTTGCATATATTTTATAGATCCCTTGCAATAACAATAATAGTTTTGAAAGTAATGGAGAAGCATATTTCACTAAATAAGTAAAACACTTTAAGCCTGTAGCTTTGATATTGTTCATAATCTTTTTCTTCGGTACTAAGGTTCCAATGCAAATTCTTGGTTAATCAATGTTTCTAAGAAGAGGAAAAGAAACGCCAATTTCCAATTTTTGAAACCTGTGAGGGCAGTTCTGCTAATGCAAGCAGGTTTGTTTAATCATATATAAGCAATGCTTATATGTTTCGTATTGGTGCTAATGCATAGAAATATGTACATATTTTATATAATTGCAAACCATAAGAACATATTTGTTGTAAATTAGAAATATGTATTTGTTAAAAAATAATTTAACATAATTTTCATATAAATGTACATATTTGTTTGTCACATTATACATTAACTATTCATTTTAATGATAATTCCGAAAAGTGAAAAAAAAATTTGATCAAAGATAACTAAGCGAATAATGTTTTATTATTATAAAATATGATTGATTTAGTAATTTCGTCTTTATTACCATACAGCATAAGGTTGATTTACTAATTTCGTCTTTATTACCATGCAGCATAAAGGTTAAAATATAACTTAAAAAAGCGTGACGCGGTTTCTCGATTAACACCCCATAAAAATATTTACAACGAGCGCAAAGAAGTATAACTTCAAAAATGTATTTTATTTTTCGTTTAACAATTATCAACAATTGTTACAAAGCATGCGAACTCTTTCAATAGCGAAGAACTAGATTCAGCTCTGTCTCAAACAAAAAACGGAAAAGCAGCTGGCTACGATGGTGTTTTTCTAGAATTTCTTAGAAATGCGGTTAAAAATGTAAAGCAATGGCTAACTAAATTTTTCTCGAATATCCTAGTAACCGGGAACCTTCCAAAACATTTTAAGACTAGCAAAATGATAGCGATATTTAAACCAGAAAAAACATGCAATAAAACAGAAAGCTATCACCCTATTGCTCTTTTGAGCACCTGCTATAAATTCTAGAACGACTCATATACAACTGTATTGCACCCATCTTGAATCACCAGATTCCAGTCGAACAAGCTGGTTTGCGTCCCAATCGCAGTTGTGCTGACTAACTGCTCGCTTTAACATCCTATATCGAAGCTGGGTATCAAATACAATTAAAAACAGGGGCAATATTCATCAATCTCACAGCAACTTGTGACACGGTCTGGCGAATTGGGATTATATATAAGTTGTTCAATACCTTGTAGCACCATCTCACGTTTAATTAATAACATGCTGAGTAATGGGGTATTTAAAGTTCATCTCAACAATTCCTGTAGTAGGTCCAAAATGCTTAACAATGGTTTGCCACCGGGATCCGCCATGTTGCCATTACATTTTAATTTGTACAATCATGACATTCCTGACACAACATCAAAGAAATTTGGTTACGCTGATGATTGCAACCTTGCCACTCAAATAAAGACATGAGTGTCTTGGAAGATTTGCTCTCAACTGATCTGGCGATAATGAATGACTATTTCCAAACGTGGAGCTTATTTCTTAATTTAAGTAAAATCGAGAGTTCTTGTTTCCACTTAAACAACAAAATGGCAAAACGAAAACTATCAGTGTTATTTAATGGTGCTGTTATTAAATACAATCAATAGCCAAAGTACCTGGGCATTACTCTCGATAGAATTCTTTCTTTTAAACTCTACCTAGAGAATACGTCAAAAAAAACTTAAAACGAGAAACAATATACTACACATACTGGCAGGCTCAACGTGGCGTGCCACTTCAGCTACCCTCCGCATAACTGCTCTAAGTCTTCTGTTCTCAGTGGCTGAGTATGGTACACCAGTCTGGTTGAACAGCACACATACTCAAAAAGTTGACTGCCAGCTGCATGCCACGATGCGTATTATAATTGGTACTATCAGGTCCACTCCTTTACTTTGCCTCCCTGTGTTAAGCAATATTGTTCCATCTGCGCTCAGACGCTCACATGTGCTCATGCGTGAACTTAAAAAGGTAACAAACAACATCACGTTACCCTTGCATGAATATTACGGTGACCACACTCTTTGCCGGCTGAAGTGAAGAAAGCCTCCCCACAAAACTGCCAGCAGCCTGCTGGTAACTAATTTTAATATCTTGGATGCCTAGGACACCTCCTGGAATCATTACAACACCCTTGGGCTTTCTATTACTAACCCGACTTCTACTCAACCCGGTTTCGATCTGCCACGTCATACCTTGACTACACTAAACCGAATAAGAAAAAATCATGGACGTTGTGCTGACTCTTTCTACAAGTGTGGCATTTCAGAGTCTCCTAATGTGACTGCGGAGCTACACAACAAACCATAAACCACATTGCAACTGTGTGTCCAATTCGAAGCTACAATGGCGACATCTCAGATATCCATTTGGCTACTTCCGATGTAGTAGCATGGATAGACTCACTCGATGTAAACATCTAATGTAGCCAGTATATTTAAAAATGAAAATGTACAAATATTTTACTTATTAACTAAAAGACGTGCAACCAAATCGATTGTAAGCTCATTTAATGTGTATTCATATTTTATTTTAGGTAGACTTCATAGTCTAAAGATCCGATGGTGTTCCCGTGAAAAAAGGCAGAAGTAGGAGGAGAAGGCATGAAAGCCTATATTTACCACATACACGCCACCTTGATGAGCTGGACTTAGTATAAGCTAGTACAATAGTGAAAAGTTGACTCCGAAGGACTCAAAGAAAGCTTCTCTGGAACGACAAGCGAAAGTGCCACAGTTAAAGCAGAAATTTTTAAGCGGACCTAGGATAAGGCTAGGGGGTATCCAAATTTAAATAGGTGGTGGTTAATTAGTGGGGTTTGCCAATGCACGGCATCTGACAATAGATTTCTACCCAAGATTTGCAGCCATAAAAAATGGAAATAATGACTTTACAACAAATTAACGTGATGTGCTGTATGGCAATCCTACTTTCAAGACTTACTGAATAGGACGAATGAATTTCATCCTATTCGAGCAATAGCTCCATCAAGTGAGGAGATTTTTGTCTCTTATCCAGTAATAAAAGAAGTGAAAGCAGCCATTAAAAAACTGAAAATGGCAAATCACCAGGTATCGATGGAATCCCCACATAACTATTTTGAAATGGAGGAGAAGTTTTTGTCGCACGTATATTAGATCTGATTCTTGACTTGGATTATGCATGAACCCTGGCAAAAGTAAACTTTAAACAATATCTAGGAATATACCTCTCGGAAATCTGGATACTGGTGAATATATTAAGTGGAACGCGTGGAAAACTTCAAATACCCCGAGTCTGTAATAGTATCCTAAAATGACAGGCAGGCAGATATCAAATCCCGTGTCTCTGCCGCATACAGAATTTTCTACACATACTCAAAACTTCTGCGATCAAAAAATCTTTCGTGATCATGGAAGATAACACATACGTCGACCTGTGCTTACCTTTGGAAATGAAAGCTGGACACATTCGAGAGGAAGGTCATCCGAACAATTTATGGTCCATTTAAAGTTTGTGAAAATCAGTACAGAATCCGAATGATTCATGAAATCAGAAAACTCAGCACGACAACGAGCAGACGGTAAACTGATTTGTGCCTGTTCTACCTAAAGTGTTAGTTGGTACACATTCAATTGTGACAAAAATGGGAAATGATATTCCGAGCCTTTACAAGTTTACCGTCTTTCTTCCTAGGAGTACTAGGCTGACTATATTGAAATCTCTCGTGCTGCTGGCAAAGACTTTGGGATGCACATTAAGGAGGCTGCATGTCCGTCTGGATGAGGATACAAACGAACTCCTAGCTTTAGAAATCGAGTACAGGTCTAAGGTAATTTTGTCAGTGGCAGGAAACATCCTTAACAGCCGGTTTGGCAAAGCAATAGTCCATACCCTCGGGTGATGTCAATATACACAGAGGAAAAGGGTGCTTGCAGAAGTTGACACCATTACTATATAAAGACGTATTTTTTAGTGAATCAATACGTTTAGCATTGAATCTCACAATTTGACTTAATGACAATAGCTTTGATTATTCCTAGATACCATGTTGATCGTTTTCTTTTACTATATATTCAGCATGATTAATTAACGACTAATGACTATATATAAACCATTTTTTTATAGAAATATAATCTGTTTGAATCAAATAGTTAGCAGAGCGGTTCAGCTGTACAAATGGAAGACATTTTCATTGTGAATCAGAATAACTTTGAAGTGTAGTTTTTGGTATGTTTGAATCGGTCATTTCAAAAACCTCTTAAGTCACATTTTTTTCCAACATGCTTTTTTTGCAGGAAGTGGTTCCTTAAAGGTAGATACATATTCTGGGTAAAAACCACGTAAGTCGATAGCGATAGCATTCCTGCATTCCTGCGTAGGACGAGAGGAACCGCAGGTACGGACCCATGACACTCATCCTCTTTTCGAGGATTCGAATTATATATGAATTCTATACGTATTATACTATTATATATGAATTAACTCATAATTAAGAATGTTGGAGAATATGACTATGTACCATAAACATGACAAATTAATACATGTAAAATGTTAATAAGATTATTTTTAAGTGTTATTCTCAATAATAAGCAATAAAAAATATGATTACTACGATTTTTTTGGTTAAGTTTTATACCACTAACCCTATTTCTCGCTAAAACAACATAAGTCAAGAACTGTTTTTCAGGTTTTTTTCATTATTTCTATTAATAAATTGTAAAGGTTATTGGCTATTTTAATTTTTTACCACTCAAATACTAAATTAAACATAAAAAAGTCCTTTAAAACTCATTTGTTTGTGTATGAAACAGTTTTTATTGATTTCTGAAAAATTCTAATTGAGTGACTTATGAGGTTTTTGAAATGACCGATTCGTTTATAGTATTGAAAGATTGTTGTGTTTCATACAAAATAAAAAGAAAGAAGAGAGTTGAAATGTTAAAAGAAGTTGAAACCTTTAACGACTAACTGGATTTTTTTTCATATACATTAATTGTAGTAAACATTTTATTTGGTTTGGTTTATATTGGAAGTTTGTCGAGAAATGATATCACAGGCAGGAATTTTAGCTGCATGTATGTGAAATTCAGGAGAATTCGTTTATAAAAGTAATGATAGGTCATTTTGTGAAAAGTAAGATGTACAAAAGAAATTGTAAAACTACGTTTGGATTGATGGATTGCTTGATGAGCCATGATTGGATTGTAATTTTTTGTGGATGAATATTCGTCTATAGTGAAATTTTTAAATATAGTGAAAAAATCTAAAAAGAAAAAATATAAAAGTGATATACTTCGTGAGCATCGTTTTTAGGGGGTATAACGGATCATGTGGTAATAATTTATGTTCAATCCCCGGTTTATTTTGGTTCCAAAATAATTTGTTTATATTGTTCAGTAATGGCCTGTACATATGGCTTAACGATTGAATTCTTATATTAGTGTTGGTCAGCAATCTCCTGTGACTATTGGCGTAACAATTGATGTATATTATTGTACTATGTATTTTTATTGTTCAACAATCGCCTGTGCGTTTAGGCGCAACTATTGATGTACACCCAACTCTTTTTTTAAACGGTCTTTTTTTAAACGATTTTGAAATAACACGTTTCAACAAATACATCTATCTTTTTTTTTGAACGACCTTTTTTAAACGATTTTGAATTAACACGGTTCACAAAATATACGTTTTGCACGAATATTTTGTTCTTGCACGAATAACAAAAAAAAATTCTTTAAACTATTTATGATAGTGTAATCAGAAGACGGTCAATTTTTGGCAAGAGATGTGTTGGTGGCTGTTTTTAGATAAACGATCGATCTTTGGCCATAGATGTGACTGCTTTTTAATAAAAAGTGTTGGTAATAGGAAGTATAATGTGTGTCGCAAAAACACATAAATTCTTTTTAAGGCTTGGTCGCACAACAACATGCGTTCTGAGGTGTTGATAAACGTTTTTTTAAACCTTTAAGGGCGTGAAGGGACAAAGAAACATCTATGCATTCTGTCACTATAACAATGACTGATCTCAACAACCTGATTTTTTGCATAGGGGAAACGAATATGATAGAGGCAAGATTAATTCGATTACATCCGAGCACTGCTGGTGACGACATTTATTAAAAACAACAAGTTCAGCAACAGTGCGATGGCGTTGTAGGTAATCAAGATTTGATGTTAAATTTTAATCTTCCACAGTTCGTATAGCTTGTTTTGAGTAGAGTCCAAAAGCGCCAAGATGGGAAGAGATGCAACGCCCTAAACACTTTTTTTACAACAATAAACTTGATAACAATGCTCTCTATATAGGGGCAAATATAGGAGTTACAAATGCGGGTAGAAAGATAGATTAGCAAATAATGGTCAGGTTACACGAGACTGAACTTGTCCTGACACTCAAACTCTATGGTTTGTAGAGCCATGGAGAAATTGATGCGGTGTGAATTTTTGATATCTATTGATAAGGCCTGAGATTCCTCTGTCTGTGCCATCGCAATTATATGATCGTTCCAGAGTAAGTCGTTAGAAATTGAGACACCCAATAACTGAATGCTTTCACATTCGTCTATTTCTTAGTCAAATATTATACTAATTGAAATATCGTTTGAAAACTTGTTGTTCGATCTGGAAAAATCAATGGCTGTGTTGTGGCAGAATTAAAATTAGGGTTGCACCAATTAATCGGAAGGTAATCGGTAATCGGCAATTTTGCCGATTTATTGGTATCGGTTTTTTGTCCGATTAATCGGCCGATTATCAACACATGAGTTTTCAATTGTTTGCATTTTAAACACAATAAATTATAAATTATAAAACACCATAGTCAGCCATACTTGAAAACCTTTTTAAATAAGTATAAGATTGGGGGTTATTTAAAAATATGAGAAATCTGTTTATGTTATGTATTTCTGCATTTTTTTGATAAAAATTAATTTAAAATAATTCTGCTTTAAATGAAGTACTATAATTATTGTCATCGACATATAAGTTTTTTTAAATTTTGCCAAACTTCCTGCCTCTGTAAATAGTTCCTTTCGGATTAAAAAATCTCGATTTGTGTTAAAATATTCGGTGCAAAGTTTCTCGTATGGATCATAATGGCAGTGTGATTCTCGAAGTTGGCCATCCATTGCTTCTGTATTATATATACGTAAGTTTTTATTATTGCCATACCAGAGTAACCATGCTTGAAATAATGACAACAAATTCCTTCCTAGATACATGAATTCACCAAATGTGCTACAGTCGACCTAGATATTTTGTAAAAAATACGGATACGTATTTTATTACCGAATATTCCACAATTAATATTATTTTAATCAGATTTATTAACACAAAACAGCTTGATTTTTTCAGGAATTCCCAACATCATAGATTTTTTGGTGGTATTCGAGACTTTTTTGGTCGCCACGATCCACATTTTCCTGAAATTTGCAATGATTTATGCTTCCTTGTTTGTTAACTTATAGTTTGTTTTGACTTAAGCCCAGTAACGTTCGAAAGGCCGGAGTTCTGGGCAATTTGGTGGGTTTGCCTCTCTTGGCACTAAAACGATGTTGTTGTCTTCATACCACTTTATGGTCGCCTTGCTATAGTGATACGAGGCTGAATCCGGCTAAAAGAAAGTAGATACATTGTGTTGTCTCAGAAAAGGCAACAATCTATTTTGGAGACATTCTTTTATGTAAATTTCAGAATTTATAGATCCAGATGTCACAAAAGATTTGCTTTTTTCTCCACAGCTGCAGATTGCCTGTTTTATGGGGAACTTCGTCATTTTTTTGGTCCGGAACTCTTTGGGTACATTTCCTCGTCTACGAGAAACATAATTATTGGCCAGCAATTGGGAAAAATTGCAGAGCACGTATGTCTCATCGTCCATTACGCAACAATCTTTAGTTTCAAAGAAATCGACTCTCAACTGTTTAGCTCGATTTTTTTGCCACTGTGATATTCTCTGCATTTCTGTCTGGAATTTTTTGCACTTTGTACGATTTGAAGCCGGTCTTGACGTTAATTCTGCGTACTGACTTTTCTGACAGGTCCACTTTTTGAGCCAATTTCCGATTTGAGATGTTTGGATGCTTCTCCATTTCAGACACAGCTTTCCGCACCTTTTTTGGAGAGTGAAACCCTTCTGGCCTGCCACTTTCAGGCTTGCGAGTGAATGTGAGCTCTTCCTTAAAGTTCTTGATGACTTTTGCTGCCGTTTGACTACTCACTTTAGCTTCTTTTGCAATTCGAATAAATGACCATAGAGGATTTTCATTAAATTTTTAAGAATAAATTTACGCACTTCCAAAGTTTTCGCCATTATAAATTCAATTTCGGTCGTACAAAAACAAAAATTGGATGACATAATGAGACAAGTATTGCAAAGATTACTGCATTCAAATTTATTGATAAAAACAAATGGTGTAAAAGTTATGTCAGTTTCTCAGTGTTAACGTTTTTTCTGCCTCAGTCATATTTTGAGCACCCTGGGATAACCTGCTTAAGAGTTATTATATTTTAGACTGAACTGAGAGTAAGGATTTCAGTCTATAATTTGAAATATCACATTTGATTTCTTTTTTGGACAATGTTTAACTACCAGCACGAACGAAAAATACCGGATTTATAGGATTTGTAGAAAATTTTGGTAAGAGTGGATGCAAGTTCTTCGAAAAATAATTTTAGAATAATAGATGAAATGTTGCCCAGACGGGAGGCTTTGTTAATATTTGACTTCTTCAATAGTGTTTCCACAATTTTGGGTTTGAAATGAGGTTCCGTCATATTAAATTCTGAAAACTTGCTTTTTTCAGGAGTTTCCAAAACAGTCGAGTTCAAATCAAAGCGTTCCACGAATGTGGTTTTTCTTGCTGCGTCTGTAGCAATTAAACCAACATCAATAATAGGAAAAGTAGAAGATTTGGTACCAGAATTTAAGACTTAATAGTTCTGTAACACATAATCACTTGATTTTCCGCTTTCCCTTTCTAAATTTCTTTTCTTTTCGTTTTCGTTTTCAGGAATTCAGAATTTGTGATCAATTAAACTAAAGTAACTTTGTGATTCCTTTCCTTTTCAGTAAAGTTTTAAGCAGAAACATTTACATCGTCAGTATAAAAACCATAAATATCGAAAGGGAAACCTTTGAAGATACTTCGGGAACGATTGCACTAAAAGAAAAAATTCAGTCACTACAACCTGTTTTGTTCCAGCCGAATGTTTCCTGGTTTTTGTTTTATGTATATGTAATATAGTGTTTATTTTTATTTTTTTGCACGGATTTTTGTGTGAGATTTTTGAAGTTACACGATTTTTAAATGTCGTGGAACGTATCCCCAAATTTACCATACGTCTCATGTATTTTTTTAAACGATTTTTTTTTAAACGTATTTCTTAGGAACGCATCTACCGTTTAAAAAAAGAGTTGGGTGTATTTTATTAGGGTTCCGTTTTTTATACGGAACACTATTGGTGAGTAGGGCATGGTCGATTAATTGATTGGGGCTAAATATCGATTAACGATTAATATGAAAATTTTAACACCGATTAATCGATTAAATAAAATTTTCACTAATTCTAATATTTTTATTAAATTTTTTAAAACAATACGCTCAGTTGTATATCATATTTAAAAGTTCAACTTTTACAATGACATAAGAATAAACAAAAATTTAATAGCTATCTATGTATTAAGGGAGTAAAGTAGGTCTTTTTCCATAAGAGTGAATTTGTTGCTCTAGGCGTTAGCCTAGGATCTGTATCTCTGTCAGTGAAATTTTCAGACCTTACAAAATTGTGTGTTCAAAAATATACTGTACTAATTGAAAATGATAAGAAACAAGCTGTAGCCTTCAGAATGGAAAGTAATGGAGTTTAATATACTTCAAACCGTAGTTTACTGGTTGAATTAATAACAAAAGATTCCCAATGCAAAAATCTTTTGTTTTTAATTCAACCAGTAAACTACGGTTTGAAGTATATTAAACTCCATAACTTTCCATTCTGAAGGCTACAGCTTGTTTCTTATCATTTTCAATTAGTACAGTATATTTTTGAACACATAATTTTGTAATGTCTGAAAATTTCACTGACAGAGAGAGATACAGATCCTAGGCTAACGCCTAGAGCAACAAATTCACTCTTATGGAAAAAGACCTACTTTACGCCCTTAATGGGCGTGCCTTTACCATGCATGATACTTCCTATTGCTTTCTGTGGATCGTCCTGTTTCTTTTGCAGTTCTTATGAGTGGGTTTATAGGTCCTACCTCTCGTTAGTGTTTACTTGTAGGATCATTTGATACTCTGGCCTTGTATGCTACCGAAATAACATTGCAGACCCTTGATCTCGATGACTGAGGGGGCCTGATTGTTCACTGCCCGATCCGGTGACACGGAAATTCGTCTTCCTACACCTAAAGTTTTTATTCTATGATCTTCTCCATGTCAATTTAGTGTGGAGGCTTAGTTCCTAAGCTGGTTTTCTCTATCACCTGAGGGAAAAGATTATTGCAACCGCTCCTAGCATGGGGAAAATACGTCGATTTGTACCGTCTGTACCCTGTAAGGCCAAGTTACATTTTATTGCTACCGTACATTTTTTAAACCATTCTGAACTGCAAACCGGCGCGTAGAAAATGGCCAAACCAAGCAATTTTGTTTGACCGGGTACAACCTACTATGTCAGGACCTGCAAGAAAGTTTCTGATTTTAAAGTATATTGGGTTCTATACTCTCCATCATCTGTCTTAAGTGGACCAAAAATGTAGTGTAAGATCTAACGCTCAAATACAGATAACTGTGATTCGTCATTTTGTGTAAGGGTTAACGTTTGTGACTCATACATAACCACCGGCCTAATCAAAGTACTGTATAACTTCAGTTCGATGTTAGTTGGCATTGTCAATTTGCTTGTCACACATACTAATTGAAATATCGGGAAACTCGGTTTTTGATCTGGAAACAATCTATAGCTGTGTTTTGGTGGAATTAAAATTGATGAATTTTTTTTACCCACGTTGGCGATTTTTTCTAGGTTCTGGTTTATATTTATGGCAGTACCTCTCCGGGCGGGATTTATTTGTTGTACATTTTACCTTTTGCAGATAGGGCAATGAATGACTTGTGCAGTGTACTTTCATCTGCAAAGCTATATATGGAATTTTCACTATTATTGGTGATTTTCAACAAATTGTTGCTATAAATTAAAAATAGAGTACACCACCGGTAATTAATTTAGACTTCGAAGAAAGGCCATCGATGGATACTGATCTCGGTCGATATCGGTATCGGTCGGTAAGAAAAATTTAAGTCATCGTCACGCCTGATTCACGTTTTTCAAGTTTGCTGTTCCAATAATGGGCTAAATAGTTCAATAGATCAGTTTTTGATTTTTTGTTTCGATTACCTTTAATTGGCTATCAGATATTAAATGGTTTTTTCCAAAAAATTTGATATGTTCGTATTAATATAATGCTCATATATTTTAGATAGAACTGAGAGTAAGGCTATTGGTCTTTAATTTGTAATATCACATTTTGTTCCTTTTTGGAGACGGGTTGGATATTGGCCAACTTTCAGTTTTATGACGAAATCTTTCATCCCGTGTTAACCTCACTCTCTACCCAAATTATCGTGAATGTATTCGTTTGTTCGTTAATAACTGAATTGATATTTATGAAATTTTGTGTCTGCGATAAGGTTAATCTGAGAAAGGTTTAGATTTACAATTGAATAAAATTAGACGAAATGTTGGAGGGTCTCCCGAATACCTGTATGTTTGGAACTTCAATGACTTCTAATCCTGGCTTTCAATATTAATGAGGCTTAGTATACATATAAGGTTTTTTGCTGTTTTCAATATTTCTTCGTACCAAGTTCCGGTTTGTAACAATTCCGGTTAAAATGTTTTTTTGTATTTGTTTAAAGTGTTTATGGAAGAAAATATAAAAACAATGGGGATATCAGCCCTTATTATCTGCTTGTTTTTTTAATTTTATATTTTAATATTTACGAGCCGCCATTTGGAAAAAAAAATTAACGCCTCTAGGAATTTGAAACTACTTATAATTACCAACCTTTTAAGTAAAACAACGCATCTGTTGATATTTTAAATTTGTGTTGGTTGCCAAATTGCTATACTTTCGGAGTGGGGCCGTAAGCCTATAGCCGCCATACCAGGAATTCCCATCGACACCAGAACTGACCATAGATTCTCTCGTTCGAGAGAGTCATAGGCCATAGGAAATCGATGAAAAGTTGGTGCACAGGTATGTTGAACTCTCGGCACTTTTTCAAAATCATTCTTATCGAGAAAAGTGAATCGTTGGTACCTAGGTCCCGCCGGAAGCCACACTGATATTCTCCAAACAGTTGTTCAGCAAAAGGATTGATTTTTGATAGCAAAACGTAGGAAAAGATCTTATAGGCTGTGCAGAGGAGAGCTATTTCTCTGTAGTTTGCACATTGTAGGCGATTACCTTTTTTATGGATTGGTATCAGCATAGCTGTGTTCCAGTCCTGTGGCATGGTTTCAGTCCTCCAGATCATTTGAACAAGTTCAAACAATCTTAAGGATAGAGTTTCACCACCATGTACAATCATTTCGGATGTTATATCGTCGATACCAGGTGCTTTAGTGCGTTTTAATTTTGACAGCGCCGCTTCGAATTCCCCTTTGGTTGGTTCGTCTCCATGTACTTTTGACGCACGAATAAACTTTGCTCGTCGCCCGACTTGTTGCTGGTAAAATATTTCTAAGGTCTACTTGTAGCTCCCCATTTTCGTTTCGAATAGCAGTCGATCTAGTTTGAGGGCCCCTTCTTTAAGGTTTTAACCTGTTGAAAGAAGTTACGCGATTGATGTTCCTTATTGAAGCTTCCAATCTCCTCACACTGTCTCTTCCACCATTCTCTCTTAGTTTGTCTACATAGCTTTGTAACGGCTTGTATTGCTAGTTTATAGTTCTCCTTCGTGGACCTGGTGTTGCGTCCTTGTAGACATTTTAGATAGCAATTTCTTTTGTATTGAATAGTGTCATGGCATGTTTGATCCATCCATGGCTTCTGGGAGAGGTTCTGTTGTCGTCCAAGTATTCCCTCAGCAGCGCTTAAAACAGCATCTTTGGGCAAATACCATAACTTATCGACATCTCCATTAATGGTTTCTGATTTCTCTAATGTTTCAGCAATATGGTTTTGATATCTCTCTTCCGTTTCAGCATTCTTTAATGATGAGATGTTAAAACGTTTCCGTTGATTGAATTTTGAAATGCCTGGATTTGGGTCCACCTTATCGTTGCACATACAAGGAAGTGATCACTTCCAATGTATGCACCTCTAAAAGATCGCACATTCAGAACGCTCGAAAAGAAACGTGCTGTTACTAGAACGTTGTCAATTGATTTCGAGTGTTTCCATTCGGTGAGACTCAAGTCTGCTTATGAATCGATCGATGCAGATCGATCCTCTCACTGACCGGGATGAATTTCATCACGGCTTTTTGTATGCGTGCACCAACAAGAAAGCCAGTACCAAATTCTCTTCGAGAAGGATGACCACTACAGTATAGAGAGTGAGTATCCAAATCTTGTTCTCCGATTTTCGTCTGCCTAATTTCTTGCAGAGCAATGATATCCATCCTATACCTCTCAGCCTCTGTTTCTAGACTTATAAGAGCATCAGAAGCAGCGCTCAGGCTGCAAAAGTTCCACGTTCCAATTCAGTAATCTGGTCCTTTTTCACGTCCAAGCAAAATTCTATTTTGAAATCAGATCTGTTATTCTCTTTCTGATTTCCAAATTTAACAAATTTTTTTTTTCCGGGGTTAGGGTGTTAACCTTAGGCTCAACCCAAATTGTCATGAATGGGTCCGTTCTGCATCTTAAGGTTACCAGAAACAATCTTTTTACACGTTTATGTAGCGAGCCGCTTGATCCAAGACAGGCGCCTGCTCCAAGCCGCCCCTGACATGGAGAACAGACGCTTGAGTCGCATTGGTTTTAAGGCGCCAATTTGTCCTGATGTAGCGTCATTGATTACGCAGTTTTTACTCTGCTTGTCTCCAATACACCAACCTAATTCTGTAAAGTAAATATAAAATAACAGAAAAAACTACTAAAATTATTGATTCTTATCGATTTTTTATATCATTTTCGCAGCAGCACCAGAATGTATTGGATTTATGGATATAATATGGAATCTAAAAAATAAAATTACTCCAGAAAATGCACTTCAAGAAGAATTCAAGATAATTTAAAGTATTCATAACGGCTGTTTTTCCAGTGAAGGTCATGTTTTCCATGAACTTACATGCTCCCTCACACTTGTATTTTAAATTCGTTAAGTTTCATGTGGTGGATTATGTGGAACATTGTTATCATGAATCATCAATAGATCAGCTCAATCATTTATTTATCAAGAATTGTAATCTTTAGTGTATGAATATATTAATTAAAATAATAAAAATACTTTTAATTTAAATTAATCAATCTCTCTATTATTTTAAAATATTATTATTTCAGGGTGTGATTTCGGTGTAATTTCGGCCTACGGTCGGCGTAATTCCGGCCTTGTTTCGGTTAAAATTTCGGCGTTATATAGGCCTAATTTCGGCTTATAATTATTCACATGTCGGCTTGCATTCGGTGTCATTTAGACGTCTTTTCGGCTTCATGTTCACTATATAGGCTATTTTTCGGTGTATTTTCGGCTTCTTAACCATACAAAATCTTAATCTAAAATACGATAAAATTCTCTTATTTTTCGGCCTATTATTTTCACCCGGGAAACCTCAAGCTGCAAACCATTTTCCATGCTCGTGAAGGTAACTGCACTCGCCGCTGCGCGCCTCGTGCGCAATATTTTCCCTCGCATGTAAAATGCTATTTACAGCGCTAAGTATGTAATATACTATTTTACACTGAAAAAAACATGTTCTATTTTCAATCGAAATGCAGTTGTCTCAACCGTAATATTTATGTGAAAATAAAATTTAGTTCAATTAATCTCAAATATTTCAATTTTAAAATGAAAAATTTTATGATATAAGGCCAAAGAAAATTCTTTTCACGGAAATAGTTCAGTACCTCGGAGGTATACTGCTCTATGTGATTTTAGTCAAATTTTCAGTAGAGCAGGTTTATTGTTGTCGGACACTCTTTGTGCTCCATAATTACGTATGTTAATTCTGTTTCGACCAGAAATGCAGTTGGACTCAATTATTGTCACAATATTTATCGGGTTCTTACTAATCTAACTAATCAAACTTGCAATTTTTTTGTTGACTGAAAAATTGACTAGAATGACATAGTGCAGTTTACCTCCGAGGTACTGAGTTATTAACTTGATTCAACTACTGTTATATTGGATATAACACTTTATATTTCAAATACACGTCATGCCGTTGACAGGAAAATGTTAACGGGTATAGTTGTCCCAATCACGGTGAAATTGTTTGCAAATATTTTTTCTTTGTTTGAATAATAAACTGCCAACTTCGAGATGAGATGAGATTGTCATTAATTCAACTTTTTTTTCAGTGTACAAATGTTCAAAATATTGAGAACTGCATATAGTAAATTTTTGTTAAAATGTTTTGATCCGAACCGAATAGCCCTAGACTAGACTAGGGAAAATTTTTAATTATTTTTCGTGGTATAGATCGCAAATGAAAACTTCCTTTTGAATAGCTTTGTTTGCATAGTATAGTTAGAATTTTTTCTAATATCCTTAAATAACGCAGCCTTTAGCGACAAAAAGTCGTTAATTTTAAAATTTATTAAAAAAATTAAAACTAATTTTCCCATCATGTATGCCATCTAGCTCAACTACAATCAAAATACAACATACTATAGTTACTTATGTTTTATGTTTCTTATTCTTATTTTTAATATAAAAAAAATTTCCTCCTTATAATAACTTTTATTGTTGTAAAGTTGTAGTAGGCGTGTAACATAATAAATAATAAAAATAAAATAAAAATAAGAAATCGGTTGGTTTGTAAAAGAAAAAACGAAGACAAGTAGAAGCAAGAAAATAAAAAAAATATAACATAAAAAAATAATAATAATAAAAATGGATAAAATAAGTAGAGATATAAAAAAAACTTTCAAGAAGTTTTTGTTGTGTTTATAGTTCAAGATTTTTTTCTTTTGTTTAGATTTTTTTCTCGTAAGTTATTTTTTATATTTCTTTTTTTTTTGTTGTGTTTGGGTTAAAGAAAAACCACAGCTATTTTATAGATTTTTATAGCTTAGATATAAATATTTTATTGTTTTGATGGAAGCTTGTAATAAACAAAAAAATAATGTTATGGAATAAGAGTGTATGAAAAATGCAGTAGGAAAAAAAAATTATGGTTAGCTTGTATAGGAAAATCGTAATAGTTTAAGGTGTTTACATGATTTTGTAATCCAGCAAACCCTGAAAACAAAAACATCGCTAAACATCAAAAACAATTTCAAATTATATTCGATGATGACGTTGTGAAATTGCACTTGATTTGTTCCAAAGGTAATAAGAAAAAAAATCAATAACACAATCATTAATAAATGTCAAAAATGATGATTTTCACTTTATTTTCCTTCTAAAGTTTTTAAGTCATAGTTTTTGTTTTCAATATTTTTCTTTTAAAATTTTGTAAAGAATTATTTTTTTTTCTTATTACAAATTTAAGGTCAATTTAGATAACGTTTTATTGTTAAAATTTTTTAATTTGTTTTTTATTGTTATAAAGTGTTTTTTATTTTGTAATAAATTTATTTTATAATTCAAAACGAACTGAACGAAGATGTTGAAATATTTGACTTATCGAAAATAAACTACTGGTTTCACCTATTTTATGTTTCTTATTGATGTTTTGAATTTATGTATTTTGTTATTAGATTTGTTAGTCAGCAGAAAATCGTGACAAGGCTCTTTATGTCTATATGTTGTGAGATCGTGATAGAAAATTTATGTTGAATAAAGTTTCAATAAGATTGCAGGTAAGATGGTTTTTTTTTATTCGGATGGTTGTTCAAACAATTTTAAACTCCACCTATTACAATTCATAAACATATATAACAATACATGTGGGATGTTTATTTTACATATAAAAAGAGATAATCCATGGAAGTACAAGTCATCTTTCACCTTACTCAAATCGGCTAACAGAAAAAACTAAAAACAAGGAAACAATCAACTCCATTTTTCTATAAACATAATACCAAATTGAAAAGTTTAAAAAAGATTTAGTTTTCTTTTAGTTTTTTACATTTCAAGTTTTTCGTTTTTTTCAGTTTTCCATTGAATTTTGAAATATGTCTGAATATACAAAAACAGCAAAACAACCGCAACTCCGAAATGAAAAATCCAAAACAATGCATAATATTCGAAATGAAAATTCTAAACTTTTCGTTTTCTCGATTTTCTTCCTTAATTGTTTTTACTTTGAATTTCACAAAACAACAATAAAAAAAACTTTTTGAACACGAAAAAAAAATTATTCTATTTATATTCCAAAGAACTTTTTTTTTTATTTAAACCAAACAAATAAAGATAACAGCAGAAAAAAATAAAAGAAAAACTTTTTTACCTTTCGTTTGAGAAAAAAAACAACTCAGTTTTCCAACTTTTTGTTATTCTTTTGTTGTTGTTTGTGATGGTGGAATTTTCTTTCGTTTGTTATTTTTTAATGTTTTGTTTATTTCTGTTGTTGGCATTACATTGACATGACACTCGCTTTTGTCAAAAGATAAAATGTGTTTGTTATAGGTTATGTTTGTACAATTCTATTCTAGCAGATTTGTGTTTTGTTTATTCTCAATTTGATTATACTTTGACATTTTTCACAGCAAAATTTTTGATATTAAGTCTTTGTTTAGTTTTAGCTTAGTCGTTTTTATGCGGTTTACTTTTGTACAAACTTGAATTGTTGTTCCATTTGCGCAGAATTTCTCTTAAATATATAAAAATATATGGAATATGGATGTATTAAAATCAATAAATGAAATAAATAACAAAAGTTTATCAAAAATACATTTGTTTTTTTACGACAGTAAAAATGACATAAATCCATTCTTTTGTTTTATGGCTTTTTTAACAACATAACCATAAAAATCTATATTGCACTTATGCTATCATTTCATATTTTTGCTTACGGCACATTTTTCTATGTCAACTCGTTTTATTATTTTTGGAATATTTGTATTATTTTCGTATCAATAATGTATACATGATGCCGTGGAATTTTTATAATATTTTTTAATGTCATGGCAATGGGATAATTTAGGTGTACTGGTGGATGAATTCTTGTTAGATAATGGCAGCACTGTCAATCTTGTAAGTGCAAAAATCTCATAGATCTATAATGTTGAACGGCTTGGAACACAAGATACCGTTTGGAGGCATACACTTCAATCCTAAAGTTTGTATATGGTAGAATGCGATGACGAGTATCTTGAAAACTATATCGAGGTGATGAGAAAGGTACGCATAAACGCATAAAGTGGCAGGCATAAGAAACGAAGAAGATTGAAGTATTCTATCAATAAACGCCCGAGAAATCACTCGTGTTTCTAGGAGCCAAATCCTACGCAATTCTGGTGAAGCACAAGAGAGTTCTAGGATGTCTAGAAAAAAGCAAACTTCAACTTTTGGCACTATGGATCGATAAAAACTCTAAGAAAGTCATATTTGCGGCGGTAATTCTCATCTACTGATTTCACAAGATGGTCGTGAGTGGACCACAGTAGACAAATTGTAGTTGGTGTATTATGTTCGAACTATAGCTATTTCGATTGAGAAAGAACTCAAAATGGGACACAAATAGAACACAAAGTTGGATCTATCCAACAAAAGCACCCTTGGCTAACCAAGACCTTTACACACACTACTTTAATATACATTCATTATATGTTAAATCAAAAATTGAAATACTTCAAGCATCCCATTAGTTCATGTTTGATCTTACTCTTCACCCGCTTCCACTCTAGTCAATCATACTGAGTAACCTATAGCATTTAAAATAACAAAAGTTGCGACAAGGTACAGGCGATTGATGCATCGTAACAATAATTCAATATTATGCAGTAATTGTACGAAAATACCTGTCGATGAAATTTTGAATTTCCAAGCATGTAGTAAGATGTTCGGCTTCCGAAAAAGTTCATCGTTTGAAATTTGTGGATTTTCTGAACAAAAAAATTCCAAATGAACAAAAAACAAATCATAAACCTATTTTCAATATCTTTATTTTTTATTTATCTTTATTTCAATATCTTTTCACAAAATATATTTTTATTTTTGATTTTAAACCAAATAGTACTAGAACTTAATTAACTAAAAATTAAATCTTCCTCGAAGTTGAAACTTTAACTCAAAATTATCATGAAAATCGTTTCACAGAACGACTTTATTTTTTAAAAAAAGATATCCATTTATTTCGTCGTTGTGCTTAGTTGTCTTATTTTTCAAATAAACAATACCCATATATTGAAAATCTGCCATATAAACAAAACAAATGAAACAGACAGAGAAAAATTATTCAAACAAACCGTCATTACAATTAGTTCCTTTAAAATCCAATCAATTATTAATACTGCAAACATATTTCAGTTCAAACATCACAAAATGAAGCACCTTATTAATGATGGCAAGATCAACACACCTGCGCAGAATCAATATACTCTAGTTCGTTATCTATTTAACAAAAAAAATATATTTGTTGCTCATTAATAAAAATAAAACAAAACAACAATTGATTATACACCGAAATATAAGATTCGTTAATTGAGTTGGAACGAAAGATATACATTATGAAGTTATAAACTAAAAGATGAATTTATTAATACAGCGAAACGTTGTATACGGTCAGATGCTATTTATGAAATGATCTTAATTTGTTTGATAGTACGGATAAAGGTACGATTAATGTGATAACTGTTTTTAGATTTAAAAGAAAATGTTTACTGATCAGATTTTTGTTGGTCGTTACAAACTGTTCTTTTTTTTAAATTTATCTTCAACAAGAAAAACTGATCAAACAAAATTGTTTATAATTTTATCATATCTTTGCTTTTATAAAAGTAATAACTGTAGTAGAAAACTGTTGAAAGTTGCACTTATTTGACAATAACTCAAAAACTACGCATCGCAAAATTCTAAAAAAAATTGCAAATTACGTGCTCTTTCAAATGACACCCACTCGTTTGAGTCCAAAAAGGATTTTGTTTACCACCCTTACCCTCATCCCCCAAAATACACAGAAATATATTTATTTGAAACTTCGCTGTAATTTTCGTTCAAAATTTACCAACCTTTCTGTGTCTGTAAATTTTTTAAATTTGTCTGTCAATTAACGTCGAAACATAGTTAAGGAAGGGGGGGGGGGGGGGGGGGTAATGGACTAACAGTGGCGCTTTTTTGACAAAAAATCAAAAACTGCGTATTGCAAACTTCTAAAAAAATTGCAATATTTATTGCAATATTACTTCTAAAATCTATTGCAATATTACTTCTAAAAAATTTGCAATATAACACTTACACAATATATTGCTATTGTTTCGATTCTCCATACAACTTGTGGAATAAGAAAGAACTGATATAAAATGGAGCATTAAATCTATTAAAATTGAGAAGGACATTTTTTAAAAGAAATAAATACATCTTGATTTCATGATTTTCAAAAAATTTTAAAATTGTAATAGCTCTTTTTTGATACGGTAACAACTGCTCAGAAATAAAATAGTGATACCAAACATCCCAATTTTTTTAATACGTTTAAAAGGGATGGATACATAGAGAGCCAACTTGTAGTTCCAGGTGATTTCATTTCTCGTTTCGCAGCATCAAAATATTCCTGAAATTCAGATAACATGGTGGTCCGTTGGGGGTTTTCAAAACGTACCTATCTCCCTAAAAAATATTTAAAACGCAGAAGGCTTAAATTCCATCGCGGATTTGACAATACTAAAACCGATAGATGGCATATGCATTTAAGTAAAATTATCGGGTGATCGATATCTTTCTGAAGCCTGGTAAAAATTAGGTTGGTGCAACCATTTCAAAATAAGTTTTAATTTAAAACGATTCTATTATTAAATGTGAAAAATCCCGCACTTTCCAAGTTTTTTCTCGCTTTCCCGTTTTATATGAAATAGCCCGCAAACGGGAAAAAATCCCGCGATCTGGCAACACTGCCCCATTCCCTAAATACACAGAAATATAATTATTTGAGACTTCGCTATAACTTTCTTTCAAAATTTACTTCCTGTCTCCGTGAATTTGTTCAATTTTTGTTGTCAATTAAGGTCGAAATCCAATGGGAGCGACCAACTTTTTGTTGCACTTTTTGACAATAATTCAAAAGCTACGCATTGCAAAATTCTGAAAAAAAATTGCAATGTTCAAATGACACCCCACTTGACCTGGTTTTAAATGATGTTTTTACCCCTTCTCATTCCCACCCCTTTATAAATATAATTTTGAGTATTTCACATTTTTCTATATTTTTTGTTAAAAACTTACTCATTTTTCTATCATTCCAAATATATTTTAAGATTTTCGATCAAATAGGCTCGGAGTTAATCAAAGCAATAAAACATAAAGAAAACGTCATTATTCAAAACTTTACAAAAAATGGTTTGGTGTTAAATTCCAAAATACATTTTTAAGGAATACTGAAGTGGAGCCCTTTTATATGCTACTCGTCTCGATAAAAAAATGTATTTTCTCAAAGGCTTCACATCGTACTTCTGTAAAACAAACGAAAACAACTTTATTTAACTTTTAACCTGTCATTTTGTGTGGATAGGTTAGTTTTATAAGCACCTCAAATTTTAGGCTCATACTTTAGAGGATTAATGGTTTAAGAGATAATCGATTAATGCGACAAAAATGTTGTAGTCTCACCAATAGGGTTATAAAAACAGAACCCTAAAAATCATAAAAATCGCATCACTCGGTTGGAATTTTTAAACCAAAAATTTTTTAAAAATAAGCAACTTAAGGGATGAAGTGAATAAAAATAAAAATAACCTTTTAAGTATAAGGTAATACTTTTAAGTATAAGTATTTACTCATGTTTCAGTGAATAATAGAAACTTTTACTTAAAAGTATAAACTGGAAAATTTTTAAGGTAATACTTATTGGCATGTACTAATGCTTAAGGTAATACTTATAATAGTTTTATTTGATAATTTAAACGTCTTACCAGAAAAACGGATAACAATAAAAGAGTTTTAGGGCTTCTATAGATAAATTTTATAACTGTTTCTATATTTTTAACGCTATAATACTACGAAGTGAGAATAATAACCCTTACATCTCGAGTGCGAATGTTTAAAGCAGCAGCGCAAATGAGTGTTATCGATCTATAAGACCGAAATGTAATGTACTTAATTCGAGTTCACATTAAAGTTTCCGACCAAAATAGAAATATAATTGTATAGTGTACAACTCGTATACAACTCTTACAACTTGTACATACAGATATCCATTGAAATACATGAGTTGCGAGTTTTAAGGGCTAAAACATTAGCATTAGGGAGTGAAATTAAACAAAAAAAGTCGGACAAGTGCGAATAAAATTCGCTCGCCAAGGGTTCCGTGCATGTAAAAGAACACAATATCAAAAATAAATGACATGAAGTTATGTTGTAAAGTCTTTATATCGCCAGACTATGAACGCATAACAGAATAAATGTATAATCGTAGACGTCAATTGTAAATGTCAATCACATCTACATTGATCAAAAATGTTACTTGAGGTTAAATCTTATCCTTAGCTGTTTATGTTAACTAAAGAAAGATTTAACCAGTATTTTAATGGTTTAAATTGTGAATATTTGTTCTATAAATCAGCGTCGAAATATAGGTTGATATACATACACTTAAAATAGCACTTTTTTATAAATAACTAAAAAACTGTGCATCGCAAAATTCTAAAAAATGTTGCAATGTTTCTTAAATTAAGTGCTCTTTCAAATGACACCCCACTCGCTTGGGGTGAGATAATTCAAAAACTATGCATTGCAAAATTCTAAACAAAATGGCAATATTTCTAAAATCAAGTGTTCTTTCAAATGACACCCTACATGACCTGGTTTTAAATGATGTTTTTACCCCTTCTCATTCCCACCCTTTTAATGAATATAGTGATGAGTATCTGCCACTTTTCTATATTTTTCATTAAAAACCTACTCATTTTTCTATCATTCCAAATATATTTCAAGATTTTCTATGAAGTAGGGTCGGAGTTAATGGGGGCAATAAAACATCCCGAAAACGTCATTTTTCAAAATAATACAAAAATGGTGAGGTGTAAAATTTCAAAATATATTTTTAAATAATGCTGAAATGAAGCCCTTTCATATGATACCCTACTCGTCTCGATACAAAAATGTATGTTTTCAAAGGCTTTACATCGTACCTCTTTAAAACAAACGAACACAACTCTATTTATTTTTTAACCCACCATCTTGTGTGGATAGGTTAGTCTTATAAGCATCTCGAAGTTTAAGTTCATCGGATTAATGGTTCACAAGATAATCGAAATAATGTGAAAAATACGTTGTACTCTCATCAATAGTGTTCCGTATAAAAAACGGAGCCCTAAAAAGTGTTTAATATTATCTGTAAGAGTTTTACGACCAAGTTTTACTAAACATTCAAACAATATCAATTTTTTTTCGAATAATATTTAAAATGAAAGATTTATGTTGATTACAACAGATAAAAATATTGCGTCGCTGATGCATAGGCAAACTTCACCACAGCTATGGCAACAAACGGTTCTGAATATAAAGTAAGCTGATATCCATCAAATACTTAAATTAATGGATAACCAATGTTATAGATTTCGCGCAGTTCTAATTATAAAAACATTAACAAAGTTGTAGTATCTTAACTATGGATGGTAACTATTCGACTTTTTTAGGTATCAAATCCGGTTATCGAATATAGCAAGTTTTCAAAATAACCGGTTAACCGAGGAAAAAAATTCAATCAAAAATGTGTTTGTAAATCACAAATAACTTTTTAAAAGAAGTATTATGATAACACTTCATTTAAAACATACCAGAATAAACAAAAAAAAAAGTCCAAGCGGTAGGATATCCGATAGAAATAGGTAGATTTCAGGATCAGACAGCTTTGTGTACCCGTAGAATTAGATGTATCAGATTAGTTTAAATAAAAAAAGTTGAGCTGTGTGTACAAGGTTCGCATATATGAAGTGAAACTTCTTAACGTTTAAACCAGGGTTGTTTATATACACGTTTAAAACGTTTTATAAGTTACACGTATAAAACGTAACGTATAATATGTTTTTGACGTATAAAACGTATAATATGTTTTTGTCTTTGAAATTCATTCATAAAAAATTAAAAATATTTCTTACTTGAGATATTAAATTATATATTTAATTTTTATACTTAGTAAAACTATAATTAGGTAGTTATAAATTATTTATATATTTTATAAATTATAAAACAAACTATTTGTTTGTAATTTTCTTTTCTTATTCTTTCTAATCAGTCTAATCAATCAAGGATCAGTTTTTATTAATTTATTAATTTTTTGCTATTTTTAGATCCACGGGTGTGACAACCCCGCGTACTCCAGTCCCTGCTATTGGCATATGAGCTAACGTGAGATATAACATACCACTGGCAATAGCAATGAGATGTCACTAGCCAAGGTGATATGTTGGGGATGTTGGCGGATGAACTGTATTCAGTCAACGGTAGCACTCTCAATCTTAGCTAATGAATATTCGTTGTTGATGGCACGCTGTAGCTTGCTTGAAGAAATGAGCCTTAATATAACTATATATCTGAGTTTTAATCATTGAGAAAGATACAGCGTCCCATAATCAAGGATTATGTCATTACCCGTGTTCCTTTTAGGTAAACTTGCTACCCGAACCGAATTTTAAATGGAACGACTTAAATGTGAGGTGTATTAGATTTTTGATCTTCTACAACTCAAATTCTTTCTTACCACACGTTTCCGACATTTTTTTTTGATAATGAATTGTTTTGACAATTTTGAAAAACAATATTGCTAAACAACGTAAAAGAAAATTATTAGTTTGACAAAATTTTAAGTTTAAATTTTATTTTGAGTTTGTTAAATTTAAGAAAATTAATGAAATATTAAAAAATTTCTGAAAATTAAAATTATGATTCATGCAAAATATAAACAATTAAAGAAAGCTGACAGAAATATGACATTTAGGCTAGAAATTCTAAATTTGAATAAACATTTGGGCAAACATATTTGAAATTATTCTCTAAACTGACAAAAACTCTGGCGGTGAATAGAAGCGTAAGTTTGTCACGTAGCTTTACCATCATTTGATATGGTTAACTTGAAAACGAAATTTAGTACAAAAGTAAAGGAAAATGTGGTAAATGGAACACACTTATTAGCTGGACTATTGGCAAACCTATTTTAGTTTTGTTCCTGCAAATTTTTAAAACGGATTTGCTTTTTATCTCTTATTTTATTTTTATTTTCCCTATCCTATCACGAAATATTGGCCTATGTCATATTTTATATGTGATAGGATTTATGGTTTAGTTATCCATTATTTAACAAAAAAATATTAAAAACAACAAGAAAAAAAGATTTGCGTCAATTAACATCCTTAGAACGTATGTTGTTGTGAGACCTTGGTCTTAACAGGTTTTTATGTGTTGTTGTGACACATATTGTAATGCCTACTACACAACACATCTTATTAAAAAAAAAAAGTAGGTCTTTTGATACTAATGATACTAATGAAAATAAAAAAAAACAATTAGAAGCGATTTTAAAAATTTTTGTTTCAGAATAGTATATTTTCCTACAAGAGATGAAAACTTTGATTTTTCAAACGTTTTTATTTCGCGTAGGAAATGCAATATTTTCTATGATAGTATATAATCGATATTTACTTAATAAATTAAAAAATTAGAAATAGACAACATATAACATTCAAAATTTATATTCTGTTTTTTCATGGTTGCGTTTTTTTTAAAAAGCTTTGTAAAAATTATATGAAAAACAACAGCAACTACAATTTGTTATTCTTTTTACACTAGTGAAAAAGAACCCATTTTACGGGCCATTAAGCGTGATGAAAATAGACTTTTCATATGCTATCACAGAAAATAGTTATTTATTGTACAAGACGATAAAATTGCACTTTATCTTCGAGAGGGATTTTAGCGTCGAGGCGTCAGCCGAGACGCTAATAAGCATCGAGAAGATAAAGAAATTTTATCGTCGTGTGGAATACAACATTTTTTCTATAGCATTTGTGGAAGAAGACCAAAAAATGAAGAAAAATCAATGATAAATGTAATTTAAAAGTGTCAGGAAAAAACAGTTTAACGAAAAAATGAGTATAGGTGGCTTTGATAAATTTTTAAATTGTATAAATAAACAAACAAATCAATTTTTTTTGTTCAGCAAAATACTTATATAAAAATACTTTATCTACCCTTGCTGTTAAAGTACTACTTTATCTACCCTTGATGGAAAAGTGCAACTTTTCCCTCTAATTTTAGTTGATAAAAGCACGTTTTAACAGTGGAAACAGAACAGAACAGAAAAAAATATGTTTTTCTATGCGAAAAGTCAATTCACTAGTGAAAAAGAATAACAAATTATAGTTGCTATGGTTTTCCTATAATTTTACAAAGTATTTTAAACAACGTAACCATGAAAAAATAGAATATGAATTTTGAATGTTTTGTTGTCGATTTCTAATTTTATAATTTAGAGTAAATATCGATTATATATTACTATCATAGAAAAAATTGCATTTTCTACGAGAGATAAAAACGTTTTTCGTTCGTAAACATGTCTTACTCGACGCTAGCGCGTCTCGTGAACAAATGTTTACTCACGAAAAAAACAATGTATTCATCTCTTGTAGGAATATATACTTTTCATCTATTATAAGAACCGCAAGGACGATATATTCGATGTATCGGAAAAGTGTAAAAAAATGGGATATTTTTTGCTTAACAACTTTTAAATGATAATGAACAGTAAGATAAGGTGCGTTCGATTTGACTGAAACAACTGAAAAAACAACAACAATTGCATTCAATTTTTTAGTTGCCTCAGTCAAATCGAACACGGTTATTGTATGTACAGAAATCTTGATGGTTGGCGTTTGTATGTAAGACCAGGAGTTTGATTATTATAAGTATGTCAGAGAATGATTTTCATTCATTATCATTCCAAATTTGTTTGACAAACATTTACTAAGTGGGAAAAAATTTTGCATTAGAAACATTTGACCCATAAAATTAATTATTTAGTGTCATGAAATGTTATAGAATTTATGAAATATGGTTCAATCCAGCTTCAGCTACTCCCATCTAATAAGAACAGCTGGAAAATATTATTTTGTTGCAGAATAAATATCGTTTTTTCATAGCAGTTAGGGAAATTATTAGGGATTATCAGAGAGATGTTTTTAAGAAAATTTGTTGTGTGAATCTGGGTTGCTGCACTTCTAATTAATAGGCACAGTTTGAAAATATTAGGTTTTTGCAGATCAAATATTGTTTTTATGCAAAAGTTGTGATAGCTGAAATATATATTTACGTCAAACGGTATAGTGAGAAGTTTTTTGACTGAATTTAATTTCCGTCATTGTTGAATAATAGGTACGGTTGGAAATGTCAAATTGTGGCAGACTAATTTTTTTTTTAAACAAATAATTATATTTTGAGAAGAAGCATTTACATTAAATGTAGAAGTTTTCTCAACTATGTAATAGGAATAGTTGGCAAGAAATTATCATTGTTAACGTTATATTTTCTAAGGCAACTGTTCCTATAAGTCCAGAAAACTAGGCTTTATAAATATTAAATAATACGAGTAAGATGAATAATACGCCCGCGATAATATTATATAAATGTATTTTTATTTATTAAGGATTTTACTTTTATACGGAATAAAACGTATATAATTGTGTGTTTTATACTGTACGTTTTATACGTTTTATACGTACGTTTAATACGTGTTTTATACGTTACTTTTTTATACGTTGCACACTGAAAAAAATATAGAGCTATAAAAGCTGATTTTTTAAGTATTTGCTGCCATCTAAATAGCGCAAATTGGGATAGTAGATTTTTATGATTAAATATGCTATTTTAAATGGCAAAGCCAAATAGCTTCGAAAGGCAGTTATTCTGTTAATATTACCAAAAAGCATAACATGCTATTTTTTTTACTAAATATTAGTACTAGTACTGAATAAATTCTTATAAACGCCATTCATCTATTGTGAAAACAGCATAAAATATCGGAAAAAAAGACATCCAAATCTTTACAATTGTATGAAGTTAGTACAAAACTTTGCTATATGAATAGCTTGCTATGCTGACTAAAGCTAAGCAAATACCACATGTACATTGGAAATTCTGCAATATCTTCCAGCACAATATTTAAACAGGGAATCAAATAGTGCAATGATATATAGCAAATTTTTAGATCGAACTAATCAGAAATAATGCTTTATATAGCAGTGAATATAATATAATTAGTACGAAAATTTGCTATATGAATAGCTTGGTATGCTGGCTAAAGATAAGCACATACCACATGTACATAGGAAATTTTGCAGTCATCTATTGTGAAAACCGTCATAAAATATTGGAAAAAAAGACATCCAAATCTTTACAATTGTATGAAGTTAGTACAAAAATTTGCTATATGAATAGCTTGCTATGCTGACTAAAGATAAGCACATACCACATGTACATTGGTAATTTTGCAGTATCTTCCAGCACAATATTTAAACAGGGAATTAAATAGTGCAACAATATATAGCAAATTTTTAGATCGAACTATTCAGAAATACTGCTTTATATAGCAGTGATTAAAATATGCATTAGCACAAATTCAAATATATGTGTTATAATTTAAGGGTAGTTCCATGTTTAAAACAGCTATATTTAATAAAAGTATTATAAGAGAAAATAAAACTAATAATTGAATTTTTATTATCTTTATTACAAAAACTATTAAGTACAGTAATTTTATAAAAAACTATTAATTATTATAATATTATATAGAAATTAAATTTATATTACATATTTAGTTGATTTGAAATCTATTAAAGAATATGTTTTACAAAGTTCCATATCAAAAGCAATAAGTTTTTAGGTAGATTTCATATAAAAATCTACCTATTGCAATGGGCTTCATCTCGGAATTTCGGAAAAATTTTTGTGCCAAACGACTATATATGATAAGCGGAGACAAAAAAACAAAAAAAAAAAAAATTTATATATATATATATATATATATATATATATATATATATATATATATATATATATATATATATATATATATATATATATATATATATATATATATATATATATATATATATATATATATATATATAAACGATATGAGATATAACGAAAACGACCGGCACTCTCACGGTCGCATTTGTTGAGGTAGATCAAAAAAATTTTCTGTACTTGTGTGTTTTAATAATATCTTGGACAAGTTCGTGAATCAGCAAAATCCGACACGTGGTTAAGAAACTAGAGGCTTTTTTCTGAAAAAAATTGATTTTTTAAAACCGTTATAACGGCCGTTTGGATACTAATATTTCAAAAAATTTAACAAATTTATAATCTTTGGAATCTTTTTTATCAATTTGTTTTAAAAAAAGACCTCTGCAGTTAGAGGTTCCTGAGTGAGCGGCTCCAACAAAAAAGTTTGCAAAAAAAAATTTTTTTTTGAAACAACCGGCACTCTCACGGTCGCATTTATAAGGCCAGATCAAAAAACCTTTTCTAAACATGTGCGTTTTATTAATATCTTGGACAACTTCGTAAATCAGCCCAATCCAACACATGGTTAAGAAACTAGAAGCTTTATACTAGAAAAAAACTCTGTTTTTTAGATCCGTTATAACGGCCGTTTGGATTCTAATATTTTTAAAAACTTCATAAATTTAGAATCTTTGAAACCTTTTTAATCAGTTTTTTTCAAAAAAAAGACCTCTGCGGTTGGAGCTTTCTGAGTGAGCGGCTCCAACAAAAAAGCTTGTAAAACACAAAATGCGTTTGAATCAACCGGCGCTCTCACGGTTGCATTTGTGGAGCCAGACCAAAAAACCTTTCTTAAAAATGTGTGTTTTATTAATATCTTGGACAAATTCGTAAATCAAAAAAATCTGACACATGGTTAAGGAACTATAGGCTTTATACTAGAAAAAAAAGTGGTTTTTTTAATCCGTTATAACGGCCGTTTGGATACCAATATTTTTAAAATCTTCATAAATTTAGAATCTGTGAAAACATTTTAATCCATTTCTTATATATATAAACCTCTGCAGTTAAAGGTTTTTGACTTGTTGGCTTCAACAAAAAAGTTTGCAGCAATCCCCAACTACAATTTCCAAAAACCTTATAACAGTCAATGTCAACCTTATAACAGTCAAAAAAATAAAAGATTTGAATAGAAAAAATTATTTTTTTTTCTTAGAAATAAACTATTTTGATATTTTGCAGTAATTGCACGACATATGATATAGAGTAGGTTTGTGTCATAAATTGTCACACACATGTTTTGTGGTAGATTTGATATTTGTTTGTTGCAAAATTGGATAGATATAATTTTGCTTGTAGGTAGCTAATTTTCTTTTTAAAATTTGTTCAATATCTGTTTGAAATTAGTTTGTTTTGTTTAAACTAATCTGATACATAAGATTCTACTGGTACACAAAACTGTCTGATCTCGAAATCTACCTATTTCTAGCGGATATACGTGCCGCTTGGACTTTTTTTGTTTAGAAGTTCTACTACGTGACAATATTTATGACTGTCATAATAAAGAGTTTCTAGTAACTGTACTAAAATATGAATTTTATTGCATCTACCAACAGAAATGTGCAAAATTTTACCAAATATTTTATATTCATCTTCATTATCTGCTACAACGACAACCATTCCGATTTTTGTTAATGTATTTCTAGTAATGATCCATTTATAAAATATTGGATCGTCATTATTAATTAGAAATGATAATATATTATTTTGTGTTTCTGAAAACTTAATTTTAGATTCAGGACCATACGAATCAATAATATCTGACAAATTTATACCGAGAATTTTGTTTTGTTTTCATAACATATATCTTTCCAGAATTGTAAGACATATATTTCTGTGGGATCTGGTGAAACGAGCAACATATTTAAGTATTATTTGTTTCCTTCAAAACGCATTGACCAGACTTGCACAAGTGGTCCTATAGTTTTCATAATTGTGGGATAATGTAACATTAAATGGTGTTTTGGCTTTAATGGAAGATTGAAAATTTCTATAAAGCTTTTATGATGCTCAGAAATTAATATTTCTAGTAATAAAATAACATTGTCTGAAACAACATCAGACAAAACTATATCGGTTATTTGTTTTAAGATTAAATATAAATCCCACTTTTGGTTCCCCACTTTAACCCAGTCACCAATTAAAAGTCCGAGATATTTTGAAAACCACATAATTTCAGATGAAGAATATTTCAATTTTTTTAATTTCAAATGATCAATAGTTATTTGCTGTGGTTTATTAATTCTTTCGCAGCTTCCAAAATCAAATACGTTAATTCTATTGTTAAGTTCATTTAAAGTAAAAAATTTTTCAGTTTCAATAAAACTGTGTAATATCAAGGCTATTTTATAATTCAAAATACCTTCAAGAAGATCATGCATTACATCTACAGAATAATTCTCGACTGCATGAAAATCTCTAAGAACATTAAATACACAATCAGAAACTATTCCAGTCTCTGTAACTGATTTTTTTCGAACATCTTCGCGATAGTTAATTTGATTTCATAAAATAGTTTTATTTTCTTTCGTTAAGCTGTGCATAGTTTGCCGGTTGACTTTACAGAAACGACAACTATAATTCGCTACGAAGCATTCTGTGAAGCCCAGCATTGAATTAAGACCTTTATTATCACCAACACAAACGGTCAAAACAAAATAAAAAATATTTCCATTAATTAGAATACCAGTAGTTTCTAGTTCTTTTAGTTCAGATATTACTGATTCAAAAATTCTATTTCCATAGTTTTTCCGGTCTAGACTGTTAAAGAGTAGAATTGGAAAAATTAAATCTAATATTGAACGATATCTCGGATGTATAAAAGGAAACGATATGTAAACAGCACCTAGATTTTGAAGTCCTGATCTAGAACCTAATACATTATTCCCCTCAAACTCATCAAAATATAATATAAGTGGCAAAACTACAGATTCTATATTTTTATTTTTTATGAATGAACATTTGTTTTTCCAAAATTTTGTTTGCATTATATTCGATAATCTTGTATCTGTTGTTAAAGACTGTATATATGAGAAGCAATTTTCTAATAAACCGTCGACTTGAAAAAATGATTGTAAAATATTTTTAATTGAAACAACGGCACATGTAACATCAATATTTTTCTGGAAAACTTTGTAATTATTCCGAATAACCTCTATACGTTCGCCAATTATAATCGACTTGGGTCTAAAGTAGTGAACAGAATCTTTCAATAATGATAAACGCCTATGTTCAGTATTAGCTATATTGAAACTATTTCGTATTTTTTCAAACGTGTTATTGATTAGATGAACCGTACCTCGTTTAATTTCGTAGTTTTCCAAAATTTCATTTACTATCAATCTTTCAGCGACAGAAAAAATTTTGCTTTTTAAAAATAAATCAAAATGTTCAATAATTGTTTGGACAGATTTTCTGCAAATATTGTGATTATTATAAATTTTGCTAAAGAAATTTAACACGTCATCACTTATTTGATTTCTTAGTTCAGCAGATTCATTTATATGAGAAATATTATTCCTGTCAATTAAATAGTCATTTTCATTAGTGCAATTAGATTTAGTTAATTCCATAAGATTAATGTTGTCGTTATATTTTTCTATTTCATTTTGAAAATGTTGATTAATATGCTTATGCTTACGAAAACTATTCAAACTAGTAAAAAATCTGATTGGTTCACAGTCATTACATTTTAAATCCTTACATTCTAATTTATGATATATGCTTAAATGTTTAACATAATATTTTGCTGTAGGAACTTCAATTTTACACATAAAACAATTCATGATTATAAAAAATTATAAAAGTAACAATATAAATAAAAACTTACAAGAAATTTACAAAATATTAATTTATATAAATCTTAAGGAAGTCTTGATAAATCTTTCCACAACGTTAAGACACTAGAATAGTAATAATCATATGCAGTGGAAATATCAAAAACGTATTTTTGTAAGAATGTCCACACTGGCTTTGATTCTTCGGGATACTTGCAATTCAATGTATGAATAATTTTGAAGCAAGCCTCTACAGCAGACAAAACAGTTTCAAATTTGTATATCGACTCATTCAAATACACATATGAAGCCTCAATCTCATCTAAAACAGAATAAACTAAAGTAAAATAAATATCAATATGCATATATATAATACCATAAGTCTTTCCAACGAGAATAACTCCTGGTTGGAGGGTGATTGATTTCTCAAGCTTTTGTTGTCTTAAAATTCTTACTGTTTCAGTTACAAGATTTCCGTCCTAAAATTAAGTTTATTAGATATATGAACATATATTATATTATATGGCAATGTTTAACTTGCTCCAACAATAAAAATGATTTAAGTACTTCCACATGGGATACTTTTATACGCTTTGGAGCATTTTTTTTTGCTTTTAAGTTCTTTTGAGGTGCCAGTTATTTTATCTGGTGATAAATTAGTTTCATCAAGAACTTGAGGTTTAGGTTTTGCATAAGCTGAATTACCTAATAGATGCGTCAGAATCAAAAGTCCTTTGAATTGACAGCTGCTTTTTAAAACGTCTTTTATTTCTTTTTTGTTTTTGGATTTAGCATAAATGATTATTTTATTTTCGATATCGGGCCAGATACTGTAAAGCCTGTTAGCATTGTTTGGAAACGCTTTATCGAAATCCCCGATTAGTAATGTTGATCCTTTATCTGTTTTTAAGACTGGAAACAGTTGAAAATATTCATGAACAGAAAACTTGTTATTCAGAATGTTATTTCTGTACTCTGTTGATTATTCCATAAATCACGAATTTTATCCCATGGTGATAAATTTTTTTTTAGATATTCGATGCTATCTAAAATACTTTTGTCGATATCGACGTGAATTACAGAATCTTTAACCGGTGCTAAATCCTTTTGATCTTTTATTAATTTTGCTTTTAAATGGTTATAGGTGTCCCACAACTTACCAGTTGCGTGGCGTTTTGTTACTGGATCATTAGGCAAATAATAAATTGCTATGATTTCTTTTTCAGTTGGAAATATCCGAATTATTTCTTGTATAAATTGTTTAAATCTATCAGTAGTGATTTTAAATTTTTTGGGAAATCCTTGTATTTCGAATTCTTTATTGATAATAACTCTTGATAGAAGATTTCTGTTTGTGTTGTCCAAATGGTTATTAGGTAGATTTCATATAAAAATCTACCTATTGCAATGGGCTTCATCTCGGAGTTTCGGAAAAATTTTTGTGCCAAACGACTATATATGAAAAGCGAAGACGAAAAAACAAAAAAAAAAAAAATTTATATATATATATATATATATATATATATATATATATATATATATATATATATATATATATATATATATATATATATATATATATATATATATATATATATATATATATATATAATAAACGATATGAGATATAACGAAAACGACCGGCACTCTCACGGTCGCATTTGTTGAGGTAGATCAAAAAAATTTTCTGTACTTGTGTGTTCTATTAATATCTTGGACAAGTTCGTGAATCAGCAAAATCCGACACGTGGTTAAGAAACTAGAGGCTTTTTTCTGAAAAAAATTGATTTTTTAAAACCGTTATAACGGCCGTTTGGATACTAATATTTCAAAAAATTTAACAAATTTAGAATTTTTGGAATCTTTTTTATCAATTTGTTTTAAAAATAGACCTCTGCAGTTAGAGGTTCCTGAGTGAGCGGCTACAACAAAAAAGTACGCAAAAAAAAAATTTTTTTTGAAACAACCGGCACTCTCACGGTCGCATTTATAAGGCCAGATCAAAAAACCTTTTCTAAACATGTGCGTTTTATTAATATCTTGGACAACTTCGTAAATCAGCCCAATCCAACACATGGTTAAGAAACTAGAAGCTTTATACTAGAAAAAAACTCTGTTTTTTAGATCCGTTATAACGGCCGTTTGGATTCTAATATTTTTAAAAACTTCATAAATTTAGAATCTTTGAAACCTTTTTAATCAGTTTTTTTCAAAAAAAAGACCTCTGCGGTTGGAGCTTTCTGAGTGAGCGGCTCCAACAAAAAAGCTTGTAAAACACAAAATGCGTTTGAATCAACTGGCGCTCTCACGGTTGCATTTGTGGAGCCAGACCAAAAAACCTTTCTTAAAAATGTGTGTTTTATTAATATCTTGGACAAGTTCGTAAATCAAAAAAATCTGACACATGGTTAAGGAACTATAGGCTTTATACTAGAAAAAAAAGTGGTTTTTTTAATCCGTTATAACGGCCGTTTGGATACTAATATTTTTAAAATCTTCATAAATTTAGAATTTGTAAAAACATTTTAATCCATTTCTTATATATATAAACCTCTGCAGTTAAAGGTTTTTGACTTGTTGGCTTCAACAAAAAAGTTTGCAGCAATCCCCAACTACAATTTCCAAAAACCTTATAACAGTCAATGTCAACCTTATAACAGTCAAAAAAATAAAAGATTTGAATAGAAAAAATTATTTTTTTTTCTTAGAAATAAACTATTTTGATATTTTGCAGTAATTGCACGACATATGATATAGAGTAGGTTTGTGTCATAAATTGTCACACACATGTTTTGTGGTAGATTTGATATTTGTTTGTTGCAAAATTGGATAGATATAATTTTGCTTGTAGGTAGCTAATTTTCTTTTTAAAATTTGTTCAATATCTGTTTGAAATTAGTTTGTTTTGTTTAAACTAATCTGATACATAAGATTCTACTGGCACACAAAACTGTCTGATCTCGAAATCTACCTATTTCTAGCGGATATACGTGCCGCTTGGACTTTTTTTTGTTTAGAAGTTCTACTACGTGACAATATTTATGACTGTCATAATAAAGAGTTTCTAGTAACTGTACTAAAATATGAATTTTATTGCATCTACCAACAGAAATGTGCAAAATTTTACCAAATATTTTATATTCATCTTCATTATCTGCTACAACGACAACCATTCCGATTTTTGTTAATGTATTTCTAGTAATGATCCATTTATAAAATATTGGATCGTCATTATTAATTAGAAATGATAATATATTTTTTTGTGTTTCTGAAAACTTAATTTTAGATTCAGGACCATACGAATCAATAATATCTGACAAATTTATACCGAGAATTTTGTTTTGTTTTCATAACATATATCTTTCCAGAATTGTAAGACATATATTTCTGTGGGATCTGGTGGAACGAGCAACATATTTAAGTATTATTTGTTTCCTTCAAAACGCATTGACCAGACTTGCACAAGTGGTCCTATAGTTTTCATAATTGTGGGATAATGTAACATTAAATGGTGTTTTGGCTTTAATGGAAGATTGAAAATTTCTATAAAGCTTTTATGATGCTCAGAAATTAATATTTCTAGTAATAAAATAACATTGTCTGAAACAACATCAGACAAAACTATATCGGTTATTTGTTTTAAGATTAAATATAAATCCCACTTTTGGTTCCCCACTTTAACCCAGTCACCAATTAAAAGTCCGAGATATTTTGAAAACCACATAATTTCAGATGAAGAATATTTCAATTTTTTTAATTTCAAATGATCAATAGTTATTTGCTGTGGTTTATTAATTCTTTCGCAGCTTCCAAAATCAAATACGTTAATTCTATTGTTAAGTTCATTTAAAGTAAAAAATTTTTCAGTTTCAATAAAACTGTGTAATATCAAGGCTATTTTATAATTCAAAATACCTTCAAGAAGATCATGCATTACATCTACAGAATAATTCTCGACTGCATGAAAATCTCTAAGAACATTAAATACACAATCAGAAACTATTCCAGTCTCTGTAACTGATTTTTTTCGAACATCTTCGCGATAGTTAATTTGATTTCATAAAATAGTTTTATTTTCTTTCGTTAAGCTGTGCATAGTTTGCCGGTTGACTTTACAGAAACGACAACTATAATTCGCTACGAAGCATTCTGTGAAGCCCAGCATTGAATTAAGACCTTTATTATCACCAACACAAACGGTCAAAACAAAATAAAAAATATTTCCATTAATTAGAATACCAGTAGTTTCTAGTTCTTTTAGTTCAGATATTACTGATTCAAAAATTCTATTTCCATAGTTTTACCGGTCTAGACTGTTAAAGAGTAGAATTGGAAAAATTAAATCTAATATTGAACGATATCTCGGATGTATAAAAGGAAACGATATGTAAACAGCACCTAGATTTTGAAGTCCTGATCTAGAACCTAATACATTATTCCCCTCAAACTCATCAAAATATAATATAAGTGGCAAAACTACAGATTCTATATTTTTATTTTTTATGAATGAACATTTGTTTTTCCAAAATTTTGTTTGCATTATATTCGATAATCTTGTATCTGTTGTTAAAGACTGTATATATGAGAAGCAATTTTCTAATAAACCGTCGACTTGAAAAAATGATTGTAAAATATTTTTAATTGAAACAACGGCACATGTAACATCAATACTTTTCTGGAAAACTTTGTAATTATTCCGAATAACCTCTATACGTTCGCCAATTATAATCGACTTGGGTCTAAAGTAGTGAACAGAATCTTTCAATAATGATAAACGCCTATGTTCAGTATTAGCTATATTGAAACTATTTCGTATTTTTTCAAACGTGTTATTGATTAGATGAACCGTACCTCGTTTAATTTCGTAGTTTTCCAAAATTTCATTTACTATCAATCTTTCAGCGACAGAAAAAATTTTGCTTTTTAAAAATAAATCAAAATGTTCAATAATTGTTTGGACAGATTTTCTGCAAATATTGTGATTATTATAAATTTTGCTAAAGAAATTTAACACGTCATCACTTATTTGATTTCTTAGTTCAGCAGATTCATTTATATGAGAAATATTATTCCTGTCAATTAAATAGTCATTTTCATTAGTGCAATTAGATTTAGTTAATTCCATAAGATTAATGTTGTCGTTATATTTTTCTATTTCATTTTGAAAATGTTGATTAATATGCTTACATAGGCGTAACTAGGTAGGGGCCCAGAGGGCCCGGCCCGCCCTAGACGAATCTTGGCCCCCCCTAGAAGACAAAGTTCATGAAGTATATATAACAGTTAGGGAAAATGAAAATGTATTTCTTTAATAAGGCATTTGCTGTTCAAAATTATTTCAAAACGTACAATAATATTATCAATGATATTATTCATATTACCGATCTTCATTTAAATTTAATAAGGAAGTTTAATAAGCACTACCAATAATATTGCTACAAAAGTATCTATAAAATGGTCGTTTATCTTATCGGTTCACCATAGTAGCGAAGTTTAAAAAAGCAAACATTTTCTTTCCAACATGTGATGTGCCAGATGTCAGAATGTCAAATTTTTTTTTTTTTTTTAATAAAATGTGTTGTATAGTAGGAATTACAATATGTGTCACAATAACACATAAAAACCTTTTAAGACAAAGGTCCCACAACAACATACGTTCAAAGGTGTTGATGGACGTAAATCTTTCTTTTTTTGTGTTTTTATATTTTTTGTTAAAGAATGAATAACTAAACAAAAAATCCTATCACTGACAAAATATGACATAGGCCAAGAATAGAGAAAATAAAAGTAAATAGCAAACTTTTACAAAAATTTGCTGAAACAAAACAAAAATGTAGTTGCCAATAATCCAGCCGGTTGCATATTCCTTGATCCTGTGACGCACCGTCTTTCTTGAAGTTTAAAGCCTACACATAGTTATATGAAGTCTCGTTTCTTCAAGGAAGCAATAGCGTCTCATCATCAAGGATAATTTCACAGCTAAGATTGAGGGTGCTACCATTGACTGAAAACAGTTCATTCGCCACCACCCCTAAGATGTCACCTTGGCTAGTGATCTCTCACTGCTATTGCCAGTGGTATGTGATATCTCACGTTAACTCGTATGTCAATAGCAGGGACTAGAGTAAGCGGGGTTGTCACACCCGTAGATCAAAAATAAAAAAAAATTCAAAACAATAAAAACTGATCCCTCCATGCGGAGTTCATAATTTCTGGAAAACCACACCTTCCTATTTGTTCAACGAAAAACATCGCAATAAGAACAATATAGACTTCGTTTTAAAAAAATACGGTCTCATTGCTCCATAAGACCTTGTTTTTTTTATCGTAAATTAAGAAAATTTAGTAAAAGGGACAGTTTTGATCTGTTTATCTTATAAGCACATAGTACATAAAGCAAAAATTAAAAAAACAGAAAAAATTCTTTTCAAAACTGTAATTTAGCTTTTTTCAAAGGCCTGTAATTGACGACGGAATTCGAAGTCTGATGGATTTATTTTTGGAATTATCTGAATTTTGTATGGCTGAAAATGAAGATCGTTGTGCACAGTACTGCATTAAATGGTTGGGGGAGTGCATGATTACTGTAAACAATGAATTGTTATTTTTGAACTATTTTCTATTTTTATTTTTTCAATAGTTTTAGAGACTAGGAATGTAAAGTTTAATTTAGAAACTAGGAATGTTGATTTTGTATAATTTTTGTTTGTTTAAAAGTTACTAAGTGAGGATTTATAAAAATATCATACTGATATAACAATTTATAATTTTATATGATTTTTTTCAATTTTAATTTGTCAAACATGTCGATTTTAAAAAGAACATTTTTTTCTTTTAGTTTTATAATTTAAAGATTTATTATTTACACAAATATATATCTAAATATAAACATAAATAACTGCAAACAACATAGCATAAATAACTGCATTCAAATCGGTAAATGTAGTAGCAACGACGTCAAAAGTGACACTAAACCACCGGCAATTTCACCGTTCATATTATGTAGGTGCCGGGTCATAATGGCGTTAAATGCAACTATATAGCAGACAGATTTTCTAGGCAAAGGACTGAACTCGATCTTCTACAAGAAATGGAAGCTCTAAGCGAGTCGTTTGCTTCTCTCAAACAACCAACTTATGACAGGGTTAAATGCGTAATCTATAGATCGGTGGTCACTGGTCAAACACCATTAGCTGCAAGATAAGCAGGTAAATCTTCCCTAGACCAGACCTACAGCGTTCCAAAAAACTTATAACCTTGAGTAGGCAGAAAACTAGTTCATTGTTAAAGTCATCACTAGATCTTTGGAAAGCACCAAAGTGTTGATTTGCAGGAGCTGTAAGGAGGAGGGTCAGGTGGAACCAGCGTTTCATCTACTTTGCACATGTCCAGCATTCGCCCATTATACGGCAAACTCATTTTGGAACGCACACATTTAAAACTCTCACCGTCCTGGATAATTTTAAAATCACGCAAATACTTAGCTTCATTAGAAGCTCCAAATGGTTCGAGTTGGGGAACGAGATTCTTTGGTATCACAACCGACGTATTTTGGTCTAAGTATGTCATCCTGATGTTGTGTTTTGGTGACAGTCACTGCAACCTAACTTAACATAAATAATCTAGCAAAAAAATATAAATGACCGTCAATTTGAAAATTAACCTCAAATTGACACACCCGTTATGTATTAAAAAAATAAAAATGGAAACTTTATTAATTATTTTACTCAGCAATATTATTGGGGCCAGGTCCACCCTAGAACAATTTCCTAGTTACGCCAATGTATGCTTACGAAAACTATTCAAACTAGTAAAAAATCTGATTGGTTCACAGTCATTACATTTTAAATCCTTACATTCTAATTTATGATATATGCTTAAATGTTTAACATAATATTTTGCTGTAGGAACTTCAATTTTACACATAAAACAATTCATGATTATAAAAAATTATAAAAGTAACAATATAAATAAAAACTTACAAGAAATTTACAAAATATTAATTTATATAAATCTTAAGGAAGTCTTGATAAATCTTTCCACAACGTTAAGACACTAGAATAGTAATAATCATATGCAGTGGAAATATCAAAAACGTATTTTTGTAAGAATGTCCACACTGGCTTTGATTCTTCGGGATACTTGCAATTCAATGTATGAATAATTTTGAAGCAAGCCTCTACAGCAGACAAAACAGTTTCAAATTTGTATATCGACTCATTCAAATACACATATGAAGCCTCAATCTCATCTAAAACAGAATAAACTAAAGTAAAATAAATATCAATATGCATATATATAATACCATAAGTCTTTCCAACGAGAATAACTCCTGGTTGGAGGGTGATTGATTTCTCAAGCTTTTGTTGTCTTAAAATTCTTACTGTTTCAGTTACAAGATTTCCGTCCTAAAATTAAGTTTATTAGATATATGAACATATATTATATTATATGGCAATGTTTAACTTGCTCCAACAATAAAAATGATTTAAGTACTTCCACATGGGATACTTTTATACGCTTTGGAGCATTTTTTTTTGCTTTTAAGTTCTTTTGAGGTGCCAGTTATTTTATCTGGTGATAAATTAGTTTCATCAAGAACTTGAGGTTTAGGTTTTGCATAAGCTGAATTACCTAATAGATGCGTCAGAATCAAAAGTCCTTTGAATTGACAGCTGCTTTTTAAAACGTCTTTTATTTCTTTTTTGTTTTTGGATTTAGCATAAATGATTATTTTATTTTCGATATCGGGCCAGATACTGTAAAGCCTGTTAGCATTGTTTGGAAACGCTTTATCGAAATCCCCGATTAGTAATGTTGATCCTTTATCTGTTTTTAAGACTGGAAACAGTTGAAAATATTCATGAACAGAAAACTTGTTATTCAGAATGTTATTTCTGTACTCTGTTGATTATTCCATAAATCACGAATTTTATCCCATGGTGATAAATTTTTTTTTAGATATTCGATGCTATCTAAAATACTTTTGTCGATATCGACGTGAATTACAGAATCTTTAACCGGTGCTAAATCCTTTTGATCTTTTATTAATTTTGCTTTTAAATGGTTATAGGTGTCCCACAACTTACCAGTTGCGTGGCGTTTTGTTACTGGATCATTAGGCAAATAATAAATTGCTTTGATTTCTTTTTCAGTTGGAAATATCCGAATTATTTCTTGTATAAATTGTTTAAATCTATCAGTAGTGATTTTAAATTTTTTGGGAAATCCTTGTATTTCGAATTCTTTATTGATAATAACTCTTGATAGAAGATTTCTGTTTGTGTTGTCCAAATGGTTATTAGGTAGATTTCATATAAAAATCTACCTATTGCAATGGGCTTCATCTCGGAGTTTCGGAAAAATTTTTGTGCCAAACGACTATATATGAAAAGCGAAGACGAAAAAACAAAAAAAAAAAAAATTTATATATATATATATATATATATATATATATATATATATATATATATATATATATATATATATTAGACTGGTCGTTAAAAACTAAATTTTCCGAGACGCCCCCTAGAAAAATTCTTTGTGGTCAAAAAACCACAACGGCATTATTTTTTTTTTTTTTAAATCAAAAGAACACGTGCCGCAAAATCGTTGAAGTTAATTTTTTAAAAAATTCGTAGATTTTTTCAAATATCTCATAAAATATGCAGATGTCAAAAAAAATCACATAACCATTTTTGTAGAAAATTTAATTTTCTACAAAAAAGGTCCAGGTCATTTTTTCCCGAAAACGTATAGTTCTCATAATATTTTGAAAATGAACTTGTAAGTTTTCGTAATTTTTAAAAAACATAAAAAATAAAGATGACGAAAAAGTTCTAATTTTCTTCTTATGCTATAGAATGAAATGTATAAAAAAATAATCGTGACAAAAAAAATCAAAATTAGTACTTTTTTGTCGAAATTTTCATCATTTGGTTTTACGAGTTTCGAAGAATTTCAAGTTTTATTTCAAAATATCATCAGAAATATAGGTTTTAGGAAAAAAATGACTTGGACCTTTTTTGTAGAGAATTAAATTTCCAGCAAAAATGATTATATGATTTTTTTTTACATCTGCATATTTTATGAGATATTAACAATTTTATCAAAAAATAAACTTCGATGATTTTGCGGCACGTGTTCTTTTCACTTTAAAAAAAAAAAAATAAAGCCGTTATGGTTTTTTGACCACAAAGAATTTTTCTGGGGGGCGTCTCGGAAAATTTAGTTTTTAACGACCAGTCTAATATATATATATATATATATATATATATATATATATATATATATATATATATATAAATAAACGATATGAGATATAACGAAAACGACCGGCACTCTCACGGTCGCATTTGTTGAGGTAGATCAAAAAAAATTTCTGTACTTGTGTGTTCTATTAATATCTTGGACAGGTTCGTGAATCAGCAAAATCCGACACGTGGTTAAGAAACTAGAGGCTTTTTTCTGAAAAAAATTGATTTTTTAAAACCGTTATAACGGCCGTTTGGATACTAATATTTCAAAAAATTTAACAAATTTAGAATTTTTGGAATCTTTTTTATCAATTTGTTTTAAAAATAGACCTCTGCAGTTAGAGGTTCCTGAGTGAGCGGCTCCAACAAAAAAGTACGCAAAAAAAAATTTTTTTTTGAAACAACCGGCACTCTCACGGTCGCATTTATAAGGCCAGATCAAAAAACCTTTTTTAAAAATGTGCGTTTTATTAATATCTTGGACAAGTTCGTAAATCAGCCCCATTCAACACATGGTTAAGAAACTAGAAGCTTTATACTAGAAAAAAAACTCTGTTTTTTAGATCCGTTATAACGGCCGTTTGGATTCTAATATTTTTAAAACTTCATAAATTTAGAATCTTTGAAAAGTTTTTTTCAAAAAAAAGACCTCTGCAGTGGGAGGTTTCTGAGTGAGCGGCTCCAACAAAAAAGCTTGTAAAACACAAAATGCGTTTAAATCAACCGGCGCTCTCACGGTTGCATTTGTAGAGCCAGATCAAAAATCCTTTCTGAAAAATGTGTGTTTTATTAATACCTTGGACAAGTTCGTAAATCAGAAAAATCTGACTCATGGTTAAGGAACTATAGGCTTTATACTAGAAAAAAAAGTGGTTTTTTTAATCCGTTATAACGGCCGTTTGGATACTAATATTTTTAAAATCTTCATAAATTTAGAATTTGTGGAAACATTTTAATCCGTTTCTTATAAATATAAACCTCTGCAATTAGAGGTTTTTGACTTGTAGGCTTCAACAAAAAAGTTTGCAACAATCCCCAACTACAATTTCCAAAAACCTTATAACAGTCAATATCAACCTTATAACAGTCAAAAAAATAAAAGATTTGAATAGAAGAAATTAATTTTTTTTTCTTAGAAATAAACTATTTTGATATTTTGCAGCAATTGCACGACATATGATATAAAGTAGGTTTGTGTCATAAATTATCACACACATGTTCTGTGGTAGATTTGATATTTGTTTGTTGCAAAATTGGATAGATATAATATTGCTTGTAGGTAGCTAATTTTCTTTTTAAAATTTGTTTGATATCTGTTTGAAATTAGTTTGTTTTGTTTAAACTAATCTGATACATCAGATTCTACTGGTACATAAAACTGTCTGATCTCGAAATCTACCTATTTCTAGCGGATATACGTGCCGCTTGGACTTTTTATTTTTATAGTATAGTTCTATTAATTTTCCATCTGTACAGTACAAAAATATTTTAAGAAAATTGGAATTGTAATTCAACAATTCCGTTGGCATTAGCTGTACCAGTACTGATGTCAAAGGGGTTAAATTTTCATTATTATCCACAGAAAAACATTGATTGGAAGGTTGCAAAATAAAAGTGGTTTCACCACTTTGAACATCAGTTAACTTAGGTAATGAAGTTGATTTTTATTTTTGCAATTTCCGTTTTCCTAAAATAGTTAATTAAATAATTATTGGAATTCAAAGAATTATTTTAATCATAAGCTAACATTTACTTGTAAAAATTCAAATTTGAATTTCTTCCAAAAGAGAGATCTTATACCTTGTTGGGGTATAAGACTTGACACACCTTCGTACTCCAAACTCTCGAATTCTGTTTTACCAAATCCTTCTTCTAATTAAATTTAAACAAAAATGTTATCATAAAAAACGAGAATTCTTTAAATAAATTATAATTAATTAATAGTATGGAGGGATCGGCTTGGAGGGATCAGCTTTTGTTGTTTCGAAAATTTTTTTTATTTTTGATCTACGGGTGTGACAACCCCGCGTACTCCAGTCCCTGCTATTGACATACGAGTTAACGTGAGATATCACATACCACTGGCAATAGCAATGAGATATCACTAGCCAAGGTGATATCTTAGGGGTGGTGGCGGATGAACTGTATTCAGTCAACGGTAGCACCCTCAATCTTAGCTGTGAAATAATCCTTGATGATGAGACGCCATTGCTTCCTTGAAGAAACGAGCCTTCATATAACTATGTGTGGGCTCTAATCTTCAAAAAAGATGGTGAGTCACGGGATCAAGGAATATGCAACCGGCTGGATTATTGGCAACTACACTTTTGTTTTGTTCCAGCAAATTTTTGTAAAAATGTTTGCTATTTGCTTTTTAATTTACTTTTATTTTCTCTATTCTATCATAAAATATTGGCCTATGTCATATTTTGTCAGTGATAGGATTTTTTGTTTAGTTATTCATTCTTTAACAAAAAATATAAAAAAACAAAAAAAGAAAGATTTACGTCCATCAACACCTTTGAACGTATGTTGTTGTGGGACCTTGGTCTTAAAAGGTTTTTATGTGTTATTGTGACACATATTGTAATTCCTACAACACAACACATTTTATTAAAAAAAAAAAAAAAAAAAAAAAAAGTATCTAATTTGAATTAGAAAGATTATCCATCTTATCATTTCCAGATACAAATTTCAAATATAGAATCCTAAAACTTTTTAATATTCTTTGTTATTAAAATTAAAATCTTATTAATTTAATTTTTTTTTAACAAAATGTTTTTAAGTCCTTTTTAATATTAAAAATAGTTTTGTTGTTGAAAATTTGTTAGCAAAGAACAAAATTACAATTTTCTATTCAAATAGTTTTTTTTGCTATATATATCATACCTACAAAAATATAACTTGCCAATCTTACCACATCAAAAAATTTGCGATACTGAAATTTATAGCTATAATTGCTATTCGCATAGTACGTTTTCTATAAAAAATTGAAACTGGAATATCAAATCTAAATTAATTCAAAAGTCAGCCATTTCAAAATAAATTAAACATAGCCATAATTTATTTTAGAAAAAAATTACTACAATTTGTATTGCAAAAACATCACTACAATCACTACAAACGGCAGTTATAATAAAAACAAATAAATCACACACTAAATATTTTGCTGGATAAAATTATACAGCACTTTCACTGATTTTAACTTTAAAAAATTTACAATAAATTACGCGGAATTTTTAAAATATTACATGAATTTTTTGTGATTAAAAATTACATATATTAATAAAAATTACAAAAACATAATTTTAGGACTTCACAAATTTAGTTAATTTGTTAATTTATTTATTTTTGAAATCTAGCTAAGCATATTAAACAATTATTTTACTAATATTTCTAAAAACACGTTAGCCTTTCACGATTACGGTAAAACAATATATTACGGTAAAGCAAATATTTATATTAAAGCGTACAATGGAAAACCGGAGAACCAAAAAGATATTTATTGAACAATTTATCCAACATAATAGCATATTTTCCTAAGTGAATCGCGCTTTCGAAATTTTAATTATAGTAAATATTACAAAATATATGCTTACCTCTAAATAATTCAATTAACTTTGGAAGATTCCATTCTTTTAATTTATTTTGCACAAATTCGTCTGGCAACCTTATTAATTAAATAATATTCAAATGCCACAGTAAGTTTATATCGCGCCCACGAACTTTTAATCACTAAAACACAATTTCGTTAATATTTCCAAAATGTAATCCTTTTGCACGTTTTATTTTCTTTTTTAGCATGTATTAGTAAATAAAAGCCGATTAAACGAAAATGAAGTTACTTAAAATAATGACCTTTACATGCACCAACATGTTTACATGCACAAATTCACTAGTTACTCATTTAACTAAAAATGGATTTGTAAATAGCATTTTTTCCTATCTAATAAAGCAATTCTGTCTAGAATTCTGACAAATAACAAAAAGTGGTAAACTGAAACTCTCTAATCAATAATATTACATTATGTAATGCAAATAGTAAATTCAGTTATATTCAATAGCTGAAATATAACATTAGGTAAATGCTTTTTAAATAGCTCCGATTGTGTTGTATGAATATCATAACATGCCCACTTAGATAAGAGTAATAGCGTTTTACAGCTAGATATATGAAATATCTGAAAGTGCTTCTTTTTATTGCATTTGATATAAAATATTAGGAAACTCCTCTATATAGTTAAGCAAGCTCAGCTATTTTCATTCAGCCATTTTTTTTGGCAATATCAGCGCCAAGATTTTTTCTCAGTGCAACCCTGGTTTAAACAGTTAAATTTATATTCTATTTAAACATTTTGATAAAGATTAAAACTAAGTGTAATGACATACGGTACAGTTCTGTTTGAATTCATAGTATTTTCAACGTGGTTGTTTATATTTTATTCGCATAGATACTGAATTATATTATGTTTACATTCAATTCAGAAGGTTGCTCTCAAAAATCTACAAATCAACAAAAACTGTTCCCTCATTGCGACTACTAATAGTTTTCCAGAAAATCATATAAAAAACAAAAAGGAAGTAAATAGAGTTATAACTACCATGCGCACTCATATATTTAAAGTAGTATTTATTTACCATCGAATACGAAAATTGGTACGCATCTGTTCAGTGTCTCAGAATAAAATATTAAAAATAAACTGTTGGGGTTCCATTGAAATTGACAAAAAACGCGTAAAATAATAAATTACCATTTGGTCGAATACCAATTATGATCGAAAACCAAAAACTATTAAAAATATTAATGATTTTGTAGGCAGTATAACAAAATTTTGAAAAAAAAATAACGCCGCCTATGTAAACAAATGTCACAACAAACAAATGGTACAAATTAGGAGTAGAAATTTAACTAATGTAATTGTTTTCAAAACAAATTTATCTCAAAAATAAATAATACATGATACTCGTACATCTCTGTTTTACTTTTTGTTTCATCTTTCATCTCTTGCTGCGTGATATCTGTCAAAAATTCATTGGTAAAAAAATTCTACTATAATCACTAATCATATTTTTAGCTCCAAATCTCAAATCATGTGTTTTTCTTTTTTTAATTATGTTTTTTTCCAAAATACCTCTTTTAAAAATAATTTCGTTTCTCGTTTACTGCAGGCATAATGATATTCATTGATCTTTGATTTTATTTTATGTTAATCTTTATTTTTGAAATCATTTTACTATTGCATTGTTTTGGGACAAACTTAATAGACATTTTACACATACAATTACTATTTTATTTTAAATAAAAAATGATTACTCAATGTACAGAAAAAAATGATACTCATTTTTATTTTATAAATTCATTTTATTTTAGTTGCCTTCTAAAGAGTTTCTTGATACACCGACCTAACACTCGCCTAGTCTCTGAGTGCTAGCTCTGCGTGCTCTTTAAGCTTTTGGTTATGTTCACCTTTTTTAAGTTCAAGAATCAGCTCGCCTTTAGCTGTTTTCCTAATCTTGGTGACACAATCTCTGAGCTCTTTTGGTTCCGGGCTCGCTTTCATCTCTTTTAACATTTCCGCATAGTTTTTTCACCGGACCTAGATATTATTATATTTTAGTATATAGCATCCGACCCCCTCTTTTCCTAGGCTTGCGATGTTCGTTTTGAGTAGGCTTAACAGGACGGGTTTTGTTTTTTCTCCTTTTACGTCTTCTCACGAGTTGCCACTCCATTTTAGATGCTACAGGGAGCACGATTTGGATCATGGGCTTGACCTGTTGTTCTTTTGACTTGACCACGCTTTGCTCAGCCCATGATCTAGGTTCTTTCAAGATCTTTCTTCCTGTTTTATCTTTTTTCGGCGAAAGCAGTTGTGCTTTCATGTCCTCACCATTTCCACTTCGTCGTCTTTTTGATGTTTCATCGACGCTAGTTTCCAAGGTCGGCGAAATTTGTCACGATTTGTTCATCTGTGGCCTGACGCTTTGGACAACGGAGAGGTTTGTACAGGGTTTTTCAATAAGAACGTAACAGTTTTGTATTTAAATAAAATATAAAATAATTGAGATATCGAATGATCGGTTCTTTGAATCCAATTTTCCACCACTCTTTCACACAAATCGGCTGAAATGTTAGCAATTTCGCGTTCGATATTGTTTCTGAGCTCCTCTAACGTTGCTGGCTTTTTGGTATAAACCAACGACTTCACACAACCCCATAAGAAGAAATCCAACGGCGTTAAATCGAATGAACGATGTGGCCATTCGACCAGACTATTTCTTGAGATTATGCGATTGCCGAACTTCCTCTTCAATAGATCAATTGTTTGATTATCTGGCATATCGCACCATCTTGTTGAAACGACACATCACTGATTTCAAGTTCATCCAATTCTGGCATGAAATAGTCTTCCAACATGCCGCGATAGCGATTTCCACTGAATGTTACATGGCGATCATTTTCATCGACGAAAAAATAGGGTCCAACCACACCCCCATCATGAAATCCACATCACACGGTCACTTCTTGGATGAAGTGTAGTCTCTTGATCTTGTAGTCTTGTAGTCTTTCATAAATTCGGTCAGCATCAAATGAAATTGTCTTACAAACTGTAGTTCAATGTACTCCATATCCTCAGCAACACCATTTTGGCATCCAGGTTCACTTAAGTTGCGCAAAAAAAATTACCATTTTTTCATAAGAACTTATTTTTCCACCTCTTTTTCGTTATTTTCACCCAAAAAATAATCGGTCATAAACTGTATAGTTTCGGTATTAAATCGCAAAAGTTGTTTACTTCGGGCTGAATCTGTGGTCTAAATAAATTTTTCTTTTTCGAAGACTAATAAAAGCAGTCATTTTGTGGCGAAAAGTAAACAATAATAAAATTCAAGTTTCGTTATATGCTACCTTAAAAAAATAAGCATTTACTTAAAAAGTAAAAGTATTTGATTTTTCTATTCACATATTTTTAAGTATTTACTAGAAAATTTATAAGGTTTTACTTAATTTGCAAGCATTTGCTTATTCTTTAAGTATTTACTTTTTATCAAGTAAATGCTAAGGTTTTATTCACTTGATTATAAGTAAATACTTGAAAAACAACAAGTTAAAGCATTTACTTATTTTTATTCACTTCACCCAAAGTGTTTTATTAATATTCACGGAACTGCCTCATTATTATCTATTTTACCAGTATATATGGCAAAAAAGCGCGAGGAAAGAAATGAAAAAGAAACAATCATTGAATTGATTATGCATAGGGAGACAAATCGGTAAGAAATCATATGGAAAATTTCGAACCGGTAAATGCGAGTGGTAAATGCGAACCGGTAAATGCGAACTGTTTCGTATCAAGCCTAAATCAAGCATAACAAATAGTGAGACTAGTAAACACTACACCGCGCTGAAGGAGAAATCATCAAAGTTTCATCTTCACAACGTATTCACAACTCCTGTTGGGAGTTCACGCCAAAAAAGTGGATTTATATTCCAATACCATGGAGTGCGAAGAAAGGTAAGTTAGAAGTTTCTAAGCTCATTATCTTGGCATCATTTATATTAAAAATTGATGGAAAAGTGATCCATTATCATATACGTACTTGTACTTTAGTTATAAAGAACGGATTGATCAACAGAAACCACAATGTATAAGGTGATAAAAGAATTTGCCGATTTATTCGAAAATAAGGAAGGTACGATCTATGTCTTTTTGTAGGTATTGACGAAGCCTTCGACAATGCCATAATTGGAGTAACACATAGTAAAAAAACCTAAACAAAATACTACACCAAATGGGATGTGTGGGATGCTGAGAACTAGAGCAGCTAAAACTAAAACCAGGTACCGTAAAATCAGCCTATGCACTACCGTAGGATGTCCACAGTCCCACATGAGCTAATAAATGTTATGGTACCCGACCTTGATTTCTACTGCTCTAGTTTTTAGCATCTCATATACCCCATTTGTAGTAGTTTTGCCAACATTTTGATTGTATGTGTTACTCCATGTCAGGTTTTGTCAAAGTTTTATCACTTAATCACCTCTTTTGTTCTAAGTCTTAGTCTTGTTTTTTCTATATAAAGAAGCATTTTCGAGATAAATATTCACCACAGTCACTCGTAACAGTGGAATAATTATCATGGTTTCCAATGTTGTTAAGGACGTTCTTTACGTCCGTGTTTCAATGTAGTTGTGCTGAGCTTCGCCGATGCTCCTTCCCTATGGTAGTAACGTTAATTTTTTAAGCATGAGATTGCAAAAAGTCGCATAAAACAAACCCAAGTAAAACGATTCTTTTGAAGTGTCTATACAACCTATTATGGAATGTATATAGGCTAATAATTAGCAGTAATGGACATTATTGGGCCACTTACCTGACCCAATAATAATAGTTTCACAAATCACAATATAAACTTCCAAACTATTTTATTTAATAAAACACATTATTTAATTTATATGTATAAAGAATAAAATTTTAATTTATTAGAAATAACTTTTATTTTGTAAACATTTTATTTGCATTTAATATTTTTATTTATTTATTTATTTAATTTTCAATAAAATCCAATGAACGACTGATAAGAAATTAATGATATCCTAAATATATATTTAAAAGTTAAACGTTGGATTAACTGGTTTGATGAAACAACAGGATCGCTATATATGATTATTAATATTGCTGAAACAGGTATATTTAATTATTATTTTTGGTTATTGAATATCAGCTGATGCGTCTGCAGGATTGAACTAGGAATTATTTTGTGCCTAATCATAAATGATCAGGATGGATCATTTATGCTGCCACAATAGTCCCCTTCTTTTTTGTGATTGAAAATCAGGTAAGAACAAGTTCTTCAATCTTTAAAATGAACTGAACGCTTTACATTTTCAGAAGGCTTGGTAATTGTGTCCGTAACGTAAGCCGGTTTAAGTCTGTCTATGGAGATAGACGTGTTCCTGCCGTTCACATCTATAATAAAATACTTGCGCAACCGCTTAATAACCTTAAAAGGGCCATCATATGGACTAGTGAGCCCAGTTTTTACTTTGTCGACTCTTCTAAATACTAAATCACTGTTGAAGAGGTCCTTGGGGATGTAGATATTTTGTTGTGGTGTGTTGCGAGTATCTTGTGGGATAAGACTACGCATCGAAGTTCTAAGTTGTTCGACCAGTGAAGATGGACTTGTTGATGCCGTAGCCTGCGAATGCAGAAAGAATTCACCAGGAACCTTAAGTGTTTGTCCGTAAACCAGTTCTGCTGGAGTGCATTCTAGATCTGTTTTGATCGAAATACGAATACCAAGGAGAATGAGTGGGAGTTGTTCACTCCAGTTAATGGTGTTTTGAGAAGCATATAGCGATGATTTTAGAGTACGATGAAATCTCTCGACTAAACCGTTGGAAATTGGATGGTAACTTGTTGTCCGTATTCGGTGTGAACCTAAAAGTTTATTAAGTTCAGAAAATAGGTTGCTCTCAAATTGACTGCCTTGGTCAGTTGTTATTTCCAAAGGAACGCCAAATCTGGAAATGTACTGGTCAATAAAAGTACGTGCTACAGAAGATGCCCTAATGTCAGTCATAGGATAGGCCTCTGGCCATCTTGTGAATCTGTCGATTATCGTAAGAATATGTGAATGATCGTTTGATGGAGGTAAAGGTCCAACCAAATCCATATGTATATGTTCAAAACGTCCTGAAGGAAGTGCGAACCGCTCGAACTCTGACCGAGTATGCCGATGCACCTTAGATTTCTGACATTGGAGACAGGTTTTAGACCAATAGCCGGTGTCAAGGTTCATACATGGCCAAAAGTATTTCGATGTGATAAGTTTTCTTGTTGATCTTGTTCCAGGATGAGACAAACCATGTAATTTGTCGAAAACGTTGCGACGCATTGCACATGGAATATATGGACGATTTCTTCCTGTCGAGACTTCACACCAGATACTAGATTCTAATGATTTGTCAAAAGGAATGAGTTGCAGACTGAATTTGGTTTTGCTCTGTTTAGATTTCTCAAGCAATTGTTTTAATTCGGCATCGTCTTTTTGTAGTGATATGAGCAGATCTATATCAATGGCAGTATGGTGAATCGCGGACACCTGATGTTCCTGTGGTCTGGACAAGGTATCTGCTACAACGTTATTAGTACCCTTGATGTGCTGTATATCATTAGTGTATCGCGAAATATATGTTAATCTGCGTGACTGGACGAAATCTTTTGGCGAATCAGATGCGAGCACAGTAGTCAGAGGCTTATGATCGGTAAAAACTGTAAGAGGTCTGCCTTCGACAAAGTACTCAAAGTGCTTTATAGCACAGTAAATTGCATAGAGTTCTCTGTCGAACGCAGAATACCTCTGTTCAGCTGGACTGAGTTTGCGGGAAAAAAATGATAAAGGATACCAACGTCCTCGAAAATATTGTTCCAAAACAGCACCCATCGCAAAACCTGAACAGTCAGTCGTTACTGCAAGCTGTGCATTATCCAGTGGATGTACCAATAATGTTTCTTGTATTAGTGCATCTTTAACTAAGTTGAAAGCAGTTGAGCACTCTGTTGACCAAATAAATGGTGCTTTCTTGTTCTTACGTAACTGAGCGAGATGTATGTGAATAGGAGTGAGCATCTCTGCAAGGTGTTTGATAAACCGATGATAATAGTTTACCATGCCAATAAATCGTTCAACTTGTTTGATAGACGTTGGAGGAGGGAAATTTTGGATAGCCACGATTCGATCCGCAGATGGTTTAATTCCATCTTTGGTGATCTCGTGACTGAGGAAATTTATCCTGGTTGCACCGAATTCACACTTAGCTAACTTGATACGAAGATCAAAATCTTTTAGTCGTTGAAAAAGAAGACAAAGATGTTCGGAATGTTCATCCTCGTTCTTGCTGGCCACCAATATATCGTCGACGTACACAAAAACAAAGTCGAGTCCTTTTGTGACTTCATTCATAAATCGCTGAAAGGTCTGAGCTGCATTTCGAAGACCGTAAGGCATACGAATGAATTCAAAAAGTCCAAAAGGTACTGTTACTGCTGTCTTGTGTACGTCTTCGGCAGCTACCGGTATATGGTGGTATGCTCTAACTAAATCGATCTTAGAGAAAACAGTGCAACCATGCAAATTCATGGAGAAATTATGAATGTGAGGCAAAGGATACCTATCTGGCACTGTGATCGCATTGAGTCGCCTATAATCGCCGCAGGGTCGCCAGTCATTGCTATCGCGTTTAGGAACTAGATGGAGTGGAGATGGTGCAGCTGATGATGAGGGACGACATAATCCTACACCACACATATGGTCAAACAAACCTTGGGTTATCTTATGCTTCTCTGGACATAACCGCCTTGGACGCGAAAAAGGTAGATGTCCTTCAGTTACAATGTGATGGACAATGTTATGCTTCACTGGTGTGTCGTAGTTTGGCTCTTGAGTTAACACTGCGTATTCCTTTAAAAGTTGTCCATATTTGCCGTTCAAGCTGAAAACTTTTGGTGATGTGTGTTCTTCTTGACAAATGATAGCTGATACAGAAAGCGATGTGTTTGTATCTAATAAGCATTTATTCTTAATATCAATTAAAATTCCATATTTTGAAAGGAAATCTGTTCCAATTATTGGACGATTAACTTCTCCAACTATGAAAGCATGATAAAATACTCTGCGAAAGCCAAGATCTATCTGGAGTAGCCTGGTTCCATATGTTTTGATTGGTGTATTGTTAGCAGCTACAAGTACGTTAACTGCCTCAGGAGCTAAGTCGCGGCAATAGTCTTTTGGAATTACCGAAACATCGGCTCCTGTATCAATGAGAAAGCTAAATTTTGTTTTGGGACACTTTATTATTAGACGACGATTTTGAAATGTCCCATTGTCCGTTGTCGTGACTATGGGTTGATCTAGTGTTTTGAAATGTCCTTTGGTGCAGTGTTCTCATTGTTAAATGTGCAACCGCTACTACACTTTCGAGCTCGATGTCCATGCTTTCGGTGATACCAACACTTATATGAGTTTCGCATCGTTTCATTATATCCCCTAGAATGAGATCTTGGACGTCTGGACCATGAATTTGAACGTGATCTCCAAGGTGATCTTGATCGTCGAGCTTGCAAAGAGCTAGAAGCTGAGAAATTATTGAATCGTGAACGAAGTTCATTCACAGATTGCTTTAATGACTCAAAATCAAAATTGTTGCTATTATTAGCAACGATGGGAGTTGATACTCCGCTAATGAAAGGATTAGTGGGGTTTATTATGCACCACACTCTATCAGCTATTTCAATTTGTTCTTTTATTGGACTTGAGTCACTAGCAGCTAGAACTGTTTGAATTTGATGCGGTAGACGTTTTAGCCAAAGAGTTCTTAATAAGCTTTCGTTTGCGAACCCCGATTTTCCTGCTAAAATAAGCATATTGTTGTACATTTCTGAAGGTTTTAAGTTGCCCATTTCCGTGGTGCTCAGAAGCTTTTCAATCCGCTCGTGGTCCGTCATAGATTTACTTTTGATAAGTGTCGATTTTAAGAGATCATATTTAGTCTCGGTGTCGGACGTCTGATCATTAATAATATGTTGAACATTATAAATAACATCTGGAGGCAATGCAGCCAATGCGTGATAATATCTCGTTTCAGCTGCTATTTTTTTAATGAGAAACAACGATTCTATTTGAACGAACCAAACGTCTGGCATCTGGTGCCAATATGGAGGAAATGGTATGGAGACTCTATTTACCTCAGAAGATACTTCAACTTCTTTTTTTAATTCACCAGAAGTTTCTGGACCCATTTTGTCTACCGGTGATACAGAAATAAAAGCGATAGAAGATCAAGAAAAGTAAAAAAAATCGATGAACAAAAAAAATCAATGTCAAATTGTAAAAGGTCAGTATGATTTTTGGTAAACGAAATATTATGTCGTAAGGTTCTAAAGTTATCTAACAAAAAAATTCAATCAATCATCTAGTAATTAAATCAATTTGAACTTTCTTAATTAAGTTAAATAAATGAAAATTAGAAAGAGTATAATTAAACCTGCGTGCGCATCGTCAAACATTCAATAAATTCTAACTCTCGTAATTCAATCAATTAAATTATGTAAAAAATATATATTCTTTTTTTTTATGTTGTATTTTTTTATAATATTTAAAAATTGAAAATGAATCGAAAACTAAATAAAAATGAACTCATCACCTGTTTCAACTCCCGTTTTGATTTAATAGCGTTCCTATTGTTTTGTTTTGTTGTACCAGCAATCATCAAATGTAGTTACAATATAAAATAGAGAAAAAAAAATGCATTAAATTACAATCAAAATTATAAAGAAAATTTTACTTATGACCTTAAGATTAATTAACGTTTGTTTTTTTTCTGTGTATGTGACGTCTGATGATTACATGAAGTTTTCTTCTAGAATGGTTTAATCCTGGTTATGAAGTCTTGATTCTTATTTTCCTTTTAAATAGTTTAATTTTGATTGTGTATTTTTTATTATATTTTCGCTGCAAACTGCATGCCGCTATCCAAAGTTTAGCATAACTTTATATGATGAAAATGTTCTTGCTCCAAATAATCCGTTGCTTTTTTTTAACTGTGTGCTCATAAGGTTAAAAAAAAATTTTTTGTCTGAATTTATTTGGAAGAAATAAAATGGATTTTAGAAAATTTATTTTGTTAAAGTTAAAGCGGCACAAAACATAAAATATTTTTTCTCTTGGTGATTTTTCTATTGTGTTTTTTTTTTTTAAATTTAGTTATTGAATTATGTGTTTTAACTGTCCACTGCACTATAGTTATCAGGTCCCAAACGGGATCGTCGGATGGTCACCAAATATTGGGCCACTTACCTGACCCAATAATAATAGTTTCACAAATCACAATATAAACTTCCAAACTATTTTATTTAATAAAACACATTATTTAATTTATATGTATAAAGAATAAAATTTTAATTTATTAGAAATAACTTTTATTTTGTAAACATTTTATTTGCATTTAATATTTTTATTTATTTATTTATTTAATTTTCAATAAAATCCAATGAACGACTGATAAGAAATTAATGATATCCTAAATATATATTTAAAAGTTAAACGTTGGATTAACTGGTTTGATGAAACAACAGGATCGCTATATATGATTATTAATATTGCTGAAACAGGTATATTTAATTATTATTTTTTGTTATTGAATATCAGCTGATGCGTCTGCAGGATTGAACTAGGAATTATTTTGTGCCTAATCATAAATGATCAGGATGGATCATTTATGCTGCCACAACATTTATTAGCTGCAATGAGACTGGCGTCAATGGTAAGTTTATCAGAGAAATATTAAAATAGCTCAATTGCAAACAGAGCCCGATTGAAACTTGGTTATTTTCAATTGTTCCTATATCCTTTGGGCCAGTTACGAGTGGTAGTGATGGCGGCTGGCTATCTGAATCATATTGAATTAACAGCATGTGCCGATCTTCAAACTCTGATACACCAGAAGTTGTAAATGTTAAAAAAATGTCAAGAATCTTGAAAGTTCCTTATTGAATCTCTGCAAAATTCTGAAATATCGCTTTCAAGATCATGAGACCTTCAACCGGAATATAACTAGCGTTCAGGATTCCAAGAACGAAGATCAATCATCCTTCATTGCTATAATTATTATTAATAAGAGACTTCGCTAATGCAGCTAAGCTAGCTGCGAGGAGCTGTTCGATGGTCTTTACTTTTTAAGCAGCCACTCTAAAGATTTACAATAGGAAAAACGAAATTTGATCTTTGCCTTTCGCTGACCAGTGGCCATGCATATAAAACTAATCGATTGTTTTAAGTCCTTAAATGAAATTGGACCAGAACATTGATTAAATCGTTTCATGAATACAGGCTTAAAAGTTAGTTAAAAAAATTGTAAATTGTTTAGATTATAACTTAAATCGAACTATGAAAAGAACCATTCTTTATTACTAAATCAATTTTTCTGTATGCTGTCTATAAGTTAAATTCTTAATCAAATTTTCAAGTTAAAATCCTTTAAAAAATCAATCACTAGATGAAACGTAGTATCTAAAACCAGTTGGAATCATACAAAAAACTAATTCGACCCCTTATTATCACACCATGACACATCTGTTTTCAAGCACTTTATATATAAGTCACCTTATGTATCCGACTATATTCAACTTGAAACATTTTAGTTAAATCAATTTAACAAACGCGTGAGTACGTTAACATATTATGTTGTTGTTTTATTTATTTATATTACCTATTCTTGTGTTATTTTAACATTTTCAATTTTTCCTTTATGTTGTTGTAAAAATGTTATTTTATTTAAAATTAACAAACAAAAAGGAAAAATGAAAATCGCCTCAAGGTAGATATTGAATATTTTTGTTTTCTTAAATTTTATGGGGTGGAAAATTTATATGTACATATTTTCAGTATTTTATTTTTTATATATATAAATAATATAAATAAATATTTTAATAATCCAAATATTTATTTATGATTGTAAAAAATAATTTAAAATAAATAAAGATTATTTGAAATTGTTTTTCTTCTTTCTACTTAATCGTTGGATAAAATGTTTGAAAATATTCTTCTATGATATATCTCTTATCATAATGGTTGTCTTGAGAAGACTTTGTAATTGTATATCTCAATTTAATCAATATTATTAAATTAAATAATCAAACTGAAAAACATACAAACATTTCAATCATACAACAATCAACCACTTATGTTAAAATAAATATTTTTACAGCAAATAGTCAACAATAAAAGGAAAATTATTTTCCCAACAATAAAAACTAAACAAACAGAACAGGACGTTGAGCTTTCCTATAACATCCCAAGTCTAGATTTTGTTTTGTTAGAGGAAATAGACGATGTGTTTTTTGTATAGGATCGACCCTTTTGTTCACGTGACAAATATTACATTTTATTCTTAAAATGAAATTGATAGGAAAATAATAATAAATTAAATAAATAAATAATTATCATTACATAATTGAAAAGTGCGTGTTTTAGTTTTTCATCGGAAAATATTTGATTGTGAAGTATTTGTTTTGTGCTTGGTGTAATCTTACAACATTTTGAAGGGTAACAACACAAAAATCACACGCACCTACATTAAATCATATAAAAGTTATTGTTGTAAGTTTTATTGCTAACACAAACAATCAATAGGAATGAAGTGGAAAAGCCTAACATAGGCCTCACATACACAGTTTCAAGAGCAAACTATTGTGTAAGAAATTTTTAAGATGACACCGGTTGTAACAGCGAGTGTTTTGTAACAGAAAAGCATCTTTCAAAAACTGGCTAGCATAAAACGTCCAACTAAAGTATATTTTATATAGTGAACCAAACAATTACCTTCACCAACAAAGTACACCATCCATCCATTGAACGAAAAATATTCAAATGCATTTTTTTTAACAAACACAACTTGACTCATGTTTTTAACAAACAAAACAGACTCATACACAAGAAACCCCTCTTCTGTTCATTTTAACAAATATTTCGCTTGTGTATAGACAAGATAGTATTTTACATAAAAAAATAGAAAAACAAACTATTGTGTTTTGAAAACTGGGGAGTTATTCAAACTCCCTTGGGGTAATGAATTTGGATTCGTTTCGTATATAACGATGAACGGATAGGAAATAAATATTCAAAAGAGTGAGAACAAAGGCGTTATTAGTTTTACAAAATGTCGTCACATATATACAAGGAATATTTAGGTTTAAATAAAGTTGTTTATTTAAATCAAAGTTCATTTGAAAAGAATCTCAGCTACTGCAACTCTTCATAAAATAATTGCAATATTTTTGGTTAAGAAATATTTTTGGGATATATGCAGTAAACAAAAGGTTTTAATGTTTAACATACCATATTTGAATGGCCCATGTTGTCAATTTTTGGAAGCCTTTAAACATGGTATCTCTACTCATATATATTCAATTTCCCTAAAATTTCTGAATGATCCATCTTATTCTTAGTTGGAAGTCGATCCCGTAGTTTTTGCATTTTCGTCGCAAATGTAGTAGATACCAAAGTCGCTATGACCCATAAGAAATTGGTTGAATAAGTAAAGTTGAAGTTGAAGGTTGAATAAGTAAAGTTTCTGGAGATATCTTAGTTATGAACATAAAAGTTGTTAAGTTAGGTTAATTGCATTGCAAAGATTGAATTTTTGAAAGGGTTTACTTCTATATCCATAACAATATAAGTTCATTTTTTGACTGATGAATGTTCTTTAAAAAGAAAACTAAGAAGAGAATGGTCAGATATAATTCTAAAGCTTTCGATGAACTCAAATGTGCAGAGTAAATACTATATAAAGACAACTTGCAAACTAATAATATATTTATAATCTAATTAAACTTGGTTTATAATTTGAACCTTAAAACTTATACTTTGGTCTAAAAAATTATAATATTTCATATATAAAATTCTCTTCGCAGTTTTAAAATTATAATTCACTAGATTGAATTTGCGCCTATCATTTGAATTCATTGAAATTTTGGTAGAAATTAAACTAAAAATTTCAAAGGCATGTTTTTGGTTTCTCTGAATAAATTTTTCTATTCGTTCAGAAAGAGCTCTTCTATCCGTGTTTTGTACTTGTAAAATGCACATTGTACAATGCACATTCTACACAAGAAAAACAGACAATCAATCTTCGAATCCTAAATCACAGAACAACAGAAGTAAGATTTGGTCACAGATTCTATGTGCAATTCCACAGTAGTTTACAAAATGATTGTTATATTTTTAACAAAAAAATACAAATAAAAATAAAAAACCATACGTCATCGCGCTGATACAATTGGCAGGCACAGGAGCGATTCTTCTCGTCATGTGAACGATGGAAATGTACCGGTGGCAAGTGACACTACTGTGGCCAAAAGCAGTACAGCTCCCAAGCCAGCAGAAAGTGCTAAAGGAAGTTCCAAATATATAGTTAGTAAGAAGCGAAGTCATAGAGGTCATAGAGGCCACTCGCGTCATAGAGGCCACTCAAGGTCCACCTCAACGCAACTAAGAAGTACAAGATAGTCATCCTAAGGTGACTAGGGTGGCTAGTCTGGATATGGATTATCCCCAGACGATGCTTAGCGCGGAAGAACTTTGGTTAAGCAGGACTAGTGAATCAACTAATAGCGATAGGATATGCTGATCACAGGATCAGGTTTTAGGGTATTCAATTCAAGCCTAGTCACGTGGTGGTAGAGTGCGACGACGAGCAGCAGACTGTAAAATGGGTAGTGTTTATTTTACCTAAAGGGGATATCAGTAAATATGTACTTGTGGCGAAAATGCGTGATGACATTCCGATTCCTCATAATATTACCGTCTTTCTCTTAAGGAGTGCTGGCAGACCAGTGAGAAATGTCTCGTTCTGCTAGAGGGGCAAAACAACGGCTTATTCGTCAAGAATGGGAAGCTGTTTGGAAGTCGTGATGATAACACAGTTCAACTCCTGACTGCACTGATTGACGATCGGGAAAAACAGCATTATCGGTGGTGAAAAATACCCTCAACTACCGGTTTGGCAAAAACAATGTCCATGTGGACCTAGAAGGGCGTCGGCAGAAAGAACGGGGAATAAAGAATTGATGGCATCTAGAGGTAAGTATTTTAGGAACCACCAGCATCCAGGGAGACAAGGAAGAAAAAGTTGGGGCTTACACTGATACATTAACCCTGGATCCACAAAAAGGGTGACGGACCTCGCAAACAGCGAGACAAAGATAGTATGGAATACTAATGCAAATTCACATAGAGCGTGGATCATGATTAGGAAAAATATTAATTATATTTGTCTTTTAGATTTTCTTACCAGGGACGTGGTGGCCAAATCAATTACCATCACAGCGGAGGTATTCGCCGTCAGTTGGTCACAGCATCGGCATACTATGTAGAGGACGGGGTACTGATACCGCCTATAAAGGTACAAGGGCTGGTGAAATGGAGCAACAAGAAGAAGTGATCTCTTATCATCTGATTTGATGGAAATGCTGACAGCGAGACATGAGGAAGTATATGGATATAAACTATAGAGAGGTGAGATTCTGAAAGAAATTTTAATTAAAGAAAACATTAACGTGTTTAACGTCGGCAACATACTCTCTTTTGTCACGGACAAGACAGGAAGTGTTAGATTTAACGGTTGGAATTACCAATGCTGCAGTTCATAAAGAACTAGTGAGTTAGAAATGAACCCTCCTTGTCGAATCATGAAATAGGATGAGGGATAAGTCTGTTTTAACTGCATAGTTTGGAATAGTAATCACTCCCGTTTTGGAATCCCAACGGTGATGATTACTCTTTCAAACTATTTGAGGAAAATCTAAAACAAGATATACAGCTAGTAACGGCTAAAGGGACAGTAAAACACTATGCCACGCTGGAACAAGCTGTAGCGTAGGTCAACCAAGGGCAATCACCAAAGCATTTGAAACCAACTTCCTAATTACTGTGGCAAAAGAGCAGAGGGACACGTTTTAGTGGAGCAAGAAGTTGTCAAAATTAAGAGCAAAACATTGTTCAGAGAGCTGGTCTTCTTCTAAAAACACACTTTCCGGAAGCATTAGAGCGTGTGCCAGAAGACGTGAGTAACAAGAGAAATTAAAAACCAAGCCCAAAGGACTGAGGGATGACTCACTGTTTACGGCGGACCGTATTAAGTAGACACTTAATACGGTCCGCCGGCACTTTCCAGCCATACAAATCATCGGGAGTGGATGAAATAGTTCCAGCTCTCATGCAGAGGAAGCAGAATTAGCTATTACTGTACCTCTTGGGCATCTTCTTGAGTGGTCTGGTACTTATGCATATTCTAGAACCATATGGAAAACGGTAAAAGTGATATTTATTCCAAAAGGAGCTGAGTAATATGTCACCAATTCGAAGTCTCATAGATCCATCAGTTTTACATCTTTCATTCTAAAAACGCTGGAAAAGGTGATCGAAAACCACATACGGACCAATATCTTGATGAAATCGCCTTTGCAAGGTAGTCAACACGCATACGGAAGAGACAGATCAACAGAAACCACGCTGTTAAGGTTGACAAAAAAATTAGGGGAAGCAAAGAATTTGCTGTCTGTGCCTTTTTGCAGATAACACGTCACGGAGAAGGAGATAACACGTCACATGGAGCGGTCAAGAAGAGTCTAACTGGGAAAAGGTTGATAGCACTTCAACTGACTGGATGTGTGAGATGCTGAGAACTAGAGTAGCAGAAACCATGGCTGGTGATCGTAAAATCAGCCTTTGCACAACTAGAGGCTGTCCGCAATGTGGTGTCTTATCACTACTCATGTGGAGTCTGATGAAATTCTGGTTGTATTTAGTAACCAGTGTATTAAATATCTTGGGTACGCGGATGACATGATTATTATCGCCAAAGGTAAGTTCAAATAAACGCTCTGTGATATTGTACAGAGGAGACTGTCATCTGGTAGACATATGGCGTACTTATGTGAGACAAAAACTACTTCAGAAAAAACTACGGTAGTCGCGTTCACCAAAAAAGAAAAATTAGCATGAAACCCATCCTTATTATAAAGGGCTCCATAATTAAATCTGCACTCAGGAGACTAAATATCTGGGAGTAGTTTTTAATAGAACACTTCTGTGGAGAAACTTCAAGCCGTAAGAGCTCTGATGGTTGGCAAAAACCCTTTGGGTAAAACATGGGTGCAAGAGCGTAGCCAGGGAAACCATACTGAGATTCAGCATGCAGGGTATGGGAAAGGGAAAGATCCCCAAGTCCCATGAAAGTTTTCAAAGAAGAATTCCTTGCTTGAGTTTCCTATGAAGCTGTTCAACCTCGAAAGGAAGCATACATCACAGTTGGGCAAAAGCGGAAAGAAGCAGTGAATACGGACCATCTACGTGACGATGTAATGAAATGGTTCAAGGATGGTTCAAAGGAAGGGGTGGGTGCAGGAGTTTTTGGCCTAAATACCAAATACTTTGAGCCTATGGGAACCTAGCTAAGCATCTTTTAGGCAACTTTAGCTTAGGCATAACATATAAGAAGAAGATAACTGCCATTTTGTTGGACATAACCTATGCGTTAACTTAACTTCTCCATATCCAGAAATTCATAAGGAAGGTTGGATTGGAGCAGGTGCTAAAACTTAAAACTGGATTTTTACCTGAAAATAGTAGGGTGGGATATGTAACGGTTTTGATGTTTGCTAAGTCGTAGTCACGAAAACTAAAAGTTTTCGTATACATATATCTATGGTCCGGACTGCCCTGGAAGGCTTAGCCCTGGAAGGCTAAGCTTCTCAGTTGGAAAGGGGGGTTCTAAAACTTTATGGACCAACACTACCGTTCACAAAAAAAAATCTGCAGTCCTTGATGATGATGAAAGGGATGAAAAGGAAAAAAAATAATAAGTTAAAAGTGCACGCCAGAATACCAAGTGGCCAAAACGTCGTAAGTGAATCCTTAGCGGAAACCGGTCATACACTATAATACTTTCAGAGCACCTAATAGTTTACCATATATATAACAAAGGTTAAAAACAATATTTCAATATGTAGCCAAAACGTCGAATGTGAATCCTAAGCGGAAACTGGTCATGCACTATAAGACTTTTAGAGCACATATTAGTTTACCATTAGGTAACGTTCCTAATAACCAGTCAAGATCCGAATGTGCATAGCTGAATTGAATGCAACAACAACGATTTGGGAAAAATGAAAGAACCGTATCACAAGTTTAACTCAATTTAGGGTTCCCGTTACCGAAATTACCACACCTTATTCATACCTATAACTCCAATCAATATCAACGTACATATAACTCCAATCACTATGAACCGCAAACAACGTATCGGACCACCCTGTTTACCGTTCACATCATTAACCGTGATTTCGGTTTATGTTTCCATATACCTAGACTTAAATTATTGTACGGATATATTTGTTTCGTAGATATGTAACACAACTTTGATGTCCTTGAAATAACGGGCCACCCTGTTCACCGTTCACCTTAATTCAACTGATCGACGGGAATCGCCCAAGGAGCTCCACTCAACAAACAAAATATTCCATCACGAGGATAATATTATTAATTATAAATTAATCAAAACAAAACTCACGTGGAGAGGACTGGCCACCTTGCCCATTGTCCTCTGTAGCTCCATTCAAGGTCGCGCTTCTTCCTAATACCACCGTACGAAACCGTATGAATTAAATTAAAACACGGCAAATGTTTAACCTTAGCACTATAAACACTAACAGGAGTTTTTGGCCTAAATACCAAATACTTTTAGCCTATGGGAACCCAGCTAAACGTCTTTCAGGCAACTTTAGCTTAGGCATAACATATAAGAAGAAGATAATTGCCATTTTGTTGGACATAACCTATGCGTAAACTTAACTTCTCCATATCCAGAAATTCCTAAGGGAGGTTGGATTGGAGGAGGTGCTTTAACTGGATATTTAGCTTAAAATAGTACGGTGGGATACAATAGATCATTTTGGTCGCAGTACAATATATCACACCGAATTAAATCTAATCTTATCTACTTATACGTTCTATTTCGTAATAAAAATTAACTTTTTGCATGAACAAAATAATTAATATGAAAACAATGATTTTCTAAATGCATCACTAGACCCAGCAAGCTTGTGAAGACTTAATAATCTTTCTTCATTTCTGGGGTTGTGTAACACAAGTATGAAGGTCGATGATAGTAAAACTATACCACAAAGAACTCAGGTCATATCAGAAATGGTATCAATAGAAAAAATTAGCGCTTTTGCATGTCAAACATGTCAGATAAAGAAGAAGAAAGTTACATCCCAAACGGTTCTGACTCGGTTCTGGAGTCTGCAATCTGGATTCAAAACTCATGTGATTCAGAATTCTACAGCAATTCGAAAATACCAGTAGCATTCCGACCATTACGTCGGATATACACACGAAGGTTACATATTATACGCGTCCACCACAACCCAATTGAACGATTGGCAATCGGATGTCACTGGAGACGACATTAGGGTCTCAACGGGATACGACGGGAGATACGACGGGAAATGATCTCGTGACATCTAAGACTCGAAACCTCTAAATTCAGTCTGAGTTGGATATTCAAAGTGCACGATGGAATTGTAAGCTATTTAAAAAAACAGTCGTGCAATTGCAAACCATAAGCCTCAGTACTACTGACAATTTGAGTCAGAAAATTGTTATTTAACTTCAAGGTCAATGGTTGAAAACAATCAAGTATCAACATTTGTTTCTTTACACATCGGATTGGACTAGTCGTCTGCTAACCAAGAAGCATAAATAAACAAGATAGTAGCAGGAGATGGTATGACCTATACCAAAGATCAACATTGCTATAAACAAACAAATAAAATTATGCCTAAAGGAGGATTCGTTCATATTGGTCTATTACCACATGTCAGTAATGGTCTAACGCTAACCTATAGTTTGAGCCGCTCTAACTGACAAGATTCTTACGATATTGTGCTACAATAGATGGACCACTAAAAACACACAACCGATATTCTACTAAGGTGGAGAGCAACCGAGAACGCTTTCAAAAACCACTTGTAAGTATTTCTACTAAACAAATTTATTTATTGAAGTGTAAAAGCTGTTTGAAATCCATCTTCAATGTAAGCTCACTTGGAATTCATACCTTCAACTACTACTCCTTCAGTAACTTGTTTGAAAAAATCTGGGGACTAATCTGGGGGACTGATTATTGGGGCTTAGTTCTTTCTATTAACATGATAACTTTGAGGCTTAGTTCTTTCTATTAACATTTATTGTTTTGAACTTTAGAACATTTTTGCAGTTGCTAAGGATTGTCTACATTGAACGAAACTGTCTAGCCCGTAAATCTTCTATAAGAGCAGCATATCAATACCATATGTAAAACTTTGTTGTTTTTATCAGCAACTTATGTAAATAACACACGATATCTTGACAACTGTTGTAACTCACGAATGACAAAACAGATCGTTATCCTTTAGAGTTGAAAATTACTGTAGATAGTACACGCGACAGAATTCAACTAAATTCCCAATTTTAACATTATAATTCAAAATTAACAATTCTGTTTTTCCATTTTCCACTTTGACACCATCTCCATTTTCATTCTCTATAGATTTTAAGGTCATCATTTTCATCTGTTATAGAAAATGAAAAATCCTGAAAAAAACGACAGGCCAACAACAAACAAATAATAAAAAAAACGAAAATTGGTAACAAAATTGATGTCATTTGGGAAAATGGAAAAACGAATTTTTTTCGTTATATTTTTTTTTTGAAGCGCACAATGCAACAAGAGGGATGACAGTTTTGACAATTATAATTTCGCAATATAAATGATAGTTTTTTGTTATAAAATTTCATAAAAAAATGAATATATTTTATTTGGTTGGTTAATTTTGGTTTTGTTGTTATTTATTTTATTTCGTTTTTTTTACAATGAAATCTCATATGGAATTTTTTGTATACATTTTTGTGTGAGGGTGGTTAAATCTTTTTGCTATAAATTTAGTTTAAATGAGGTGAGTTATTACTTTTCTGTTCAACTGAATTTAAAAGAAATTAAAGTAAAGCAAACTGTTCATTTAGTTCACTAACTTTAAACTTCGTTTACCCAAACCATCCGTAATATCAATGTTATGAATATAAAATTCATTACATTCAAAGCAATTCTTTCGAAAAATAAAGCAAATTCTAATCTTAAAAAATAATCTCATATTAAAATCCCATCAAAATCAGACACTGAACTAAAACTGTTATTCATTTGAATCTAACCATCAATCCCTTTATCACAGTCATCTTAGTCATTGTTACTAGTTTTTCTAAATCTCAATTTTTTTGTTGAATAATATTTTAATCTTATCTCAACTGAAAATCTAAAAATCACGGTACATTGAACATTAGAAATAATACAGAAAAAATACATAAAATCTCAATCCCTCGTATTTTTATTTAGAACAGAGGATATATATTTTACTCGTAACAAACCCTCTAAGCACTGTAATTTTATTTTAAAAATTCATAATATTATTATTTTTCAACAATCGCTGGACCAAAAAATTATTATAATCGCGTCAAACTGAAAATTTTGTAAGGTTTGTACGATCCTTGCTATCATCTACTTAGATTCTATATCAATCAACTCGTACAAAGTTTTGGTTATATTTTATGTCCTGCTGCCGTTGGATGGAATCAAATTTCATAATTTCATTATTCTAACACAATCTAATTTTATGTGTTTTGATTGATTCTGTCGCAATATTTTCATAATAATATTTTGGTTTTTTATGATGTAAATTTGGATGTATATATGATAAGGGAAATGTACACTTTTTTTGTTTTTCAGTTTTACCCCCTAGTATATTATATATAATATAAAGCTAATTATTATTTCATTTTTTGTTTTATTAAATCTAAATACTTTAAATAATTTTAAAATAAAAGCTTTTATTTTCAAAAAACTACATTATTATGATAAAAAAAACTTGAATTTACAATAAATATTAAATCATAGTTAATCTTTTAACTAAAAAATAAGGAGCAAAGAACTAACTACACTTAATAACAGTGAACGATCATGCAGCAAAGGCAACATTACAGTGGAGTGAACAATCACCCAACGTCACAGTGGTGACAGCGGTGGGATGTAATTTTACTTAATTCATTGAAAATATTTACTTAATTCAATGAATTACTTAATTTATTGAATTTATTGCGCCGAAATTCTAGGAAAATTTTTCATAGAACATTATAATTGGAAAAATTGATTATCAATATTGAAAGCTCTAGAAATTAATAATAATAACCAAAACTTCATTTTACCAATTGTATCGGACGATACTAAAAAATATAGTGTTTCTCCAAGGTCTGAAATATATTTATCTTTACCTTTTCTTCCTAATATTACTAATAAATATTTTTGCACAGCACAACTTCTTGCAAGCTCTATTGGGAAACCCTGCAATAACAAAGTTGTTTTAGCATTCTATAATCTACTAACGAATATGAAGTTGAATTTAATACTATAAATATCCAAAGTAAAAATCTAGGTAGCTTTGAAATACAAACTCCTTCACAGTGGACTGACAATTTTGTGGAACGATTAAACAAAATTGGAAATTAGATGAAGAAATTGATAAAAGTCACATAAGCCAAGAGAAAAGGACCTCACTTACCTTGATTCAAATGATATTTTTTTGTTAAAAGGTGATAAATTCTCAGCAACTGAAATTCTTCATCATGAAATTCCAACATTAAGTAATTCTAAACCAATACATAGGAAGCAATAAGTCAATATGTCAGCCACCGTTGACTGTGAAACATATTCACAAATAAAAAAATTACTAGATAATTCAATTATCGAAAGCAGTTTCAGTCCGAATGCTCCTCTTCTACATGTTCCAAAAAAGTCCAACTTGGATGAGAATAGATGGCGCTTGGTGGTCGATTTTAGGAAGTTGCATAAAATAAATATCGATAGTGTTTTTCCCTTACAAAAATTAATGAAATTTTGGAACAGTTATATCTTTTAAATGCTTTCCTACATTGAACCTCGCAAGTGGGTGTCAGCAAGTAGTGCTAGATAAAAAAAAACAGTAATATTGACTTAAAAAGTGCACCTAGTATAGTCAAAGACTTATGAATCAAAACTACAGTAAACCAAATGTAACTTTTTGAGACGTGAAATTAAGTACCTAGGTCATATTATTACCAGTAATGACATTAAAACTGATCCAAAACTTCTTTATGATGGATTTGTAGCTGAAATATGCATCTCATCAAAAAAAATAGTGTGAAAGTTGTAGATAATTAAAACATCTAAAACTTTTGCATCGATCATTTTTCAAAACGTAACCTCAAATTTTCGAGAAGAACACTAAAAACTATTTTTGTACGGTCGGCCGGCCGTCTGTCACAACTTACGAAATCTAGAAAACCACTGGAGGGATTTCAAAAATTTTGTTTTCTAAAAATAGGTATACTCAATGAAAAGAACCGAAAGGACGATGTGTTCGATAACTGTATCGAAAGTGTGTTTTTTCTTAAAAATGGTAATTTTAAGTGATAACGAGTAGTAACCTTGAATTTAATGAAATCTTGATTGTCGGTATTGGTTGTGAGACTAAAAACTAGATTATTGGATTATAAGTTTGTCAAAAAATTATTGTCAAGTACGTCAAAAGAATGATTTTCATTTATTTTTTTACAAAATTTTTATGAAAAAAATTAAATTAATTATTTGTATGACATGAAATGTAATTGAACATGAAATTGGACATGGAAATTTGGGATTTTATTATATTTTTTGAAATATTTTTGGAATTTTGAAATAAGTTTGTATTACTTCGGTCTGAAAGACCTAAGTATTACATTCTCGAGTCAAAAGTGAAAATCTTACCTCCACTTTTTTGGCATTTCTCGACGTTGTAGGACCTACTGATTCTAGAAAAGCAACAAAAATATATTTCTGTCTGCCGACCGTCCGTATTTTTCAAAATTATTTTTCTAAAAATAGGTATACTCAATGGACAGGTCCGAAAGGACGTTGTACTCGATAGCTGTACCGAAAGTGTGTCCAAACATCGTCAAGTGTGTCAAAACAAAAAAATTGGCATATTTGTTGCTTAAAAACGTTCATTTTAAGTTATTACGTTTAGGAACATTAAATTTGCAGAAATTTCGAGGGTCGGGATTGGTATGTGAGATCCAAAAATAGATTATTGCATTAGTTTGTCATAAAGTTTGTCAAAAATGTTGTTAAGTGTGTCAAAAGAATGATTTTCTTTTATTTTTTACTCTATTTTTAGGAAAAAAAAAATTATTATGACATTATATGTAATTAAACATGAAATTGACATGGACATTTTTGAATTTGTTATAATTTTTGGAATACTTTTTGAATTATGGAAATGGTTGGAATTTTGAATTTTTGCAACAGTTTTGAAATTTAGAAAAAAGCTTCAATTTTTGATTTTGTAACAATTTTCGGAATATTTTTAGAATTTTGAAAGAAAAAATAGAATTTTTGAATTTTAAATTTTATAAATATTTTTAGAATTTTGAAAAATGATTAAGTGTTTGATTTTGTAAGAATTTTTTAAATATATTTAGAATTATAAAAATTTTTAATTTTTGCTTTTATTATAATTTTTGGAATTTTGGAAAAAGTTTCAATTTTTGATCTTGTTATAATTTTTGAAATATTTTTAGAATTTTGGAACAAGTTTAAATTTTTGAATTTGTAAATATTGCAATTTATTAAGAATTTTAGAAAAAGTTTCAATTTTTGATTTTGTAAGAATTTTTAGAATATTTTCAGAATTCGGAAAAAGTTTAAATATTTGTTTTTAGTATGTTATGTTGTTATGTTGAATTTTATGATGATTATGATGGTTATGATAATTTTTACAACATTTTAAGAGTTTTTGAAAAAGTTTCAGTTTTTGATTTTGTTATAATTTTTGCAATATTTTCAGAATTTTTGAAAAAAGTTTTAATCTTTGATTTTGTAATAATTTTTGGAATATTTTTAGAATTTTGGAAAAAGTTTAAATTTTGAATTTTATTTAATTTTACAATATTTTTGAAATTTCGAAAAAAATATGTATTCTTGATTTTGTAATATGTATTTTCTCGAAACGCTAAATGAAGAGGTTTTTGAGTATTTGCTGATTGTATGACCTTCTCACTAAATTATGGTAATACTCGTAAATGATCTGTTATAATTTTTCAGCAACGTATTGATGTTTCTTGTTAGTTTTGTAATAAACTTTTAAACAGAGATTAAAAAATACACGTAGGGGGAAGATGCATGTATCGTACCGATTTTTATATTTTATTCGATAGCTTATTTCAAAATTATTTGTTTTTCATAAACTTCTGACGATATCGATAATATAGTATTTTGATACTTGTTTTCTCTAAAAAACTTAGTAAATTTGTAAATCTGGCTAGCAAAATAGATAAATTGCAAGATGTTGCAACCCAATACGATTTAAGCAACTAGCTTACCAATTCGTACCACCCACGTCCTAATTCGTACCCCCGTACTAGCAAAATTAAATTAAAGATTTATAAGAAATAAAAAATTAGTTTATAGGGCGTTCAATAAATTATTTAAATAATTAATACATTAATATAAAAATAAAAAATAATTTCATTTATGTAGTTTTGATTGTTTCACTTAGTCTTAACTCACAGTTTTTATTTAATTCATTAAAGAACTTGTAAACCTTTGCAGTAGCTCTAGTTTGAGTTTCAACGCAGAAAATTTCTAATATCAAAAAATTACCACCTGTACTTTGGTATTAGATTAATGTATTCTTCATATTGAGTTAAGTAAATTGCCAAGTTTTTTATAGAAAGCTACTTTTTGTTGGTTACATAAGGCTACCTTTTAGATTTTTGCTACCTTTATAGTTGCAAAAGGTAGCCTTCTTGATACGATAGATTTTATCTTATACGAAACGATCCTTATGGTTTGGTCCGGTACCGAGATTTGTACTAATGGTCTCTAGTAGTAGGCTACGCATCGAAACCACAGAAGGCTCCCTTTTGCGACTACAAAAGGCTACCTTTTGTTGCTTTGTGTAAGCCTTGTGTAAGCAACAAAAGGTAGTCTTCTATAAAAAACTTGGCAATTTACTTAACTCAATATGAAGAATACATTAATCTAATGCCGATGTAGTTTTGATACCCAATTTTTAAACCCAGTTTTTTAACGCAATTGTTTTAGGTATAGGCCAATAGAATTACGGATTGTACGTGTTGTTGTCGGTAACAGGTCAGAAATTTTTTTAATCTCTGGGGTAGGGTACTCACATAATGCACATGCCGAGTCCACTCACCCGGCACCTGGGGACTGGAGTTATACAACAAAGTGTGCTTGAAATTTTTTTTGCTGCCTTGTAAGCGATATAACTCGTAAATGGTGCACTTTAGGATACTGGTGCCATGGAACTTTTTTGTTACTTAAATGTTTTTCTATAACTTAAAATAAAAAAAATAACAAAAATAATTTGTTTTGTTGCAAATTTTTGCGAAAAATGGCGAAAAAATGCCTAAAAATCGATGTTTTTCAATTGAATTTAGTTATTTGCAAATAATTGTTTATAACGTAATTGACACCTTTATCTTGTAGCAAAAACCTCAACAAAAAAAGTAAGCTTCAGAACGTTTCACTCGGCCTGATAGTTTTTGCACAATTCCATTTTGCACTTAATGCCCCTAAAAAAGTTGTTAACTTTGGGCAGGCCGCAAGGTCTGAGTTTTTATCCGATCGCAATCTGCTTGACGGGAATTGAAAGGGTGTAGTGTCAGCTTTAAATAGCATCTATGTTGCTTATACCCATATTCAATATTAACAACAATTACAGTGGTTCAAAAAACCGCGAAAATTCCTTAGTTGTAAAATTAAATTTCTCAACGGAATTTCAACTTAACGAGATGCGTTTTGAAAATTTGCAAAGTGCTTAGAAAACCTCAGATTTTAGAAAATAGACCTCTCTAACATGATTTGGGACATGATTACACATAAGTAGTTCATTACTTTTTCATTAAATTTATTTGTCATTACAATAATACTCAATTATACATCGTGTCGCTACGTACGTTTTACGTATACTAAACAGGACGTTTTATTTTTTCATAGAGTACGTTACAAGCAGTAGTCAGAGTAACCAATCGCGTGTTGGGTAGGAACAGACCCAGCATCTTGTGAGCACAACAGTATCATTTTGGAGGGAAATTCTCGGTTCCTGTCGATATATGGCATACAAAATCAATGTCACAATCGTGGTTTCAAAAACAAACTGGGCCGTAGCTCGGTCCAAATCATGTTAGAGAGGTTTCTTTTAAATCTTCGGTTTTCTAAGGGATTTGCAAATTTTAAAACCGCATCTCGTTAAGTGAAAGATTCGTTGAGAAATTTTATTTTGCAACTAAGGAATTTTCGCGGGTTTTTCAAACCACTGTAGTTATTGTTAATATTGAATATGGGTATAGGCAACACAGATGTTATTTAAAGCTGACACTACACCCTTTCAATTCCCGTCAAGCAGATTGCGATCGGATGAAAACTCAGACCTTGCGGCCTGCTCAAAGTTAACAACTTTTTTAGGGGCATTAAGTGCAAAATGGAATTGTGCAAAAACTATCAGGCCGAGTGAAACGTTCTGAAGCTTACTTTTTTCGTTGAGGTTTCTGCTACAAGATAAAGGGGTTAATTGTGTTATAGACAATTATTTGCAAATAACTAAATTCAATTGAAAAACATCGATTTTTAGACATTTTTTCGCCATTTTTCGCAAAAATTTGCAACAAAACAAATTATTTTTATTTGTTTTTTTATTTTAAGTTATAGAAAAACATTTAAGGAGCAAAAAAGTTCCATGGCACCAGCATCCTAAAGTGCACCATTTACGAGTTATATCGCTTACAAGGAAGCAAAAAAAAATTTCCAGCACACTTTGTTGCATAACTCCAGTCCCCAGGTGCTGGGCGAGTGGACTCGGCATGTCCATTATGTGAGTACCTTACCCCAGAGATTAAAAAAATTTCTGACCTGCTACGAGCAACAACACGTAAGCCATATCTTTTTCCGTTATTCTATTGGCCTAGTAGTTTTAAAACCCAATTTAGTAGTCAGAGCGAATTTAGTCAATAAATTAATTTTTCCACTTTTGAGGGTAGGTATCATCGGAAAAAGTGTTGGTAAGGAAGAATTAATAGGATCTCTTTATACATCTGACCTCTCTAGGGGTCAACTCGGGTGAGCTATGAATTATTTTTTAACATATTTCATTTATTGAGTTTTTTGTATGGGAACCCCCAAAGGAATGCAGATAGGGTATAGATGTATTGAGGAAAAATGTTGAGACTCACCCCGGGTGAGTTATCAATCATTTTGTAACATTTTTCATTTTCTGAGTATTTTGTATGGGAACCCCCCGAAGGGTTGCAGATAGGGGGTAGATGAGTTCAGGTGAAATGTTGAGATTGAAAAAATATTAAGACCTTGTCATACATTTGCCCCATCTAAAGGCCACTTTGGGGCAGTCACAACGAATTTAGACAAAAAACGGGTTGAGAATAATAGGTTTTAAGAGATTTAAATAACGCTACATCCAATGGTTGAAGGCGATGGATAGTATGTCCTGGAAGCTGCAACAATATTATACAGTTTTTCTTAGCAAGAATCAAAGCTTCTAAATTTCTGGAGTGAGTCGTGTGACCATCGAGCAAATAGGATCACTTTTTTAATAACGGAGGGATAAACGACATTTATAAAATATTTCAGCCATTTGACAAATAATGCTAATGTTTTATATACCCACTTTCTGAGCATTTAACCAAACTGCCCATTGGGCAACCAATTTTCAATTATTTTGTTTCTTTCAAAAATTATCATTGGGGGCACAAAATGACCCGATGCACTCATACAACAAACAATTGTGGTGTTAACTCCTCTTTCGGTACTTGAAATAACACCAACGTGCCTTTTTTCTTTGAGTGCCAGTATTTTCTGGCATCTTTTTTGAACCGTCAAAAAACCGGACTCATCCATATTGTAAATTCTTGTCCCATCGACACGATTTTTATCACATAAATATTCAAGTAAATCGTAAAACATGCACACTATCCTTATTAAATCTCTTTTTTCTCTTGCCATCGACGTTGGTTCTGGTAGCCTCACAGTCAATCGGGGATGTCTCTTTATTAAACTGTAAAACCATTTTTTACTTGCTAGTTTGTGTCCTTGTTAAAGTTGTGTTTTATCTGATTTTTACGGCTAGCTCAAAAGCAAATCTTCGAACGTCATTTATGCCGATTCCAAAAAATTTTTGTTCGAGAGTTAAAAGATACACCTGCAGTTGGTCTTCTATCGGTTTGGAAAAATGGTTAAACGTCCAAAGCTTTTATTGTCTCCCTCAGCTTTTATATTTAAATCATTCAGATGACATCTGAATGTTGGTTTCAGGATACCATACTTATTGCAACATCTATTAAATGTAATTAGGTTACTGCGAAACTCCTCAAGTGCTTTACGCAAAACCTCTTCATTCCTTTTGCGTATTGGCGTTTAGGTTTATCGTTCATTCTTTTAAAATGTATTCCTAAATAAAAAAAGTCAGGCAAGTGCAAATATAATTTGCTCACTCAGGGTGCCGTGTATATAATATTTAAGAAAAATACAGTTTTTGTTAGTATACTTTCACGTTTATTTGAAATTATAACAACCAAAAAAAATTTGGTTTCGATTCAGCAAAAACCATACACCCGTGAATTTTTTAAATTTTTTCTTTTGTAATGTTCGTAGATAGGGGGGGACAAAAGAAATGTTTGCATATTTGAAAATAAGTCGAAAACTGTGCTTTCAAAATTTACAAAAGAAACTGTTTTGCACTACAAAAAAATCACCTTTCATATGACACAAAACATGATCAAAAATATTTTTTTTTCAAAATTTCTACTTTAAATGAACATATGAAATTATAACAACCAAAAAAAATTTTGGTTTCGATTTAGCAAAATCCCTACACCCTTAAATTTTTTCTTTTGTATTGTTCGTAGAAAAGGGAGGGAGGGGGACAAAAAATGTTTATAGATTTTTGTAAATAAATCGAAAATTACAAAAAATGCTGTTTCAACTCAAAAAACTGTTTCAAATCTTTCAACATACTTTCTAGTTTTTTTGGATAGGTTAATAATCACGGTTGCCAAACATGGCGGTTAAGTGTTCTGGCAAGGTCATTAATATTTTCATTGATAACCAGGCAGTTCTACAAGATCTGAAAACAATACTATTAAGTCAAACATATAGTGTAACAATACTTTAGGTCTTTGAATTACCTTAGACTACAGAAGAGCATTTCACTGGGACGAATGATATGTCATCATCATGTGAATAAACATTTTATGAGTATGGGAAAATGATCCAAAATGCCGCCTTGTCTTGAAGAGGACGTCACGTGAACCTCACATGTCTGGCTTTCTCAGGGAATATATAGTAGTATGTAGTAATATGTAAGGATCAAGCTTTTTAAGGAGAGAAGATTTCTGCAAAGAAGACGAAACACATAAATGACTGCATTCTAAAACTATTTTAAGATCACAATCAAATTTCCAGATTTGATCTATTGTTACTATAAAGCGCATCTGATGACCGTTGCTTTTGTTTTTCATAGAATGCGTGTAGTGTCCTTTCATGTAGCAAAACAATGGATGGAACGAACAATGAAATCTAGCAGTTCATTAATACATATAGATTAGAAAAAGGGTAGAAGTTAGAGCTGATTCTGAGCAATGTCTTCGTTGATAGAAATCTTTTCTGATAAAATTCCATCGACATTTACTTGAAGCGTTTAAAATTTTGAAGACCAGAAAAAAGTTGCTCTTCCAAAACCATATAACATGTCAAAGTCCTTGGATACATTCAGTGCAATGTCAAATGTTTCTCTATGGTAACTTGTTCCAAGCAATTTTTACGTTCCAACAAAACATTGTTATTTTTGTATGGCTTTTTGATGTTTGATGCGCCCTTGTTTTGTTGATCTTGGATGCGCCCTTGTTTCGGAAACTGGATGTGCTACCTTATCCTCAAGCCAAGTTAAACCATAACTTTAAGAAATAGGAAGCAAATTTAAAAAATGTTTGATTACGCTTATTATATAAATTACTACACACGTCATATATTATTAACAGAAAAACTAAGGACAGCACCACAAACTCAAATAAAAAATTAATAAAACTTATAAATTCAATAAAATAAATTACAATTAAAACTGTTACAATTTAAAATAATTTTATAAAAATATGATATAAAAAAATATTCTATGTTTTACAAGACCATGAAAAGGAAAGCCCTTTACATCGAGAATCACATTCAAAAACAACATAAAGAAGATTCAAGGCGTTTATCATATGCATTACTCATCAAATAAGTGTTTTTTTAAGTGATTTTTAGTGATTTTAAGTGATAAGTGATTTTTAATCCCACTTTATCCTCTTCTCTCCATTTTGCTGTTCGGTCATCAACAAAACATTCATCATTACCTACGTCAACCGGCTTCCATTCACATCTACATTGTATCTGACAGCGGAGCCCACAGTTTAAAAAACAGTATTGGTTCAGTTCAGCCCTAAATTTGTATTTTCCACACACCTTATTCTTAAAACAAAACTCTTCATCTTGTCTTCTATTAATAGTTTTCCTTTCGAACACTTTCACATATATTCGAAGATCAATAGCAATCCTCCTCTTCGGCCATAAAATGCAAGGAGCGATCAGATTTTATTGATTTTTTAATTTTTTGGTAAATGTTCAATAATCTTGTGACAAACAATGTCAGTCATTAATATGAACATACCGGTTAACGTGAGATATCACATACAGAATACAGAATACAGTCAGGGGCCCTGAATACAGTCAGGGTGTGATCAGGGCCTGGTCAGATCTACAAGGGCAATCCCTATTAGGGCACTCTGATGTGGGCCTATTCCGGGCCCGATTTAGAATACCCTTTTATGGTTAACCTTATTTAAAAATATCCGGCCCTGATCAAATTTTTCGTATTGGACCCCTAGCTGAAATTTCAATTTGTTAAAATTCACTAGAGTATTATCCATTTTAGAAATATATAGTTAAAATTGTTTCATAATAATAGTTATAATAATAGTAGTTATATAGTTATATAATAATAGTGATTAAGGTGGTATGTATGTTTTAATTTTTTCCGTTGTAATTTTTTATTTAAATTTGATTAATTTATGTATATAATATACCCGAGCAGAAATTAGTTAGGGAAAACCTGAATACAGTCAGGACGTGATCAGGGCCTTGTCAGTTCTACAAGGGCAATCCCTATTAGGGCACTCTGATGTGGGCCTGTTCCGGGCCTGATTTAGAATACCCTTATAGGGTTAATCTTATATGAATATATCCGGCCCTGATCAGGTTTTTTGTATTGGACCCCTAGCTGAAATTTTAATTTTTTAATATTCACTAGAGTATTATCCTTTTTAGAAATATATAGTTAAAATCGTTTCATGTATGTATGTTTTAGTTATCGCTTCTCAGCTGAAAAACTATAATAATAGTGATTAAGGTGGTATGTAAGTTTTAATTTTTTCCGTTGTAATTTTTTTATTTTAATTTGATTAATTCAAGTATATAATATATAAATATATATCAGGGTCTGGTCCGGATATCCCAATCAGGGCCTGATCCGATTATCCCAATCAGGGTCTGATCCGGTAATCCCAATCAGGACCTGATAGGGCAAAAGCGTTACACTCATGATCAGGGCCCAATCAGGCTGCCCTACCAATGCCTGATCCGGATTAGGGCAAACCTGATCAGGACCTTACTTGAGCCCTGACGAATTTCTGCTCGGGTATAAGTATATATCAAGGTCTGTTTCGGTTATCCCAATCAGGGCCTGATCCGATTATCCCAATGAGGGTCTGATCCGGTAATCCCAATCAGGACCTGATAGGGCAAAAGCGTTACACTCATGATCAGGGCCCAATCAGGCTGCCCTACCAATGCCTGATCCGGAGTAGGGCAAACCTGATCAGGGCCTTACTTGAGCCCTGACAAATTTCTGCTAGGGGTGATATCGTAGGGGTGATTGATGGAAGAAACACTCTATTCAGTCAATATCCAATAAATAAAGAAAATTTTACAAAGTCTTTATAAATTTATAATATACCAAATTATTTGATAGAACTGCTATTTTTTTTCAAATTCAAAAACAATTTGTCATTTCAATAAATTTGTAATTATATCAAACAAATTTGTTTTTTTAATTTTCAATATTTTGATGAACTTAATAGCTATTTATGTATTAAGGGCATAAAGTATGTACTTTCTGCTTGAGAGTGAATTATTTGCTCGAAGCGTTAGCCGAGAGAAACAATCACTCGAAAGCAAAGAGACGAGTAAGATTCTGTACTATTTGCATAAATAAAAATGCATATATTTACACAAAATAGTAAAATATTTTTTTAGAAAATTACTTTATCCAAGCAGTTTTTCGAAATAATAACTTAATGCATTGTTATTTCAGTTTTAGGCATTGTTATTTCAATTTTGGCATTGCTATTTCAATAGGAAAAAAAGGCCTGCTTTACGAACAATTTTTGAATCCCAAAAGTGCATTTTACGGTTTACTCGTACAAAAAAAAATTTCTATTTTGCGTCTAAAATAAAGACATTTCGATACCCAAATGCGTATCGAAATGGCTTTCATTACGATACGCAAAAGTTTTGGCTTTCAAGGTTGGTCACATTGGTCATACAAACGTCAGCGAACATTAAAACGAATAATTATGTAAATAAAATTAATCAGAATATCTAAATTAGTGTTAAATATTTTAATTAATTAAAATAATTAGTAATAATAACAAAATTTCAAATTGACTATTTTTTAATAAAATACACATTTTTTAAAATTTTAAGACAAAAAATGCAGAATAGAAAAAACAGTATAAAAAACTCGTTTCATAAGACGTTTTATCGCACTTATCTTTTAAACAGATCTTTCTAAACAGATTGCGTACGATAAAATCGTCGATTATGAATCTAGTTTCTTAATATACTATTGTGAACTGTACAAACAAATTGTAAAATTTACTTAGTATTTCTTTTTTGAGTGAACGGTAACTCTCCATCTTAATTTTTTTATTATTTGAAGTTAGGCATGTTTAGTGTTAATTATAATAAATTATAAATTAATATCCGAAGATACCATCCCAACTAGGAATGAGAAATTCTCTCTGAGAAATTTATGAACGTTAACTATAAAGCTTTGAGGATTAAATTCATCAAGGAAGACCCAGAATGGATTCTTGATTGATTTGTAGTGAAAAGCTTTTTCATTGGCGAACCAATGAAACGGCATAGCAGGTCGCGTAGCTAATTTAGGTTGTTTAAATGCTCCGGGCTAGTCACAGTATAGAGTTTGATTGGTAAACCCTGCTACTCCACTACAAATACAGACATGTACGCGAATTACGAGATTATACAGAAATGGAAAGATTACAAATGAGAAAATGAGACTCTGGCGACCCCTTTTGTGAAAGACCCGTGATCACCACGTTCCACCCCCACATTCACTCCCATATGCCCACACTCTTACGCTTCATGCACGCTCACATCTTCACACACACCCACACTTACCTTCAAACACCCATATCCACATACACGCCCCTATAATAAAGCAAGACAATTACGTTCCAAGACATTGGGTAATTATAGTAAATAGTAGCAATTAAAATAATTTTCATTACTACCATTTGATCATTCTGATCAAGTCCATGAAATAATGCCATCACTCGAAAACTGGCCATCCATTCGTAGAGTACGTGACAAACTTCACACGCTTTATTTAAAGGAAATGGCATACATAAATGCACCTTGACAAATCCGATCATAATCTCCAGTGAACAGTAGTTGGTGTTCTGATAGATACATAGAAGTTCCAGGCTAATACCTTCATAGTGGGTTAGCAGGGATATATTACGTCGGTTACGATTATAACGGCATGAATGATTTCCTTATAAGCTAGTTACAGGTAGCATAATAATTATTTCAGTGAGAGCAATAATTCCAAAAAAAAAATATTACCTTAGAAAAAAAATATTTTAATCATAATCGTTTTTAATTTAGATCGTAGTGTCTCGCAGATATTCACCACATGCATTCACGCACGCGCTTCGGCAATCACGCCCACATCCAACCACACGTACACCCATTCACGCGCATTCATACCTTTTACGTTAGACAAGAACAAAAAGAATAATTAAAGAACACTCATCCCATGGTTATATCCGACAGGCCTCAATGTCTTAATGTTCAGCACTCCACTATCGGTGGATCCTCCAGGATACAAATTATAATGAGATGAGTAGTTGTATAGTAATAACAAAATGTGGCGCCATAATATCTAAGGCGATTGCTGGTAAGATATATAATAACAATGAAATGTTGTGCCACACTGTGAAGCGATGGTTGACAAATTGTGCCGATGAGTTGTATAAATAATGGAAAAATGTTGCGCCACAAATACTAGGCGATTACTCATAAGTTGTATAAATAAAGTATAACTAGTGTAAAATTGTTGCGCCCCAAAAGCTTAAGGCGATTATTGACAAATGGTGCTGATAAATTGTATAACTAATATAGAAATGTTGCACCACACTAACATCAATGTTGCACCATCACTGCTAGGTGATTGTTGAAAAAAATGTAGCGGTAAATTGTGAAGATAATATATAAAAGTTGCGCCACAAACACTAGGCGATTATTAACAAACTGTACTGATACACTGTATTGCTGATCATTTACCACCCGATGATGGAGGGTGATCTCTTTCTTTCGATTGTTGTAGTTGAAACTTTAGGTAGATTTGACAATATTAAAATTTTCCTTAAATTTTGTTTTGTTTATTTTACACTGTATCTTTATGATACTCCAACAATTTACACAGGGTTTTTATGATCATTACTCTATGAAGTTTTAGACGGTTTCACACAATATTTTAATTAATAATTTATTCGAAGAATCAATGTTCGATCAATATACAATTTATTCTATCAGTCCTAAAATCTAGGTTTCTACTTATCGCCACTATGACGTAACAGCAATTTTAACATTAAAGAATGAATTTTACTATGATTTTTCTTATGTGCTGAATGACTAACTTTACTATATCACTTTATACATTAATTTATTTGTTGAACTACCGTTTTAGACGAGGAATTAGCGTACAAAATATGTACTTACTTTCGAAAACCTGTATAGTTAAACGGATTTGAATGCGGTTTTTTGCATTCGATTTAGAAAGTCAATTATAAAATTTGTTTGGTGTTTTGCAAACCCAGATCCTCTTTATTGCATTTCTGCAGCTAAAAAATGCATTTTTGTAAGTGCATTTTTTAGAATAATAAAAAAAAATTATAATTCGGTAAATAATAGCCGAAACGAGCCCAAATTCATTATTCGGGGGTTTTTGGGGTAGCTGATGCTGAAAAGTCATACCGTGGACCTGGAGGTCAGGGCGCTCTTACTATACAGCTTCTCCTTGACTTTTGTCAAAATTTTCTATACAAAATATCCAAGATTTGTTATTGGGGGTTTTCGGGATCGCTGATCATCATTATGATATTTGAAAATGTACCTGAAGTACCTGTGAATCATAGCGACCCGATTATGAAGATCATCTCCTGGAGTTTTCTTTAAATTTCTTATCATAAGCATTAAAAATCTATACTCGGGGGTTTTCGAGGTCGCTGATCACGAATATGATGTTTAAAAATTCCCCTAACGCACCTGGGGATATCAACGACCCGATAATGTAGATCATCTACTGGAGTTTTCTTTAAATTTTTTATGGATAGCATTAAAAATCATTACTCGAGGGTTTCGCTGTCGAGGGTTTCGAGGGATCGCTGATCACGAATATGATGTTTAAAACTTCACCCGACATACCTGGGGATCATATCGACCCGATTATGTAGATCATCTACTGGAATTTCCTTAATTTTTTTATCAAAATCATTCAAAATCATTACTCGGGTGTTTTTGGGGTCACTGATCATGATTATGGTATTAAAAAAATTCCCTGACATACCGGGGACTTATAATGACTTTATTTTTAATATCATCTTCCCGGTTATTATTATTATATAATAATAATATTTATAATATTATAATATTACAATATAATATTATAATAATATTTATAATAATAATAATAATATTTAATAATAATATTTATAAAATTATTATTAAAAAAATTATTATTATTAGTATTAATATTTATTATTATATATTATTATATTATATAAAATAATTTATTAAAAAAAAACTTGAATTTTTTTATAACCCCTTGTCAACTAAAATTATTTTTAAATAAATTAAACTTAAAATATTTTGAAAAATAATTTTAAAAGTTTAAAAAAATAAGTAGTACGTGCCTGTATATTATATTATATTATATAAAACTGTATTATATTTATATTACATTATATAAACTGTATACTATATTATATATTATAAAATTATATTATATTATATAAAAATTATTTTATATATATATTATGTATATTATATAAAACAAAAATAAAATTTTAGGACGTCATTTTTTTTTTAATATTTTTTTTTAATTATAATTTAGATATGAACCATAAGCGAAGAAAAAAAAAGAAATGACGTCTTAGATTTCATTTTTGTTTTGGGAAAATGACGTCCTAAAAAAAATGACATCCTAAAAACATGATGTCCGTTTGAGCCAAAAACGAACATCATTCAGGACGTCATTTATGTGGTTGCAAAAAAGACTGTGGCAATTTATGTGGATGCAGAAGGCAAGGCTTAATTTTCACTATTGCATGTAAGAATTGTAATTGGCTCAAACTGCTCCAACGTAGAAAAATATTCTACTAATGAATTGCTCACAGACGAATTAGAAGAAGACACAGCAGAAGCCGAAGATGAAACAGAAGTTTACCATCAAGAGGAAATAGAATCTGCAGAACAAGAAGAGGACGAAAGTTAAATTATGGTTATTAAAAAGAATGAAATTTTGAATAATATGGATGTAACTGGAAATTTATTTTTTTATATAATAACATTTTTTTAATAAATATAATAGGTTTTAATATAAAAATGTTGTACTATTTTAAAAAAATTATTGTTTTATCCCATTTATCAAAACTTTAAACCACCAATTTTGATAATTTCTTAATATTATTACATATATAATAAATTCACATTAAAAAAAAAACATGAAATAATATAACAAAGTTGTATGATCTTATTGACATCACATTTATGAAAAACCTTTGAAAACCTTAAGTAACAATTTTGGATGGTTTGTATAACAAATTTTAAGAAAGCTCCAGGAGATGGTTTTAGTAATCAAGTCTTCCTGATCCCCAGGTATGTCACATAATTTTTGTAATATAATATGATCGTGATCAGCGACCCCAAAAACCCTCGAGTAATGATTTTTAATGCTATCCATTAAAAATTTAAAGAAAACTCCAGCAGATGATCTACATTATCGGGTCGTTGATATCTCCAGGTGCATTTTAAGGTGAATTTTTAAACATCATATTCGTGATCAGCGACCTCAAAAACCTCCGAGTATAGATTTTTAATGCTTTTGATAGGAAATTTAAAGAAAACTTCAGGAGATGATCTTCACAATCGGGTCGCTATGATCCCCAGGTACGTCAGGTACATTTTTAAATATCATAATGCTGATCAGCGATCCCGAAAACCCCCCAATAACAAATCTTGGATATTTTGTATAGAAAATTTTGACAAAAGTCAAGGAGAAGCTGTATAGTAAGAGCGCCCTGACCTCCAGGTCCACTGTATGACTTTTCAGCATCAGCTACCCCAAAAACCCCGGAGTAATGAGTTTGGGCTCGTTTCGGCTATTATTTACCGAATTATAATTTTTTTTTTATTATTCTAAAAAATGCACTTACAAAAATGCATTTTTAGCTGCAGAAATGCAATAAAGCCGATCTGGGTTTGCAAAACACCAAACAAATTTTATAATTGACTTTCTGAATCGAATGCAAAAAACCGCATTCAAATCCGTTTAACTATACAGGTTTTCGAAAGTAAGTACATATTTTGTACGCTAATCCCTCCTCTATTTGGATTATACGTAATTTAATTTTCTAAACACAAACCTATTAGACTAAGAGCCCGCGACGGCCAGACCTTCGTTATTTTATAAAAGCTGGCAATGGGCCACGTGACTTCTAATACTATCCCGAAGAATATTTAAAAAAATTAGCTTTTATACTTTCACGAAACTTTGGAGGCCTCTTTCTTACCTGCTCCCTGCCAAAGCCACTATGATCCAAACTTCATATGTCGCTAATCGTTCCTACCTGAGTAGGGGGTATGCGCAGAGAAACTTTCAGCTTTTATAAAATAACGAAGGTCTGGCCGTCGCAGGCTCTTTTTCTATATATTATTTACGATCGCCACTATGACGGAAAAACGATTTAAAATTAATTAGGAATTTTCCTGTTATTTTTAAGCGTCGAAAGACTATTTCCACTATATTAGGTTATTTATCAATTTATTTATTCATTTAAAGTTCGGATTATATGTATTTTATTTCATCAACATGAATCTAGATTATTTTCAATCGTCAGTATGACGTAACAAAACGATTTAACATTAAATTATGAATGTTCCTGTTATTTTTAAGCGTCGAAGGTCTGTTTCCACTATTTTATTTTATTTAATAATTTATTTAATGAACTAAAGTTCGGAGGGTATTTTATTCAAGGACATAAACACAAATTTTAAATTATTTACGATCGCCAGTATGCAGTAAATACGATGTTACATTACATTAGAAATTTCACCATCAAAATTTTTTGTTTGAATTGCTATTTGGATATATTAATTAATTTAGCACCTTAGTGGATGAACTGGAGTTCAGCTTATTTATATCTGTTTGCAAATACCCAAACTACGGATCTAATCTCAAAAGCGATAGACCGCCATTGGTGGTTTTCGCTTATACACTCTGGCTTTAAATCAATATTACTAATCATACCATTTTATTCAGCGTATGGTTATCCAACTCCTGTTACACCCTACCTCTCGCTTGTTTGACGTCCAGGATCTATATCCTCATCTCCGGAAAAGCACCCACAAAACAAAAATTGACTACACAGAAAAATAATTTAAACAGCAAGTTAACACACAATGTCACTGACACTTTGACACCAGTGTCTCTCAAACTTCAAGAAAATCAATCAGCTGTGAAATGAAATAACAGACTAAGAGAGACGACTAGCTGTTTTCATCTCTTATATAGGCAATTAATATCGAAAAATGAGCTAAATGTTTTTCGAAAGTTTTAAATTTACAAATTATTGTTAGTACATTTTCCGTATCAAAACAAATACTGGTTATTAGTTTGTAATAAACAAAATTGAAAGATGATTTAACGCAATATTCTATTTACAACGCGTTTGAAAGAAATAGTAATATATGCGACATTAGGATGGATTAAAACGTATGTACAACCGATTTTATGATGATTTCGTATTACGAAATAGTAAATTACAACCGTTTTACAGTAGAATCTATACATATAGCGGAAAGAAGAATTGATAAAAACAACTATGTAAGAAATATAATACGTTTTGAAGACAATTTCAAAGCTGATTGTAGGATATAAATTTTTCTTTGATAACAAGACGAATTGACAAATATGCACAGCTGTTTGAGGTTTGAAAATATTTAGATCAGTTATGATTAGAGGGCCGGAGAATCCCAATTCGTCCAGTACGACGAAGCAACGCGGGTGGAAACGCAGTGTGAATCATTAATAGGGTATTGTAAATAAAAGATTATTGTCAAATTTTTTTATGCTGAGAATAAATATGCGTACCGGAAACTTTATGAAAATACGACTATAGATTATGGATGAACGAGAACTTGTTATGAACTACGCGTGATATGCAAAATTGTGATATGTGAGGAAATAGGAACTTCATGGATCTTTACTGCACTATGTCATCATACTCCAGTCTACATAACAGATTCAGTTATGGATTCTTCACGATGGCATGATTGTCGTTCTTTATTTTATCAATAGATCTAATCTAACCACTATATTGTTTAGAATTGTAAATCACGAACAACTTATTTCATTTGAAATTGAATTGATCCTCGTAATAAAATCAGATCGTCTTCGACTTTCGTTTGGAAGATATATTAAGATCTCGATAGATCTGTTGAAATATTTTACTTTATTTTACGTTCTAAGCCCTCGGGATTTCTTCTAGCTTTAAAGTTATTTCTAGTAATTAATATAAAGGAATGATTAATCAGGTGATAATAAAAGTAGAGTTGTGGAGAAGACATACATTTGTACGTATTGCTGTTATTACCTACAATCAAGTGCTTCTTATACCTTGTGGACAAATCTTAAATTAAAACAGTGCGATCGGATATTGTGGACGTAACGTTACCAGCATTACGTGGACAAGGAAATATTAAATGCTATTATATTCTATCAACACAAGGTGCGTGTGTTTGATTTATGTTATTTTGAAACGTAATAATTTACACCTAGAAAAAAACGGAAGCTCTCAAACTAAAGAACTTAAACAGTACGAAAGTTTTAGTTCCACGTGCTGCTTACCACACCAGCGTCAATAATTGTATCATAATTTCATTAAACTAAACAAATCTGTCCATGTACAAAATAAATTGTTTCATTTTAATCTACCCTTAGAAACCTGATTCAGAACTAATCTATTGGTCTCACATGGATAACTTCTATAAAAATAAATTCAACTCACTCCACTTATCAACTCATTCAAAATATGTACATATATAGAAAATCAACTTGTGGATGCTGTGATAAAATTATGTTTTGTTTTGTTTTATTTTATTCCTCTTGAACCCTTGTATTTTTATTTTATATGTTATATTATAACAGCAGGGTACTATGATAACCCCTCAATACTCAAAAATTTCAACAAAAAAAAAAGAAAAATATTATTTCATACAAATATAAATGATAAAAATTATGTTCCTGAATGAATTGCCTTCGTCTTAATAACAAAATAAAAAGTTCGTTCAAGGGGCTGCTGAAATATACACGAGGGTAATTTGAGAAGTGGTAAAATCAAAATCAAAATTTATAGTACCGGTTCTAATCTAAAGTTAGTAGGTGGCGCTTACAACTGCCTAGTTTTTACAACTCTGGGCTATGGATTTATGAAAATCTGATGTTTGCAATGCAGCGCCTCTCTGTATAAAAATTGGTACCTTCGTTTTGTACATTAAATAATAGATAACACATTTTTTTTCTAGTCTTATTTTAATTTGTTTACTACATTTGTAGAATCGTAGGCCATTTACCCGTTTTTGCTTGTCCATCTGCCAAATACATTTAAAATGAATATGTTTTTGTTTATATACCAAACGCCGATGATGTACAAAATTTGCCTACAGTTCCTTAATTCGCTTCATTACCACAACATCGTCTTTCAGTCAATGTGCCACCTGTTTTATGGAATGAATGGAATGAGGGGCATTAATGGAATTAATAAAATCAACGGAATAAATGGAATTAATGGAATGAATTGAATGAATTGAATGAATTGAATGAATTGAATGAATTGAATAAATTAAATGACTGAAATGAATGGAATGAATGGGATTAATGGAGTGAATGGAATGAACGTATTGAGTAATTAAAGTTTCTTATTTTTTTATTCTTTACTAAATTTCATCATGAGGCTTCTTACTTATCAGCTTACACCAACATGCACTTTTAAGGGGAAGGGTGGACAAAAATTGAATCTGTTACAAAAACAAAATAAAAAACATTTATATTCGAATGCCTTTTTTATTCGATTAAACCAAAGAAATAAAGTTTATAAGGAAAATCAATTGTGGAAAAATTAGCGGCAAATTAAGGAAATAGTAAATCGCATTTAATTTATTTTTCCCCTATTTTATTTTAATGAAAAATCATCGTACATTGTTTTGATATGTTTGAGCTGGTGTTTTTCAAAACAAAAATTTATTGAGTTAATATCAAAAATTCTTATAACATTAGTTGCGTTTATGCATCAGCAACTAACACAGTAGGAATAAATATTTGATGGCAAATTTACTTTTTTTCTTCATCTTCAAATTTAAATGTGATTTCAAAAGTCGGATATAAGAATTCTAAATATTACAAACTACAAAATAAAGTTACCTTCAAAATTCCAAATTTAAAATTTCTAAGCTTAAAACGGAAATGGGTGGAGTAGAACAAAAAAGATATGCAATTTATTTTAAAAGTCATTTCTTCTATTTTGAATATTCTTTCGACTTTCTGTTTCATGTAAAACCTAAAGAAAATTTATTTTATTAATAAAAAAAAATGTATATCAGAATAAGAAAAAATTTATATTAAAAAACAAATGAAATATAAGACAACGAGAAGATTTTTCTGCTTTTTATAATAAATGATATTCATCATGTTTATTTTAAATTAAAAACAATAATTCATAATTTTGTTATTTTGCATTTGCCTTTGATTTTGGTAACAAGAAAAACACCTATTTCTTCTTGACCAAAGGAATTTGAAAAACTAAACAACTTTAAGATGGTTTCTATCTGCATTGTTTTGACGTTTTGGACTGCATTTGAGTAATAATGTTTCAATTTTTTTCTATTTAATTCTGCTTTTGATTTCATCTGTACTAATAGAGTAAGATTGACAAGTACAGTAAAGCTGAGGAAATCTGTAATGGAAAAATATTATTAGAAAAGTAAGAGTTAAAGTTATGAGTTAAGCTCGTTCCGCACGTCAGGATCTCTTGTAGCGATCAATATAAGGCAAACTTTTAAACTATTGTATGTGTTTTTTTATTCATCAGATATGAACCTTCCATCTCTTGCATACCAAACCGTATTCAGGTCAAGAATTTACCAGAGATGTTTATAATGATACTCTCAGTAGCTGACGAGGATCATGTAAAATAAAGAACTTTGATATAGACAAATAAAACTATAATTACGAATTTTTTACTATGGGGCAAGCATTGCAATTTTGTGTCTAAGATTAAGGATAAATATTTAAATTTTAACACTTTATCAATTTTAATAAATTAGTTGCAAAATTGATTGCTGTTTAAGCAACTTGCTGTCTGCTGAATTATTTACAAATGCGTTGTAGAAAGGCTACTATGGTTGTTTCTTAAGCAAAATGTCCTATACCGAGTTTTGAGGTAAGAATCATTGCGTGAATATTGAATAATTTCCTGAGTTGAACTAAATCACTATCACAAAACAATGTTGGTAAGCAGTGTTATCAGCAAAGGTGTAGTAAAAACAATTACAGAGTTTTCCAATTACGGAGTTACAACAACTCCCCAAACTATTATCTCAATAAAATAATAGTTTTCAAATTCAATAATAATTTTATTAATTTTCTTCAATTGTAATAAACGTAGACATTTATTTGTACCACTATACAATTAAACTTTTTTTTTGATGATTTAAATAAACTCAATTTCAATTAAAAATACAAGTTTTGTATAAATGATTGGTTGTATTAGTGGAAATTGCTGTTACATGATGGAAAATGAAACAGAAGATCTGAAAGGTTGTGTATATAAGCGATCAAATTTGTTTGATCGAGGAATGAGTATAAATTTGAAATCAGTATATAAAATTAAATAAAATGATTTAGTCTATAAATTGAAAGCAAAAAGATTAGTGATTAATCATTGTTATACATTTTGTTATTTTGTATACAATTAATAAAAATAATTATAAAATAAATAAACTTAAATTGCAAATAATTAATTATGTTCATTGTGAAATTATTTTTCCATTGATAAAAGTTTGATAATAGAAGATGATTAAATAAAGTATTTGTGCTGAAAACTGTTATTTGTTTTAGCAGCAGACTTTAATTTCATGCAGAATTGAGTTTATTTGAAAAAGAAAACAAAATCACAATGAAGAAGTGTTTCATGTGTAAGAATGATTTTATAACAACAGACGCATTGTTAGTTCCTCTGAGTGTTTTTCATGGTCTGGGAAAAATGAGTGAATATAGTTGTTATAACGACAATGATGTAATTTGTTCGCAGTGTATTGAGGAAAATTGTTTAGATCGAAGTTCACCGTTAAGGATACGTCTTAAGAAAACTGCAATACCTACTACTTTTAATCAAATGTCTGGGGAATCGTTAATAAAGGGAGTTATCACAGAAGATAAGCGAAGACGTAAAATAAAACATGAAGAGGACAACATTGAAGAAATAAAATAATGTAAGCTTTTTATCATAATTTGATTTGTATAATTTTTGTTGATTCATTTCTTTTTTGTATTAAATTATTACTTTTCTGATAGTTAAATTGTTGTATCGTGAATTTGTGAAAAAGTAATGTAAATAAGAGATTTCCAAAGGGTAATTTGTTTGTTTATAAATTCAGTGTTCCGTTGTAATATTACAGTATTCATATATTTTTTTGAGCTTTCCGGTGTAAAGTAATATTATAATTTCGTATAAAAGTCCAATTCATTTTGCTCTCACAAAAACAAAACAATTAACAAAAACCATTCGCGCTTTGAATTTTTAATATGGAGAATATATAACACGACTTAGTAAATGTTTTCCAAATTTAAACTTTAACCTCAGCTTCCTCAGCAACAAAAGTTAATTCTGTTTGTAAATTCGAATCCCCGATTCCTTTAATTTGTGTACAACGCAAGTAGAAAACCAACCAAAGCATATTGAGTTTCGCAATGGTTTTGATATTGGTAGTTAGTTTAGAAGATAAAATAAAAATGTCACAAATTACTTAAAATGTGATTCGTCAAGGGCATATGTTAAAGCCTACATTGTGTGTCTGTGATCGTAAACCATTTTCTAAGTCGTTCCTTTTCAAAATTTTACCAGAAGGAGAAAAAATTGAACGAGATTGGTTAGTTGTGAGCTCCAATAAAGATGCCTTTTATTGCCTACCGTGTCTACCGTAAAATTGTTCTTATTTCTGTCGTCCTCAAAGATATTCTTAAGTTAAATTTTACGACAGATAACCAGCTTACAATTATTTTGCGATCAAATGGAAGGCCAAGCAAAAATAATGAGGCATATTTTAAAAAGAATTTTGGGTACTATTTTGTTTTGAGGTAAAAGGAGAATGGCTTGGAGCGGAGACAGCCATCTGATTGATGAACCTAATAATGGTAGCTTCTTGGGAATTTTGGAGATTATTAGTCACTGTGATCCTTTGCTACGTTATCTGTTAGAAAAAGTAAGAATTTCCAAGCAAGCTTAGTATCGTTAACAAGTCCATTAGTTATCATCGGAAATCCAAAATGAGCTCATTCAATCATGCGCAAGCCATTTAGAATTAGTAATTCAAGCTGAATGAAGGCCAAGGGTATGCTAACGCAAGCAACATGAAAAGTGAAAACAAGAGTACAAAAAGAGAGATTTGTAGAGTAAACCTATATGCTGTGTATTCCCCATGTGAAGCTCACAGTCTCAATCTCTGTTGAGTTGATTCTGCCGAATGATGCTAAAACTAGGTTACATTTGTTGGAATAATTTAATAAATGCTGTAACTTATTTAGCAGCAGCCCTTAACGATAAGCAATTTTAAGGAAAGGTATTCCCCAGACGCCACATAAGCTTTCTAAGAGGCCGACATCAGCTAGAATTGATGCTGTTAGATCTTTTGCAAAACGTCTTTCAGTACTAAAAATATGACTGAAGATCTTAAAGGTCTTAATTTAACAGCCGAAACTTATCTAGACATCAACGGAATTAAAAAAGTACAATAGTAAATTTACCTGAAGATTAATGCCATCAATATGACTTAAAATCTGGCTTGCAAAGTGGCGTAGCGATATACGGGTTTAATCGGGTTCAAACCCCCTCCAATGAAATTTTAAAGTTTCTGTAATCTAGAAGAATTGCTCTAATATTATAATATTAAGATTTTGTTCCTTGGTATCTTACAAATGAATTGAACAGTTGCTTTCTTTTCATTCCACAGAACCCCACCCCCCACTATGTTGTCATAGTGATAGCACACATACTCACTAGCACACATACTCAAAAAGTTGACTGCCAGCTGCATGCCACGATGCGTACTATAAGTGGTACTATCAGATCCTCCCTTTACTCTGGCCCCTGTGTTAAGCAATATCGCTCCACCTGCACTCAGACGTTCGCATGTTCTCATGCGTGAAAATAAAAAGGTAACCAACAACATCACGTTACCCTTGCACGAATATTACGGTGACCACACTCGTTTTCGATTGAAGTCAAGAAAGCCTCCACATAAAACTGCCAGCAACCAGCTGGCAACTAATTTTAATATCTTGGATGCCTGGGACACCTCCTGGCATCATTACAACACAACTGGCCTTTCTATTACTAACCCGACTTCTACCCAACCTGGTTTCGATCTGCCACGTCATACCCGAACTACACTAAACCGAATAAGAACAAGTCATGGACGTTGTGCTGATTCTTTCTACAAGTGGGGCATTTCAGAGTCCCCTGAGTGTGGCTGCGGTGCTCCTCAACAAACCATAAAACATATTGTAACTGTGTGTCCAATTCGACGGTACAATGGCGATATCTCAGACATCCATTTGGTAAATCCCGATGTAGTAGTATGGATAGACTCGCTCGATGTAAACATCTAATGTTCAAATGTACTGGCCAATGTTCAAATATTTTACTTTTTACTTTTTTACTAAAAGACGCGCAATCAAATCGATTGTAAGTTCATTTAATGTGTGTCCATGTTTTGTTTTAGGTAGATTTCATAGAAGAATCTACCTATTTTAAGTTTAATTTTTAATGTGTCACAAAAAAAAACCATACGCTAAATAAAAAAAAATAGTGATACAATAATTTGGAAAAAATAACACATATTATGTCAAAGGTAACTTGTTCCACATATTTTTATTTCAAAATTTATGCAAATTTATAAAACTCGGCTTTATAAATAAAAATTTATAAAACTCGGCAGCGCCTCGATTTGCAAACTCCACATACGTCCAAAATCTTTAGCTTTACGTCCTAGCATCATAATGTACTATTCTGGCGTCTTTTATTTATGTCCACTGGTCTACTATTTTGTCTACTATTTTTTCTTTATGATGAATACATCTGTAGCCCTATATCTGTACATCGTGAAATAGGAATTGAGAAATAAATTACAGCAATTTTTTCATAACTAGTATTCCGTGCGCGGGAAATAACAATTTCGTAGATCGGACAATAGATAGGATCGGACAAAACAGACTGTCCTGGAAGTTGTTCTAAATACAAAACAAAATCAATTGTGTTAGAATAGTTAAAATGATATCTAACGCCTTGATATTTTAAGGAATTTGATTAATCAGGAAAATCCTTTTTCATCCCTTCCTAGACACAGGTTTGAGGCGAATCAATAGGTAAAGTGTCAGTCAGTTTCAATTTCAAAGTTTAAATTTCAAAATCACTAGCACAAAAATTTCTATTTAAAAATAACCAAAATTATCATTTTTTAAAGCTAATAAAATATTATTCGAAATTTGCTTTTTTAAAGTTAATTAAAAATTATTCGATATTTGTTAATCAAAAATTATTCGAAGTTTGTTTTATGAAAGTTAATTAAAATTATTCGATATTTTTGTTTTATATTGTGAAAATAATTTTTTTTTTGAAATAATAGTACATTATGATGCTAGGACGTAAAGCTAAAGATTTTGGACGGATGTGGAGTTTGCAAATCGAGGCGCTAGCCGAGATTTGCACCCACATTAAGTCCAAAATAGCTTACGTCCATTCATCATATACTATTTTTCATTCGCCGCAAGCAAAACATTTTAAGAAAAGTTGTTTATTCTAAATTAAAATTATAAATTTTCATAAATTTTAAAATAAAAATATGTGGAACAAGTAACCTTTGACAAAATATTTATTATTTTGTCCAAATTATTGTATAGCTATGACACAAATGATAACAACTATTTTAATTGGATAATGAAATTTTGAATTTTGCTTTGATAAAAATTTTTATTTTTCATAGATTTTAAACAAATACAAATTTACTTTTTACTTTTTTGGACGTAGCTGAAAAGTAATACTTTAAAGCCGCAAATCACAGTAATAAAGTAACACTTTAATATGTAGGCGAATAAAAAAATTATTCGATATTTGTTTTGTTAAAGTTAATTAAAAATAATTTAAGATAGTTAAAAAAAGTCATTAATCAATTTTTTAAAAAATCATTAATTAAAAAAATTAAAATTAAGGAAATATTAAAATGAAGTATATATTATTGTAATGAATTATTAATAAAACTAATTAATTGGTTTATTGGGTTAAAATATTAAGTCTTATAAAATAATCCATGACCAATAATTTTCCGTGACATTATAGATGTTTTTGTATCAACCAAAGCGTTTAAAGCTCAATTGTTATAAAAAAGTAAGAACAACTCACAAAATTCGCTTTTGACATATGAATTCTCGTGAGATATCACATATACCACTGGCAATAGTAGTGAAAATAATGAGATATCCCTAGTCAAGGTGATAGCTTAGGGGTGCTGGCGGATGAACTCTATTCAGCCAACGGTAGCACCGTCAGTCTTGCTTGCTCGAAGAATTGAGCCTTCATATAACTCTATAGGTGGACCATTCAGTGAGGAAGACAGCGTAGCTGCGATTATTAGCAAACTCATTCTTGTTTTGTCTTTGCAAATTTTTAAATCAAATTTGCTATTTATCTCTTATTTTATTTTTATTTTCTCTATCCTATCACGATGAATTTGCCTGTCTTTATTTAACCATTCTTATAAAATTGTTTTTAAACAAATACAATATTTTAATTTTTGTAATATTATATAATTTAATTGGTTAATAAAATAACATAAATGTAAAGAGGGTCCGTATTTCATTTCCCACCGAGCTCCGTTTTTCTCTGTACGGCCCTGAGTGGCACTACATTTTTTATTATTACCTGTGTAATATAAACAACAATATTTGCAATACATTTCATCATTTAATAGTGGCATATAAAACATTAGTGGCACTACAAAGGCAAACAAAAAGCTTTCCATCTCAAGTTTAAAAGCAAGCTTATTTAAACCAAAAACATGATTGTCTCAAAGACTGAATCTTGAGAAACTCCAACTGTACAATATTATGCCTAAAAGTATTATGTATAATTTTATTCTTTGTGTAGAACTTGTTAAAAAGATTGAAACCACTGCAAAACAATTCCTTTAAATTTTAAAACCAGATGATAGTAATTTATTTATCAAGGATTAGTGTATGATCAACGGTATCAAATGCTTTGGTTATATAAATAAATAATCACGCAACTACTGTTTGACGCCCAGGATAAAATTCCCTAGATTTGAATGTTTAAATTCCAAATATATAACATATATTTCCCGGCATAAACGTTTTTATTTTAAAATATTTATTTATTTATAATTTCAACCAAAGAATTCGTAATGTTATCATAGATGGATGATTCCAAATTTTTTGGCTCACTGATACTTATTCTTTACCCATTCACGCCCAACATTGACAATCATCAATGCACCAGTTTTTCAATCAACTGATAGTGAACTAATATAGTTGATAAAAAAGGAAAAACATAAGATTACCCATACAAAACTAATCTATCAAAACTAAGTCTTCAAGAACGAAACTATATAGAACATATTTTTGAGTGAATTGATGAAATTAATACAAGTGAGGAAAACTTGTAGCCTATATACGTTTAAAATTACTATAGATATTGAATTGTAATAAGCGATATTGACATCCTCGAGGTAAAGAAAAAATAGTCCAAGATTTTATACTGAGATTTTTATTTAATTTTTCTACAGATGGAAAATTGAATCAGATCCGCCTGATTACACAAAACAATTATGATTCCAATGATCATAGTCCCTTGAGTAGGAATTCCGTGCTTCCGAGGCTGCTACAACAATGATATGTAAGATCTGACTGGATTGGACCACACCTTAAAAGAGAAAACCAATACCTGTCAGGATATAGCCCCTCACGACCGAATTCTACTGAGCCAGATATAGTTTTGTTAGTTTATGAAAGGTAAGAAAAATGCATTGAATTGGGCTCTCACTTCACTTTATTGAAGAAGCCTGGTGAAGTCAAAGGTTAGTACTCAATTGTACCCGTCAGTGGCTTTGAATAATGGTACCAATTGTACTACTGGCGATCACCAAGAGGCTATCTCAATAGTACTCACTATTCTCTAACAAAAACCTCTCTGAAGTGAAGTCGAGGACCAACTGGTCGGTCAATCGCATATCAAGGGGTCAAGGGGTGAATCTCCATGGTTGAAACATTTAAATCAAAATTCAAAAATATAAAATATATTCATTTAAACATCCTCGTTTGAGGTTAGGTGTTGAGCCACTATGCCTTGACTGCTCAAGTCGACGAATCGCCACTTCAGTCTCTGACCATTGTCTTGCTTTTTTAATCGTATTTATTTTAGTCCAGTTTCGTCTGATCCTTCTTAAATTTCTTAACTTTCGGGGAGTCACGGGCTAAGGCAATGGAACTGGCTGTTCCATTTCCTGTGCCGCAACGACCAGTGAGGCCTAAGGACTTTTTATTGTGCCCTGTAACTCTACCACCGCTTCCGTTGCGCTTAACCAAATACATGTAATTCAATTTTTCATAAAAAAAAAATCTATTCAAAACACATTGACAACAAATAAAAGAATTTGAAATTTTTTAACAAAAACAAATATAAAAAAAAACTGTTAGTCAAACATACAAAACCTTGAAACAAATTTTTTTTTTCTACTTCAAGCTACGAAAATGTCATTTTAATATATAGTAAAACCTATGTGAAAGGGAAACTTTTTCTACTGAAAATGTTTTCAGTCACTAGGACTGAAAGTAAATAAGTTTCGGTGATCGCCTACAGGTGGTGGTTATTTAAAGGATTGAATATTTGAGATGGAATTCGATTTACTGTTTCTGTTGTTGTTTCGGTTGCTGTGTTCATTTCTGTCAATATCGCAGTATTTTGAAGGGGTTGAATATTTTGAAAATTCTATTAAAAAATTTATTTATATATGTTTTTTATCGAAACTTTACCTACAATTTTTTTAAATTTATACTTTAAACGATGACTTCCAGTCGGTAAAAAAAATATCTGTAATATCTGTAAAAGTTTTTAGAGAAAATATATGAACTATTTTCATTGTTCATATTGTCAAATTCATCTACTAAAAACTTACAAAACGACATAGCTAAATTTGACAGTGTTAAAAATAAACAAGATTGTATTTATATATAGCATTTATACCAGTGTAAAATAATGTTATTATTGTTTTTGCCTGTTATTATTTCCATCTGTAGGCGAACACAATAATAACATTATTTTACACTGGTAAAAATGCTATAAATAATTTATTTTTTACACTGTCAAATTTAGATTTGTCGTTTTGTAAGTTTTTAGTAGATGAATTTGTAAATATTATCATTTATATTTACAAGCGTAGAAAAAATAGCGTTTTCTACGCGTGGTTAAAACGTTTTTGCGTTCCTGAACTTATTCCACTCGCTATCGCGTCTGAACAAACCGTTCAGTCAAGCAAAAAAAAAACGTTTGCACCACTTGTATAAAAATCTACTACTAAATCATTAAATTGTAAAAAAAAAGTTATTCTTGTTTCGGCGCCAATTTGTTGTAACCAGGACTCTTATAATCTTATTCAACCAACAAAAAAAATTAATAAGACTGAACTCTGATTTGCCATCAGGCAAAATCCCAATTCCATTTCCCAAACGATTTTAATCAAACCTTAAGTGGTTCAAATTTTTTGTGAATAGAAATTGTTTGAACCCATGATGAAAAATTAGAATTTTTAGTCGAAATGAAAATATTTAAAATTAATTATATATATCAAGAAAACGTTAGAACGCCAATTTGTAAATTTGACATATATCAACTATTTTAAACCAAAAAATAAAATTCAATTGGTCTTTAAAAAAAGTTTTTTAATACATATTTTAATTTTCAAATTAATTATAAAAACATTTAGCTAATTTATTGGGGATTTTTTAGATCAATTAAACTCACGTAAATAAAGAAGTAATCGGGATTTTTTCAATTAAAAGGTATGGTTGAAAGTTTCTCAGAAAAAAACTCCACTTCTCATTTTTTGTGTTTCGGATGAATTCGAACCTTCCTCCTCGGTGCCTGGTTCGAATCCATAGGCAGACACGCTATCGATTACGCCGTTGAGGCGATGACAATTTCGAAGTTGAAACTTCTTCAACACTTATTTATTTTTTTACTTAAGTTGAATTTTTCCACTGTCATTATGAAAATGTTTTTACGTTATATGGGATTTTTTGTATTAAATTTCTAGACAATACTTTGTGTGAATTCATAGAATAGGGAATATTTGTACTCTAATTAACATCCTAAGTCACCATTGTATAGTTATTATTGATTGTGTTCAATCAATGTGAAATCAATGTTTAACTATTTTTTTTTTTGAACATTAACTAATCATATGTCTAAAAAAAAGTTTGTTCAAATCGGTATAGCCGTTCTTAAGCAATTTAACTTTGGATTTGCCAAATTTTCACTTTTCATGCTTGTTGGTGTGATCCTTCAACAAAATCACTTTCAAACTATGAATTTTAAAATACTTTTAATATCTAGTCCATCAGAAAATAATTATGTACAGTCTGTTAGAACCAAATTAGTTAGCAATGATACATCATCGAACCAATGCCGAAAATATTTCTACTATACTATCGTTTTCTCCACAATTCCAAGCAAACTAGTTTGTCACATCCTTTATATCTAGCTTCTGGGCCATTGCCAATTTCATATGATGTTTACCACATATATTATACTTTCTAAGGTGCCTGTTCTTTATGAGTCGGAAAACGTTTGTTCTGCCATTTTCCTCGATTTGGCCGCTATCTTGTTCGGAAAGCTCCGAAATATGCCGATTGCCGGGAACTTGTATTTTTTTTTTAACTAGGGGGGTTGGAAATTTCTTTTAGAACACGATTGTAACCTTATCTGATAAAAATTTGTCTGCTATTGTTGAGTCCGACAACCCAAACATACCAAAATATCAACTGTCGGACTCGACAACGTCAGACACATTTTTGCCAGACAAACTTACCCTCGGTGTTCTAAAACAAATTTCCACCACCCACAGTTAAAAAAAAAATGTGGTATCAAATTTACAAGATCGCGGGCAATCGGCGTTTATGGGAGCTTGCCGAACGAAAAAGCGGTCTAATCGAGAAAAATGGCAGAACAAACATTTTCGGGCTTGTCAAGGGTGCCTCACGAAGTAGAAAATATGTGGTAATCATCACATGAAATCGGCGTGGGCCTAGGGATTAATCATTAATGATTTTGAGTAAATATTTTGCTTGATCTAACTTCGTCATCCAAATTGAAGTATTTTATGAAACTAGATGATTTGTCTGCAAGGCCGTATATTATATGCTTCGCGCTGAGTGATGTATAAAACATCGATATAGTTAGTACATCAATATTTTATATGAACAAAGTCTTGCCTTTTTTTCAAACACGTGAATCGTCAAAAGCCATTTTTGTGGGTTTGTGACATTCCTGCATAGGATTTTGATGACATTTTGGCAAATGAACTAGGTTCACTTAAAAATGGAAGATCTGGATTGATTTCAAAATTGGACAAAATAACGGGGGTCTGCCGAACACCTCTAAGTTTAAAACTTCTAATCCCGGCTTACTGTTTCCAATATTTCTGCATACCAACTTCCAGTTTGTCACTTCCGGTTAAAAAATTTGTTTCTTCAGGTGTTTATCCCTAATGTAGCTTATACAATTACCGATCGATTTTCATGAAACGTTGGTAAAAGCTTAGAAGTAACATTTCTTTCTTCAGCTTTTAGAGTACGTTGGATAAAGGGTTGGGGGTCCACCATACAACAGTTTTTTTCCACCATACTTGTAAAGTTTGTTGGGAGCATACAGATTTCGTTCATTAATCAATATTGATAACACTTTGGAAAAACATGGCGATTTGAATGACAAAGAACTGGTTAGTTTTTGGACGATATTGGGATAAGTAGTGGGAGGCCTCTCGAACACATATTTATTTGAAATTTCAATAACATCAGCTCCTGATAATTGATTTTGATTAAACTTGGTATATGTGCTAAGAGTATGATTTGTAACAGTTCTGCATTCTAATTTCCGGTTTTTTACTTCCGGCAAAAATTTTTTTTACTTTTTCTCGTACAATAGAATTTATATCTTTTGGGATACAGTTTTCTTGAATGTTTTTATAATTAGAGCTGCGCAAAATCCATAACATTGGTTAACCATTAATTAAAGTATTTGATGGATTTTACCTCGGTTTATATCCAGAACATTTTGTTTCCAGAGCTGTACTGAAGTTAGCTTATGCTAGTTTAATTAATCAAAATTTTGAGCAATTCATTTCAATATTCATCAAATAAATTTTATTAAACGGATTAGATTGGATCCCAAATTTATTCTTTAGGCAAAAATTTAGTTAGGAATTGTTGTTAGTTAAATAATGCACAGTAATTTTTTTAGAATCATCACCCAACTAATATGAAACGGATAAAATGTACTAATAAGTGCTTCAAATTGAATGTGGGGTTGGATTAAGATGAATCATGAGGTAAGCCAAACGTGTTTTCAGTAGTAAAAAAATCTAAAATAATTATATTTGATGGTAGTGATTATCTTAATTTGACGTGTGGCTTTTGGGATCGTCAGAGTCCCTTTACTTTACACTTTTCATTTCTTTCCGTTCTAAAATTTATCGCATGCATTTCATAATTTGCAATGGAACAAAAGCTCACTACTGCTCATTACATGTAAGACTCTGAATACGCCTAAAAATTTAAATGTGTAATTCTGCAGTAATTCAGCATCTTTTCTTCAACAAAACAAAACTTCTTTTTGAAATCTCGTTAAAAATCGTTCTTTAAATAAAGACTTTAACACTATAGAACTATTATAGCCTATAAAGAAGAACATAAGACTATTAAAATAAACAGAACCATGTTATCGTTTTTACTCCTTTTGCTCCCCTGATACCATTTCATCTGCTTATCTAACTTTTTTTCCTTAAAAATATATTGATTCTACACAGACAAAAATAAAGTCGAATGTTCCTCTAATTTAAATCATATGAGTTGAAAATATTTGATTCATATAAAGTTTTATAAAATTTTACAAAAATATATTAAAGTTTCAAACATTTAGTTACATAAAAGATCTTACCTTAAATTAGGTAACTTATCATCTTATTTTTGGCCAACTCATATAAAGAAATATCTAATCATAATATTATATTATATAATTTATTCAATACAATTTTATGATAGTTACAGTTTTAAATCATTCAATGGTGATTCATCACTGAACGCATTTGTAAATGTTGCGTCCTTTTTTCGACATATGTTTGATACAATGATACAACTTAAATGAAAAAATTCAGAAATCAAAAAATTTAAATATTGGACTTACGGGTAGAAAATAATATTTTTTTTTTCATAATTTTCATAATTTCATAACCGAAATGAAACAAGGCACACAAAAGATATTACAATAGTATTATAATTCTTTAAATCCCTAAAATTAATTACTCAAAGTGCCCGTTTGTTTTTTGAGACTGTTTTCATTACCTTCAATAAATCTTTCGTATATAATTTTAGATGAATGTATTATTTCATGAATAGTTAAATGAAACCATCCATTATAGAAAATTCTTTTCATTTTTCCATTCTTATTCTTTCTTTTTTTTGTGTATTATTATTATCATTAAATAAATTTTGTTTCGCTTCGTTTGTTAATATTCGTGAAAGGTCAAAAGAAAAGATAAACACGGAAATTTTAACGATTTGTCATTATGCCTAAAACTGCAATCATTTAAAATAAATTAAATGAATTGTTAAATAAGATAAAATGGCTAAAACTCATTCGTTTACTTTAATGATATCAATGAATTTTTAGGTGAATTTGGAAATTTTTTTTACTTCTGTGTTAGTAAGACCTTATTCCAGTTTTGTTTAGATTTCCTGATCGAATAGAAAAAAAAGTTGTAGTATCATTACTCATGCCACGTTCGTAATTGTCAAAAAATGAGTGAATACGGTCTTATTAAATGTAAAACGCTACACTTGTATTTTCTGGTTTTGTCAAGCTCACTAGGGCGAAACGTCGGTATAGATACACTAGACAGTGTCTTTTTTTAACACGGCGTTCATGCTCCATGGAGGAGTGTTGCCAGGCTAATCAGCTTCGAATATTCACCACGGTCATTCGCAACAGCGACATAATCATGGCAGCCGATTTTTTTAAGGTCGTTTATTACGTCCGTCTCCCATTGCAGTCGTGGTCTACCTCGCGATAGACCACTCCCTGAGGTACTAACGTACATTTTTCGAAACGTTCCAGACTGTGAATCGGCTCGTATAACATGCCCAAACCAAGATATCCTGTTGGAACGGATACGACCTATTATATCTGGAATCTCAAGAAGGTCTCTGATCTCAACGTTATATCGCGTTCTGTAGTCTCCATCGTCTGTCTTAAGTGGACCAAATATGTAGCGTACGATCTTACGCTTAAATATAGATAAGTGCGATTCGTCATTTTATGTAAGTGTCCACGTTTGTGACCCATTCATCACAACCGGTCTTATCAACGTCTTGTATATCTTGAGTTTGGTGTTAGTGGATAGGTACGGTGATCCAAGAAGAGGTTTAATTGAGTAGAAAGTTCAATTGCCTACAGCGATTCGAGCTTTCATATCTGTAAGTATGCTGTTGTTTGAGTCAAGCATGGATCCAAAATATTTAAAAGATTCAACTCCCTCAATTCGTTCATCGCCGCACATCAAATCTTTTTTCTCAGCCTCTTTTGAAACATTCATATGTTTGGTTTTATCATAGTTAATTTGAAGACCAATTTTTCTAGCACCACTCTCAAGCGACTTGAAAGTCTCACTCATAACAGCTTCACTTCGGTCGAGGATGACAACATCATCAGCGTACGCGATCATCTGTACTGAGTTTATTGACAAAATATTATTGTTAGTCGGTAGTTTCTTTTGACGGCACACTTATTCCAAGGCTAGATTAAAAAGTATAGGAGAGATAGCATCACCTTGTCTTAACCCGGAGTCGACTTTAAAAAACTTTGATATTTCGTTCTCTACTCGTACACAGCATTGAGAGTTCTGTACTGTCATTTTGCATAGTGAAACCAGTTTACCAGGGATTCCCATTGACACCAGAGCAGACCATAGAGTCTCTCGTTCGAGAGAGTCGTAGGCCTTCCTGAAATCAATGAAGAGTTGGAACACAGGTATGTTGAACTCTCGACATTTTTCCAAAATCATCCTTATCGAGAAAAGTGCATCGGTGGTACCTCGGCCTTGCCGGAAGCCGCACTGATATTCTCCAAACAGTTGTTCAGCAAAAGAATTGATTTTGATTGGTATCATCATAGCTGAGTTCCAGTCCTGAGGCATGGTTTTAGTCCTCCAGATCATTTGAACAAGTTCAAACAATCTTAAGGATAGAGTTTCACCACCATGTACAATCATTTCGGATGTTATATCGTCGATACCAGGTGCTTTATTGCATTTTAATTTTGACAGCGCCGCATCGAATTCCTCTTTGGTGGGTTCGTCTACGTGTACCTTTGACGCTCGTCGTCCGACTTGTTGTTGGTCACTTAAGCTAAGAATTTTCTCAAAATAAGCGGCCCAAGTATCTAAAATATTTTTAAGGTATACTTGTAGCTGGGGATCTTCGTTTTGAAATGCTGTCTATCTAGTTTGAGGGCCCTTCTTTAAGGTTTTAACCTGTTGAAAAAAGTTACGCGATTGATGTTGCTTATTGAAGCTTTCAATCTCCTCACACTTTCTCTTCCACCATTCTCTCTTCGTTCGTCTACATAGCTTTGTAACGGCTTGTCTTGCCAGTTTAAAGTTCTCCTTCGTGGACCTGGCATTGCGTCCTTGTAGACATTTTAGATAGCAATCTCTTTTGTATTGAATAGCGTCAAGACATGCTTGATCTATCCATGGCTTTTGGAAGTGGTTTTGTGGTCGTCCAAGAATTCCCTCAGCAGCGCTTAAGACAGCATCCCTGAGTAAATAGCATGACTTATCGACATCTCCATTAACGGTTTCTAATTTCTTCAACGTTTCAGTAATGTGGTTTTGATATCTCTCTTCTGTTTCAGCATTCTTTAATGATGAGATGTTAAAACGTTTCCGTTGATTGAATTTTGAAATGCCTGGATTTGGAAAGTGGAACCTTATTTTAACACATACAAAGAAGCGATCACTTCCAATGTATGCACCTCTAAAGGATCGCACATCCAAAACGCTCGAAAAGAAACGTGTTGTTACCAGCACGTGATCAATTTGATTACGAGTGTTTCCATTCGGTGAGACCCAAGTCTGCTTATGAATCGATCGATGCGGAAAAAAGTACTGGCAATTCTCAAATTATTTGATAATGCAAACTCAGTCATTCTCTCACCATTATTATTCGAATTCAAATGCATGCTGTTGGAACCCACCACGTTTTCATAAGAGATATCTCTTCCAACCTGTCCATTAAAGTCACCAAGAACCATAATGAAGTCGTGTGTTGGTGTTTGTTTCATAACCTCTTCCAGTGCTATGTAGAAATTATCCTTCTCGTCGATGGTTTTAGCTTCAGTAGGTGCATGCACGGCAATAAGAGAAATATTGTTGCATGTACCGCGTATCCTTAGATAACAGATCCTCTCAATGACCGGGATGAATTTCATCACGGCTTTTTGTATGTGTGCATCCACAAGAAAACTAGTTCCAAATTCTTTTCGAGAAGGATGACCACTACAGTATAAATAGTGACTATCCAAATCTTGTTTTACGATTATTGGCTGTCTAATTTCTTGCAGAGCTATGATATCCATCCTATACCTCTCAGCCTCTGTTTCTAGACTTATAAGAGCATCAAGAGCGCTCAAGCTGCCCACATTCCACGTTCCGATTCGGTAGTCTTGTCCTTTTTCACGTCCGGGTAAAATTCTGTTGTTTTGTCCGGTTCTGTTATTCTCTGATTTCTAAATTTAACAAAACAGTTTTTTCCGGGGTTAGGGTGTTAACCTTATGCCCAACCCAAATTGTGAATGGGTCCGTTCTGCATATTAAGGTTACCAAAAATAACCTTTTTACACGTTTAAATAGCGAGCCGCTTGATCCAAGACAGACGCCCGTTCCCAGCCACCCCTAACATGGAGAACAGACGCTTGGATCACATTGGTTTAAAGGCAGCAATTTGCCATGATGTAGCGTCATTGACTAAGCAGTCTGCCCTGCTTGTCTCTGATACACCAACATAATTCTGTCGGCATTACCCAGGCAGCACGGCGTGGACGTCGAATTTCGGAATTCGCTACCCAGTGTTTATATTGTGTTTAGGTAGACAGTGTCTGAAGACTGACTGAAGTTTGACTGAAGTGTCTGACTGAAGATAAATATGTACCAACTTTACTGAAATACTGTTGATGAAATCAAATGGTATGGCAGTAATTTACAATTTATGATACACAAAATCGATTAATTGTTTAATATTTGAAAAGTTCAGATGATTTCTTTATTCATTGCTCACCAACTAACTTTAGTCTTAGTATAAATTTTTTTACGTGCAACTTATCAGCGTATCATAGGTTCTTTTATCCATCTCCTAAACGTATGGAAGTTCTTAGGGAGAGACGATTAACGCTACCTCGCTCAAGTGAAACTATAATATGTAATTACTACATCGAAAAAATACAAATAGTATAATATTAGGTTCAATTCTAAATTGATAAATGTCATAAATTTTTTAGATAAATGATATAATTGTTTTAATTATTTAATTAAGTTGGGAAAAAAATTTATAATCGAATCTCCCTCGACCGGTGATAAACACTAAATTTTTTAGAAAATCCCTCAAGCAAGTGGCGCAGCTCTCGGCCTTCGGTCGCAGGCTTATACGAATTTAGTTGCATTTGAAATTTTCGGGAAAATTTCGGGAACTAACTAAGTCTATTTAACTCTATGTGAAAAACAAAGTATTCGTGATTTAGGCATTATTATAGATAACAAATTAAAATTTAATATACATATTCAAGACATTGTTAACAAAGCTTTCAAAATGCTTGGTTTTGTTATGCGAGTGTGTTCAAATTTTCGTTCGTCTAAAACACTTATTACAATCTTTAATTCAATAGTTCGTTCTTCATTAGAATATATCTCGCCGGTCTGGAATCCAAAATATCAAACTCATATTGATCATATTGAGAGGGTTCAAAGGAAGTTTACTAGATTTCTGAACTTTAAATTAAGCTTCCCATATCAACCATACAAAGATAGATTAAAACGATATAATATTATCATTGGAACAGAGACGTACTATTGCTGATCAAACAACCCTTTATAAAATTCTTAACCATAGTATTGAATCGGATTTGGCTAGTCTAATTCATTTGAATACCACACCTTGTTATAATACTAGGCATTCGTACACTTTGTATTATAATACTTTTCTAACTAATCTAAGAGTTCATTCACCGTTGATTAGATTACAGTACAGCCACAATATTCAATTTAATCAAGTAAATTTGTTTTGCTCTAACTTAGTCCAGTTTAAAAGAAGCATTTTACAAATTGTTAAATTAAATTAAATTAATTTTATTGTCATATATATATTTTAAATTCTAATATTATTCATTTTATCTTGTGTTAAACATTCTTGGTTTATTACATTAACATTATCTTTTTATAAACTAAATTTAAACTTTTTATTGTAATTTTTTATATTATTTTTTAAATACTATCTTTAATTTGTATTACTTTTTACTGTAATTTTTTATATAATTTTTTAATATTGTCTTTAATTTGTATTACTTCTATACTAGCATGTTATTGGATATATTTCCGTTTGCTAGTATTTAAATTGAAATAAATAAATAAATAAATAAACTATGGGAAATTACTCTTGAAATGTTTTTGCTTCATTAGTTCGGTCTGAAAGACCTAAGTATTACAACCTCGAGCCAAAAGTGGATATCTTACCCCCCAATTTTTTGGAATTTCTCGACGTTTTAGGTCATAACAATTTTAAAAAAGAAAAATGTCGGTCTGTGTGTTGGCCGGTCGTCACAGCCGACAAAATCTAAAGAACCGCTGCAGCGATTTAAATTATTTTTTTTTCTAAAAATAGGTTGACTTAATGGAAAGAGCCGAAAGGACGATGTGTTCGATAGCTGTACCGGAAGTGTGTCAACAAAATCATGATGTGTGTCAAAACACGAACATTTGCATATTTCTTGCTAAAAAACGATAATTTTAAGCGATAATGAGTATAGTCACGTTGAATGTCGAGAAATCTTGATGGTCGGCAACTGTATCTGAGACCAAAAACTTGATTATTGTATTATAAGTGTGAAAAACGGTTAAGTGTGTCAAAGCATGATTTTCATATATATTGTTCCCAATTTTTTGAGAAACATATTATGGTTAACATTTTTGACTAGAAAGATATAAAACATAAAAGTAATTGTTTGGATGACATCAAATGTAACTAAACATAAAATTTGACATGAAGTGTGTCAAAAAAATCCTTAAGTGTGTCATAAAAATGATTTTCTTTTATTTTTTCAACCAATTTTTTTGTACAAAATTAATTTTTTGTATGACATGAAATGTAATTGAACATGAAATTGGACACTAAAATGGACATGGAATATGATTTTTTCCAAGTTCAACTCCTTCCAACTTATAGAATCAGTTAGCAAATATAAAGTTATTGCAGATTGAATGTCGTTTTTAACAAAAATTGTAATTATTAGGGAGATGTTTCTTGAGTAATTTTTTGTGTGATTCCAGATTCCACAACTTCTGAACAACAGGAACAGTTGGAAAATAAATTTCAATCTGTGATTTTGGATTAATTTTTGGAATATTTTTAGAATTTTGAAGAAAGTTTCAATCTTGGATTTTGTTTTGTTATAATTCTTGCAATATTTTAAGAATTCTAGGAAAAGTTTGAATTTTTGATTTTGTTATATTTCTTGCATTAATTTTGGAATTTTGAAAATATGTAGTTTCAATTTTTGATTTTTTAATGATTTTTAGAAAATTTTTGGAATTTTGAAAAAAATTAAATTTTGGATTTTACTATAATTTTTGGAATATTTGAAAGTTGTTCGTGCACTTTTACTTGTACTTTTGCAAAGAATTTTATGTTTAATTTCCATCGCTGCCCAAAACTTAAAACAACGTTTTTGTTAATCTCTGCTTACAATATCCTACATCTTTTGTTCAAAATATTTTTATTTCAAAATTTATAAAATTTTTAATTTTGATTTGAATTGAACAATATTTTTTAAATATTTTGCTTGCGGCGATTAAAAAATATAGTAGATGATGCACGGACGTAAGCCATTTTGGACTTAATGTGGGTTCAAATCTCAGTTGACGCCAAATACGTTCAAAAACATCAGCTTTCTGTCCTTTTATCTTAATGTACTAAATTTGGTTTCTGCTGGTATATTAATAAAACTTTTAAATATGTCTACCCTAGCTTCAGAAGCACGCTTTGCCACTGACTGGCTCAGGTTGTGATTTCTGCTTATAAATTCTGATTTATCAATTCTTCTAGCATATCTTTCATTCACACAGGATGCAGTATTTTGGCACCCTTCTACGTATTCATAAATTACAACCAAGATTTCCTGCAATAAGCGAGTGTAGTACACTTTACAATAGTTTGGTTAATATTTAGCAAACATTTTTAGTTAAAAAAAAACTGGCAACAGTATACTTAGAATACTGTTAAAGTTAGCCGAAAGTTTCCAGCCGAAAATCGGTATCACAGATTTCATTTTTATAATCTCAGCCGGAAGTCTACAGCCGAAAGTCGATAATGCAGATTAGATTATTTTAGTCAAATAAAACTCCCACTATCAGCCGAAAAATTGAAAGATGACAATGGTCTACAGCAATCTCTGAAAAAAAATATTGCGTCAAGTTTCATGTGGGAAATCTCGGAAAATTCGATTTTCTAAATTTTGTATTAGCACTGTAAAAACCTTGCCTTTAAAGTGTTATGTCTGGAGATAGGTCGAATTGATGACAATGATCTATAGCAATCTCTTGGAAAAATATTGGGTCAAGTTTCATGTGGGAAATCTCGGAAAATTTGATTTTCTAAATTTGGTATTAGCACTGTAAAAACCTTGCCTTTAAAGTGTTATGTCTAGAGATAGATCGAATTGATGACAATGATCTACAGCTATCTCTTGGAAAAATATTGGGCCAAGTTTCATGTGGGAAATCTCGGAAAATTCGATTTTCTAAATTTGGTATTAGCACTGTAAAAACCTTGCCTTTAAAGTGTTATGTCTGGAGATAGATCGAATTGATGACAATGGTCTATAGCTATCTCTTGCAAAAATATTGGGTCAAGTTTCATGTGGGAAATCTCGGAAAATTCGATTTTCTAAATTTTGTATTAGCACTGTAAAAACCTTGCCTTTAAAGTGTTATGTCTGGAAATAGATCGAATTGATGACAATGGTCTATTGCAATCTCTTGGAAAAATATTGGGTCAAGTTTCATCTGGGAAATCTCAGGAAATTCGATTTTATAAATTTGGTATTAGCACTGTTAAAACCTTGCCTTTAAAGTGTTATGTCTGAAGATGGACCGAATTGATGACAATGGTCTATAGCTATCTCGTGGAAAAATATTGGGTCAAGTTTCATGTGGGAAATCTCCGAAAATTCGATTTTATAAATTTGGTATTAGCACTGTAAAAATCTTGCCTTTAAAGTGTTATGTCAGGAAATAGATCGAATTGATGACAATATTCAATAGCCATCTTTTGGAAAAATATTGGGTCAAGTTTCATGTGGGAAATCTCGGAAAATTCGATTTTCTAAATTTGGTATTAGTACTTTTAAAATCTTGCCTTTAAAGTGTTATGTCTGGAGATAGATCGAATTGATGACAATGGTCTATAGCAACCTCTTGGAAAAATATTGGGTCAAGTTTCATGTGGGAAATCTCGGAAAATTTGTTTTTCTAAATTTGGTATTAGCACTGTAAAATTATTGCCTTTAAAGTGCTTTTTCTGGAGATAGATCGAATTGATGACAATGATCTACAGCTATCTCTTGGAAAAATATTGGGTCAAGTTTCATGTGGGAAATCTCGGAAAATTTGATTTTCTAAATTTGGTATTAGCACTGTAAAAATCTTGCCTTTAAAGTTTTATGTCTGGAAATAGATCAAATCGATGACAATGGTCTATAGCAATCTCTTGGAAAAATATTGGGTCAAGTTTCATGTGGGAAATCTTTGAAAATTCGATTTTCTTAATTTTGTAAAAGCACTGTAAAAATCTTGCCTTTAAAGTGTTATGTCTGGAAATAGATTAAATTGATGACAGTGGTCCAAAGACATCTCTTGGAAAAATATTGGGTCAAGTTTCATGTGGGAAATCTCGGAAAATTCGATTTTCTAAATTTTGTTTTAGCACAGTAAAAACCTTGCCTTTAAAGTGTTATGTCTGGAGATAGATCGAATTGATGACAATGGTCCATAGCTATCTCGTGGAAAAATATTGGGTCAAGTTTCATGTGGGAAATCTCGGAAAATTTGATTTTCTAAATTTGGTATTAGCACTGTAATAACCTTGCCTTTAAAGTGTTATGTCTGGAAATAGATCGAATTGATGACAATGGTCTATAGCTATCTCTTGGAAAAATATTGGGCCAAGTTCCATGTGGGAAATTTCGGAAAATTCGATTTTCTAAATTTTGTATTAGCACAGTAAAAACCTTGCCTTTAAAGTGTTATGTCTGGAGATATATCGAATTGATGACAATGGTCTATAGCAATCTCTTGGAAAAATATTGGGTCAAGTTTCATGTGGGAAGTCTCGGAAAATTCAATTTTCTAAATTTGGTATTAGCACTGTAAAAATCTTGCCTTTAAAGTGTTATGTCTGGAGATGGATCGAATTGATGACAATGGTCCATTGCAATCTTTTGGAAAAATTTTGGGTCAAGTTTCATGTGGGAAATCTCGGAAAATTCGATTTTCTAAATTTGGTATTAGCACAGTAAAAACCTTGCCTTTAAAGTGTTATGTCTAGAGATAGATCGAATTGATGACAATGATCTACAGCTATCTCTTGGAAAAATATTGGGCCAAGTTTCATGTGGGAAATCTCGGAAAATTTGATTTTCTAAATTTGGTATTAGCACTGTAAAAATCTTGCCTTTAAAGTGTTATGTCGGGAAATAGTTCGAATTGATGACAATGGTCTATAGATATCTCTTGGAAAAATATTGGGTCAAGTTTCATGTGGGAAATCTCGGAAAATTCGATTTTCTAAATTTTGTATTAGCACTGTAAAAACCTTGCCTTTAAAGTGTTATGTCTGTAGATATATCGAATTGATGACAATAGTCAATAACAATCTCTTGGAAAAATATTGGGTCAAGTTTCATCTGGGAAATCTCGGAAAATTTGTTTTTCTAAATTTGGTATTAGCACTGTAAAAACCTTGCCTTTAAAGTGCCTTTTCTGGAGATAGATCGAATTGATGACAATGATCTACAGCTATCTCTTGGAAAAATATTGGGTCAAGTTTCATGTGGGAAATCTCGGAAAATTCGATTTTCTAAATTTGATATTAGCACTGTTAAAATCTTGCCTTTAAAGTTTTATGTCTGGAGATAGATCGAATTGATGACAATAGTCAATAATAATCTCTTGGAATAATATTGGGTCAAGTTTCATGTGGGAAATCTCGGAAAATTCGATTTTCTAAATTTGGTATTAGCACTGCAATAACCTTGCCTTTAAAGTGTTATGCCTGGAGATAGATCGAATTGATGACAATAGTCTATAGCTATCTCTTGAAAAAATATTGTGCCAAGTTCCATGTGGGAAATCTCGGAAAATTCGATTTTCTAAATTTGGTATTAGCACTGTAAGAACCTTGCCTTTAAAGTGTTATGTCTAGAGATAGATCGAATTGATGACAATGGTCAATAGCAATTTCTTGGAAAAATATTGGGTCAAGTTTCATGTGGGAAGTCTCGGAAAATTAGATTTTCTAAATTTGGTTTTAGCGCTGTAAAAACCTTTTTTTCAAAGTGTTATGTCTGGAAATAGATCGAATCGATGACAATGGTCAATAGCAATCTCTTGGAAAAATATTGGATCAAGTTTCATGTGGGAAATCTCGGAAAATTCGATTTTCTAAATTTGGTATTAGCACTGTAATACCCTTGCCTTTAAAGTATTATGTCTGAAGATAGATCGAATTGATGACAATGGTCTATAGCTATCTCTTGAAAAAATATTGTGCCAAGTTCCATGTGGGAAATCTCGGAAAATTCGATTTTCTAAATTTTGTATTAGCACTGTGAAATTTTTGTCTTTAAAGTGTTATGTCTGAAGATGGACCGAATTGATGACAATGGTCTATGGCTATCTCTTGGAAAAATATTGGGTCAAGTTTCATGTGGGAAATCTCCGAAAATGCGATTTTCTAAATTTTGTATTAGCACAGTAAAAACCTTGCCTTTAAAGTGTTATGTCTATAGATAAATCGAATTGATGACAATGATCCATAGCTATCTCGTGGAAAAATATTGGGTCAAGTTTCATGTGGGAAATCTCGGAAAATTCGATTTTATAAATTTGGTATTAGCACTGTAAAAATCTTGCCTTTAAAGTGTTATGTCTGGAGATAGATCGAATTGATGACAATGGTCCATAGCAATCTTTTGGAAAAATATTGGGTCAAGTTTCATGTGGGAAATCTCGGAAAATTCGATTTTCTAAATTTTGTATTAGCACAGTAAAAACCTTGCCTTTAAAGTGTTATGTCTGGAGATAGATCGAATTGATGACAATGATCTGCAGCTATCTCTTGAAAAAATATTGGGCCAAGTTTCATGTGGGAAATCTCGGAAAATTCGATTTTCTAAATTTGGTATTAGCACTGTAAAAATCTTGCCTTTAAAGTGTTATGTCTGGAAATAGATCGAATTGATGACAATGGTCTATAGCTATCTCTTGAAAAAATATTGGGTCAAGTTTCATGTGGGAAAACTCGGAAAATTTTATTTTCTAAATTTTGTATTAGCACTGTAAAAACCTTGCCCTTAAAGTGTTATGTCTGGAGATAGATCGAATTGATGACAATGGTCCATAGCTATCTCGTGGAAAAATATTGGGTCAAGTTTCATGTGGGAAATCTCGGAAAATTCGATTTTCTAAATTTGGTATTAGCACTGTAATAACCTTGCCTTTAAAGTGTTATGTCTGAAAAAAGATCGAATTGATGACAATGGTCTTTAGATATCTCTTGGAAAAATATTGGGTCAAGTTTCATGTGGAAAATCTCGGAAAATTCGATTTTCTAAATTTTGTATTAGCATTGTAAAATTCTTGTTTTTGAAGTGTTATGTCTGGAGATATATAAAATTGATGACAATGGTCTATAGCAATCTCTTGGAAAAATATTGGGTCAAGCTTCATGTGGAAAATTCCGGAAAATTTGAATTTCTGAATTTTCTATTAGGACTGTTAAAATCCTGCCTTGAAAGTGTTATCCATTCAATCACATATTTCGGATGGTGCGGTTTTGCTTTTATTTGCTCTACAAATATATTAAAAAGATATAAAATACTAATAAAATAATAAATTCCGCTAGATATCAGTATTTTTTCAGTGAATTAATTTTGTGAATAATCAAAAACATTTATATATATAAATAAAATGGATACAAGATCTAAAAGCAAAAAATGAGCCATAATTCTAATGTTTTTCTAAATAGTCCTGATAAAAAATGTGTGTAAAGTTTGTTCAGAAATAGTGGCCAAAAAAGACAAAAAAGTTGAGTGTAATGGATGTAGAAAAAAATTCCATATTGATTGTATAAAAATGAACAGATCTCAATTTAATGCATATAAAAAAAATCCAATATTTACATGTTCAAAAAATTGTAATCCTGTTCTTGATGAGTCGATGAGTCGATTAAAAATCATAATAATAGTCAAAATAACAACAAAATCATACAAAAAATTAATGAGTTATCAACTCAAATAGATAAAGTTCTTAAGGAAAACACTATGTTGTACGGTGTCCTGGAGGAGTTTAAAACAAAAACTGCTTTTTTACAAAGAGAGGTCGGTTATTTGAAATATGAAAACAATTACCTTAAACAAGAGTCACAAATAAATAAATTGGTAATTTTGGGCATTCCTGAAAAGCCAAATGACAACAAAAATCAAATCATTCAGAATATAGGGAAAGCCCTAAATATTACCAACACGATGGATGATGTAGATGATATATATAGACCTAATATGGATAAAAGAAATCCTTTGCAGACAGCCAAAAAAAAAATAAAAAACCCAACTACTCAACAAATTATTGTGAAATTTCTAAGACGTAAAACAAAGGAAGCAGTACTGGAGAGTAAAATAAAGATGAAAAATCCACTCTTTACCCATAAAATTATTGATACTGAAGATGAAACCATGGAAATCTTTTTAAATGAATTTCTAGCACCAATCAACATGGAATTGTTTCGCATAGCTCGTTAGAGTAAAAAGGACAAGACATATGAATTCGTTTGCTTCAAAAATAACTCAATATATGTAAAAAAAACCAAACGGTACAGCCAAAATAATTCGAAGTGTAAGTGAAATTGAAATTTTAAATAACGCAAAAATAATAAACAAAAACACGTCAATTGCATAATCAATTTTTAATTTTATAATCACAGCTGTTCTGTGTTTTTTATAACATTTTTTTTGGTACTCATATCAGAACAGTTTTCTTTTCTTTTTCTTGTTAATTATGGATAATTTGAATTTAAATGAAAATATTGATATTAATTATTATTTAAACAGAATTAAAACATTGAATTCAGGTAGTGATTTAGAAAATCTAGATATATTGTATATTAATGTTAGGAGCCTAAAAAACAAAGTTGACCACATAGAATCTTATATAAAATCTTTTGAATTTGAAATCCATGTCTTAGCAATAACTGAGACATGGCTATATGATGAAGAGATGTCACTGTCTAATATTGAAGGTTATAACGCTTATTTTTCAAATAAAAAACAACCGGTGCCAATTGAGGACAGAACCAGGGGCTGTGGGTGGCTTTTTATATAATAGATAAAATAACATATAATCAGGTAACAAGCTTTGAATCAAATTGTATAAATATGCTTATCACACAGCTTCCTATCCTTGATATAAGGGAGAGCTATAGACCATTGTCATCAATTCGGTCCATCTTCAGACATAACACTTTGAAGACAAAAATTTCACAGTGCTAATACAAAATTTAGAAAATTGAATTTTCCGAGATTTCCCACATGAAACTTGGCCCAATATTTTTCGAAGAGATAGCTATAGACCATTGTCATAATTCGATCTATCTCCAGACATAACACTTTAAAGGCAAGGTTTTTACAGTGCTAATACAAAACTAAGAAAATCGAATTTTCCGAGATTTCCCACATGAAACTTGACCCAATATTTTTTCAAGAGATTGCTATAGACCATTGTCATCAAGTCGATCTAGCTCCAGACATAACACTTTAAAGGCAAGAATTTTACAGTGCTAATACAAAATTTAGAAAATCGAATTTTCCGAGATTTCCCACATGAAACTTGACCCAATATTTTTCCAAGAGATTTCTATTGACTATTGTCATCAATTCGATCTATCTCCAGATATAACACTTTAAAGGCAAGGTTTTTACAGTGCTAATACAAAATTTAGAAAATCGAATTTTCCGAAATTTCCCACATGAAGCTTGACCCAATATATTTCCACGGGACAGATTTGGACCATTGTCATCAATTCGATCTTACTCCAAACATAACACTTTAAAGGCAAGATTTTTACAGTGCTATTACAAAATTTGAAAAATCGAATTTTCTGAGATTTCCCACATGAAACTTGACCCAATGTTTTTCCAAGAAATTTCTATTGACTATTGTCATCAATTCGATCTATCTCCAGACATAACACTTTAAAAGCAAGGTTTTTACAGTGCTAATACAAAATTTAGAAAATCGAATTTTCCGAAATTTCCCACATGAAACTTGACACAATATTTTTCCACGAGATAGCTATAGCCCATTGTCATCAATTCAATCTATCTCCAGACATAACACTTTAAAGGCAAGGTTTTCACAGCGCTAATACAAAATTTAGAAAATCGAATTTTCCGAGGGAAACCACATGAAAATTGACCCAATATTTTTCCAAGAGTTTGTTATTGACTATTGCCATCAATTAAATCTATCTCCAGACATAACACTTTAAAGGCAAGGGTTTTACAGTGCTAATACAAAATTTAGAAATTCGAATTTTCCGAAATTTTCCACATGAAACTTGACCCAATATTTTTCCACGAGATAGCTATGGACCATTGTCATCTATTTAATCTATCTCTAGACATAACACAGACAAAGGCAAGGGTTTTACAGTGCTAATACAAAATTTAGAAAATCGAATTTTCCGAGATTTCCCACATGAAACTTGACCCAATATTTTTCCAAAAGATTGCTGTAGACCATTGTCATCAATTCAACCTAACTCCAGACATAACACTTTAAAGGCAAGGTTTTTACAGCGCTAATCCCAAATTTAGAAAATCGAATTTTCCGGAATTTTCCACATGAAGCTTGACCCAATATTTTTCCAAGAGATTGCTATAGACCATTGTCATCAATTTTATATATCTCCAGACATAACACTTAAAAACAAGAATTTTACAATGCTAATACAAAATTTAGAAAATCGAATTTTCCGAGATTTCCCACATGAAACTTGACCCAATATTTTTCCACGAGATAGCTATAGACAATTGTCATCAATTCGATCTATCTCCAGACATAACACTTTAAAGGCAAGGTTTTTGCAGTGCTAATTCCAAATTTAGAGAATCGAATTTTCCGAGATTTCCCACATGAAACATGACCCAATATTTTTTCCAGAGATAGCTATAGACCATTGTCATCATGCAATTTTTTGGCTGATATTGGGAGTCTTATTTGACTACAGTAAACTAATGTGCATTATCAACTTTCGGCTGGAAACTTTCGGCTGAGATCATAAAAATGATATAATTTTCCGAGATTTTCCACATGAAACTTTACCCAATATTTTTCCAAGACATTGCTATAGACCATTGTCATCAATTCGATCTACTTCCAGACATAACACTTTAAAGGCAAGGTTTTTACAGCGCTAATACCAAATTTAGAAAATCGAACTTTCCGAGATTTCCCACATGAAACTTGACCCAATATTTTTCCAAGAGATAGCTATAAACCATTGTCATCAATTCGATCTATCTCCAGACATAACACTTTAAAGGCAAGATTTTTACAGTGCTAATACCAAATTTAGAAAATCGAATTTTCCGAGATTTCCCACATGAAACTTGACCCAATATTTTTCGAAGAGATAGCTATTGACCATTGTCATCAATTCGATCTTTTTCCAGACATAACACTTTAAAGGCAAGGTTTTTACAGCGCTAATACCAAATTTAGAAAATCAAATTTTCCGAGATTTCCCACATGAAACTTGACCCAATATTTTAACAAGAGATAGCTATAGACCATTGTCATCAATTCGATCTATTTCCAGACATAACACTTTAAAGGCAAGATTTTTACAGTGCTAATACCAAATTTATAAAATCGAATTTTCCGAGATTTCCCACATGAAACTTGACCCAATATTTTTCCAAGAGATAGCTATAGACCATTGTCATCAATTCGATTTATCTCCAGACATAACACTTTAAAGGCAAGGTTTTTACAGTGCTAATACCAAATTTAGAAAATCGAGTTTTCCGAGATTTCCCACATGAAACTTGACCCAATATTTTTCCAAGAGATTGCTATTGACCATTGTCATCAATTCGATCTATTTCCAGACATAACACTTTAAAGGCAAGGTTTTTACAGTGCTCATACAAAATTTAGAAAATCGAATTTTTCGAGATTTCCTACATGAAACTTGACCCAATATTTTTCCAAGAGATAGCTATAGACCATTGTCATCAATTCGATCTATCTCCAGACATAACACTTTAAAGGCAAGATTTTTACAGTGCTAATACCAAATTTAAAAAATCGAATTTTCCGAAATTTCCCACATGGAACTTGGCCCAATATTTTTTCAAGAGATAGCTATAGACTATTCTCATCAATTCGATCTATCTCCAGACATAACACTTTAAAGGCAAGGTTATTACAGTGCTAATATCAAATTTAGAAAATCGAATTTTCCGAGATTTCCCACATGAAACTTGACCCAATATTTTTTCACAAGATAGCTAAAGACCATTGTCATCAACTCAATCTATTTCCAGACATAACACTTTAAAGGCAAGCTTTTTACTGTGCTAATACAAAATTTAGAAAATCAAATTTTCCGAGATTTCCCACATGAAACTTGACCCAATATTTTTCCAAGAGATTGCTATTGACGATTGTCATCAATTCAATCTATTTCCAGACATAACACTTTAAAGGCAAGGTTTTTACAGCGCTAATCCCAAATTTAGAAAATCGAATTTTCCGAAATTTCCCACATGAAACTTGACCCAATATTTTTTCAGGAGATAGCTATAGACCATTGTCATCAATTCGATCTATCTCCAGACATAACACTTTAAAGGCAAGGTTTTTACTGTGCTAATACAAAATTTAGAAAATCGAATTTTCCGAGATTTCCCACATGAAACTTGACCCAATATTTTTCCAAAAGATTGCTATGGACCATTGTCATCAATTCGATCTATCTTCAGACAAAACACTTTAAAGGCAAGATTTTTACAGTGCTAATACCAAATTTAGAAAATCGAATTTTCCGAGATTTCCCACATGAAACTTGACCCAATATTTTTCCACGAGATAGTTATGGATCATTGTCATCAATTCAATTTATCTCCAGACATAACACTTTAAAGGCATGGTTTTTACTGTGCTAATACAAAATTTAGAAAATCGAATTTTCCGAAATTTCCCACATGAAACTTGACCCAATATTTTTCCAAGAGATAGCCATAGACCATTGTCATCAATTCGGTCCATCTTCAGACATAACACTTTAAAGACAAAAATTTCACAGTTCTAATACAAAATTTAGAAAATCGAATTTTCCGAAATTTCCCACATGGAACTTGGCCCAATATTTTTCCAAGAGATAGCTATAGACCATTGTCATCAATTCGATCTATCTCCAGACATAACACTTTAAAGGCAAGGTTTTTACTGTGCTAATACAAAATTTAGAAAATCGAATTTTCCGAGATTTCCCACAAGGAACTTGGTCCAATATTTTTTCAAGAGATAGCTATAGACCATTGTCATAAATTCGATCTATCTCCAGACATAACACTTTAAAGGCAAGGTTTTTACAGTGCTAGTACAAAATTTAGAAAATCGAATTTTCCGAGATTTCCCACCTGAAACTTTACCCAATATTTTTCCAGGAGATTGTTATTGACTATTTTCATCAATTCGATCTATCTCCAGACATAACACTTTAAAGGCAAGGGTTTTACAGTGCTAATACAAAATTTAGAGAATCGAATTTTCCGAAATTTTCCACATGAAACTTGACCCAATATTTTTCCACGAGATAGCTATGGACCATTGTCATCAATTCAATTTATCTCCAGACATAACACTTTAAAGGCAGTGTTTTTACTGTGCTAATACAAAATTTAGAAAATCGAATTTTCCGAGATTTCCCACATGAAACTTGACCCAATATTTTTCCAAGAGATAGCTATAGACCATTGTCATCAAGTCGGTCCATCTTCAGATATAACACTTTGAAGACAAAAATTTCACAGTGCTAATACAAAATTTAGAAAATCGAATTTTCCGAGATTTCCCACATGAAACTTGACCCAATATTTTTTCAAGAGATAGCTATAGACCATTGTCATCAATTCAATATATCTCCAGACATAACACTTTAAAGGCAAGGTTATTACAGTGCTAATACAAAATTTAGAAAATCGAATTTTCCGAGATTTCCCACATGGAACTTGGCCCAATATTTTTTCAAGAGATAGCTATAGATCATCGTCATCAATTCGATCTATCTCCAGACATAACACTTTAAAGGCAAGGTTTTTACAGTGCTAATACCAAATTTAGAAAATCGAATTTTCCGAGATTTCCCACATGAAACTTGACCCAATATTTTTCCAAGAGATTGCTATAGACCATTGTCATCAATTCGATCTATCTCCAGACATAACACTTTAAAGGAAAGGTTTTTAAAGTGCTAATACCAAATTTAGAAATTCGAATTTTCCGAGATTTCCCACATGAAACTTGACCCAATATTTTTCCAAGAGATTGCTATTGACTTTTGTCATCAATTCGATCTATCTCCAGACATAACACTTTAAAGGCAAGGGTTTTACAGTGCTAATACAAAATTTAGAGAATCGAATTTTCCGAAATTTTCCACATGAAACTTGACCCAATATTTTTCCAAGAGATTGCTATAAACCATTGTCATCAATTCGATCTATCTCCAGACATAACACTTTAAAGGAAAGGTTTTTACAGTGCTAATACCAAATTTAGAAATTCGAATTTTCCGAGATTTCCCACATGAAACTTGCCCCAATATTTTTCCAAGAGATTGCTATTGACTTTTGTCATCAATTCGATCTATCTCCAGACATAACACTTTAAAGGCAAGGGTTTTACAGTGCTAATACAAAATTTAGAAAATCGAATTTTCCGAGATTTCCCACATGAAACTTGGCCCAATATTTTTTCAAGAGATTGCTATAGATCATTTTCATCAATTCAATCTATCTCCAGACATAACACTTTAAAGGCAAGTTTTTTACAGTGCTAATACAAAATTTAGAAAATTCGAAGTTTCCGAGATTTCCCACATGAAACTTGACCCAATATTTTTCCAAGAGATAGCTATAGACCATTGTCATCAATTCGGTCCATCTTCAGACATAACACTTTAAAGACAAAAATTTCACAGTGCTAATACAAAATTTAGAAAATTGAATTTTCCGAGATTTCCCACATGAAAATTGGCCCAATATTTTTCCAAGAGATAGCTATAGACCATTTTCATAAATTCGATCTATCTCCAGACATAACACTTTAAAGGCAAGGTTTTTACAGTGCTAATACAAAATTTAGTAAATCGAATTTTCCGAAATTTCCCACATGAAACTTGACCCAATATTTTTGCAAGAGATTGCTATAGACCATTGTCATCAATTTTATATATCTCCAGACATAACACTTAAAAACAAGAATTTTACAATGCTAATACAAAATTTAGAAAATCGAATTTTCCGAGATTTCCCACATGAAACTTGACCCAATATTTTTCCAAAAGATTGCTATAGACCATTGTCATCAATTCAACCTAACTCCAGACATAACACTTTAAAGGCAAGGGTTTCACAGTGCTAATACAAAATTTAGAAAATCGAATTTTCCGAGATTTCCCACATGGAACTTGGCCCAATATTTTTTCAAGAGATAGCTATAGACCATTGTCATCAATTCGATCTATCTCCAGACATAACACTTTAAAGGCAAGGTTTTTACAGTGCTAATACAAAATTTAGAAAATCGAATTTTCCGAGATTTCCCACATGTAACTTGACCCAATAATTTTCCATGAGATTGCTATTGACTATTGTCATCAATTCGATCTATCTCCAGACATAACACTTTAAAGGCAAAAATTTCACAGTGCTAATACAAAATTTAGAAAATCAAATTTTCCGAGATTTCCCACATGAAACTTGACTCAATATTTTTCCAAGAGATAGCTATAGACCATTGTCATCAGTTCGATCTATCTCCAGACATAACACTTTGAAGGCAAGGTTTTTACAGTGCTAATACAAAATTTAGAAAATCGAATTTTCCGAGATTTCCCAAATGAAACTTGACCCAATATTTTTCCAAGAGATAGCTTTAGACCATTGTCATCAATTCGATCTATCTCCAGACATAACACTTTAAAGGCAAGGTTTTTACAATGCTAATACAAAATTTAGAAAATCGAATTTTCCGAGATTTCCCACTTGAAACTTGACCCAATATTTTTCCAAGAGATTTCCATTGACTATTGTCATCAATTCGATCTATCTCCAGACATAACACTTTAAAGGCAAGGTTTTTACAGTGCTAATACCAAATTTAGAAAATCGAATTTTCCGAGATTTTCCACTTGAAGCTTTACCCTGTAGCGGTTGTAGCAATAATATTGAGCTACATAATTTTCATAAATACAAATAATTTTGAGCCATTTAATACACATAAATAAAAACAAGATTACGAAACATTTTATTAATCCAACATATACACACATACAAAATAAGGATATATATAAAATGTTCTAGCAATTAAAAATCTCTAATCTTGTATAATTGTTCAGTGCAATCATTACAATTATTCTGTATGGTTCATAGTAATGTTCATACTAATGTTCATAGTAATGTCGGTTTATATTAATAAATATCCAAAATTAATTGAAATAATATTTTGAAGTCTGTATGGATTGTTCATGTTAATAAATATCCAAAATTAATCGAAATAATATTTTGAAGTGTTTTATTGTTAATTGAAATAATATTTAACAATAATAAATAATAATTATATGTGCCTTTATAAAAGTGAAAATAATATCTTAAAAAACTATAAAACAACCAAAGATATTATATTGGTGACGCCGATTTGTGATATAAAAGTTCTAAAACCCATGTGTAAAAGGTTTAGTGTCAAAAACATTGTAACAAAAATCACAAAACAAAATAATTTACGATAAAGATCAACGCTAATTTAGATCAGTGATCAACGTAAATTTTATCAACATTATAATTACAACATATTATAACATTATTGCAACATTAATTACAATCATCAGTGAAAAATACATTACAAACAACTATCGGGAATATGCCCCTAAGGTGACCCGCAACAAACTACTACCGGGAATAAGCCCCTAAGGTGACCCGAAGCAACCTAAGAAAAACAACAAATTTCATCATTTTCAACAATATTTCAATAATGCAATCATTCATCTCAAGAATTCACCGTTGGATATCAAGATAACAAACAACAAAAACAGATAATCATTTTTTTCTTATTTCTATTTTTATTTTAAAAAAAATATATTTTGATATTTAAATAAAGTAGCTGTAATATTAAATTGCAAGATTTAGTAGTTAATTAGAATTTAATATAACCAAAATACAATTTACATTAAACAAACACAAACATTTACATTTTATACGAATAACAGTTTACTAATTTTTTTGGTTTGAAGGTGAAAATTTTATAAAATATTACTTATGTATACGCATATATAGGAAGATATAGGATCATAAAATCGTAAATTTTTTTTATGAATAATCATTTTAACATTTATTGATACACATTACATAAATACATACGTATTTATTTCGCTCAAAAATTAATAATTTATTTTAGCGTGTCGTTGTAACTGGATTTCGTTTGAATTATTATTAAATTTTTACATAAGTAGATTTTTTTTTAAAGAAAAATTGTTTTGACCTACAATTATAATTAGGTTAATTTTTCTTTCATCAATATTTAAACCTTAAAATCTTAGTGGTTTTTTTCAAATCTAAAATGCCACCCAACGACCCAGAAATCACTCTTCCGTCAGATTCTAAACAATCCACCTCGAATGTCGACGCTTCGAGCCGTACGACTACAACTAAAGGGTTAAACTTACCGGTGTTTTCTAAAAAACATCCACAAATTTGGTTTACCCAGGCGGAACTACAGTTCAAACATTTTAAGTGCACTTCTGACGCAGAAAAATACTTCTACGTTAGCAATGCGATTCCCGAATCGATGCTAGGAGACATCGGTGACCTGCTTATGGCACCACCAGCAGAAAATATGTATTCCACTATTAAAAAAGCACTTATTAGCCGATGTTCACCATCAATTAATCAACGTCTTGAAGTACTACTGTCGAAAATTGAATTAGGGGACGCAAAACCATCAGAGGCATACAGGACGATGAAATCACTGGTAGGTGATGAACTTGTCAGTGAAGATTTCTTGAATTTGGCATGGCGTCGGAAACTCCCAGATGTTATGCAAATCCCTCTGATGGCACTAGATGGAATAAAAACTCAAGACGAACTGGTCGAGATAGCAGACAGAATGCACGAAGCTAATCCCGATACTAGTTCAATTTGTAGCACGTCTGGTCAGCATCAAACAAACCGACCAGAGTATTCCACAAACAACACAAGCTTTTGTGATATCGAAAGTCGTATGTCTCGTCTCGAAGAGCTCATACGTTCTACAACTCTAGGTCGCAGCAGATCTCCCGCTCGTGGCTCGTTTAACAGATACTCAAGAAGACCAAGTCGCAACAGGAGTCGAGGTCGATCTCCCAGTACCAACCGTTCTTCAGAAAGCGAACAATTATGCTGGTACCATAAAAAGTGGGGTAATATGGCACAGAAATGTACTCCACCGTGCAACTTCCAAGGCAACAAGCCCGTATCTCAATCAAATTCAAAAAACTAAACCAACCTGCTATCAACGCGGCAGATAGTAGAGTGTTGGAAAGCCGCCGTTTATTTGTTAGAGACTCAGTAAACAAACTTACATTTCTCGTAGACACTGGAGCTGATTTTTCAGTACTCCCTTTTAAAATATTCTACGGAATGAAGCCTCATGATCCAAATCTGTCACTTTCCGCTGCCAATGGTACGATAATTCACACATTCGGATCCAAACTACTAAATATAAACATTGGGCTAAGGCGCAGTTTTACTTTTCCATTCATTCTCGCTTCGGTTGACAGACCTATTATAGGTGCTGATTTCCTAAGCAGCAACGGCCTTCTTGTCGATCTTAAAGGAAGACGGTTAATCGATACATCCACTGGTTTATCTATCAATACAATGACAGCATGCGTACAAACTCCGTCTCCTAAGCAATATTCGATCAACACCGATTATGGTTCTCTATTGGCTTCATACCCCAGTTTGACAGAACCACCTAATTATAATGCTCCAGTAAAGCATAACGTAGTGCACTATATTACGACAACAGGTCGTCTTCCATTTTCTCATCCACGCAGGTTAGACGCAACGAAACACAAAGCTGCAAAAACAGAATTTGAGTATATGATGAAACTCGGAATATGTCAAACTTCTTCATCACCGGTATCGTCTCCACTCCACTTGGTCAAGAAAACAGTTGATAACGACTGGAGACCTTGTGGTGACTACCGTAGACTCAACGCTGTTACAATTCCGGATAGGTATCCGATACCACATATCCACAACTTCTCAATGAATTTACGCGGTTGTTCAGTTTTCTCGAAGATTGACTTGGTCAGGGCTTATCACATGATCCCTGTGGCTCCCGAAGATGTGCCTAAAACGGCAATCACTACACCATTTGGTTTATTCGAATTTCTTCGAATGCCTTTCGGTCTTCGGAATGCAGCCCAAACTTTCCAACGCTTCATGAATGAAGTTATAAAAGAACTTGATTTCCCAATATTCGTATATATTGATGACATCCTTGTGGCTTCTAAAAATGAGGAAGAACATAAAAAGCATTTAAAACTGCTTTTCGAAAAACTTATAGAGTTTGATGTAAAAATCAAATCTTCAAAATGTATTTTTGGCGTTCCTGTTCTTGATTTCCTCAGTCACAAAATAACTCCTGATGGAATTGCACCTTCTCAAGAGAAAGTTGCAATCATTACTAATTTTTTGGAACCAACATCTGTCACACAAATTCAACGGTTCGTCGGAATGGTCAATTATTACCATCGATTCATTCCAAAGTTAGCCGAACTGTTATCGCCTATTCACGCACACTTGGCAACGCTTACTACCAGCAAAGGTAAAGCGACCAAAAAAATTCCGTTTACTTGGCCCGAATGTTGCAGATCTGCATTTGCCGAAGTCAAAAGTGCGTTAGCTGAAGTCACACTTCTAGCACATCCATTGAATGAAGGCACATTCAGTATCACTACTGATGCATCAAACATGGCGATTGGTGCAGTGTTACAACAATATTCTAAAAGATGTTGGGAACCATTAGCCTTTTTCTCAAAAAAATTGTCTCCAGCAGAAATCAAGTACTCAGCATTCGACAGGGAATTACTTGCCATTTATCTTTCTATCAAACACTTTCGTTATTTTTTAGAGGGTCGTCAGTTTACAATCTACACAGATCATAAGCCATTGACCAAGGCACTCTTCACAAAAACTGAAAGAAGTCCACGGCAAACAACACACTTGAGTTTTATCTCGCAATTCACAAATGATATTCAGCACGTTAACGGGAAAGATAATGTGGTCGCGGATTGCTTATCACGTATTAACGATCCAGAGATTACCCAGCTGGAAGTCATCGGGATTGATTTAACCAAACTTGCTCAAGCCCAAGTCACAGATGTCGAATTAGAAAATCTTCTCTCAGATTTAAATCGTTCTCCTAATTCAAAATTCAAAATTGACAAATTCGAATTCCCTAATCTCTCATTATATTGTGAAACATCTACTGGCACGAATAGACCATATGTTCCAGTTTCTATGAGACGGATTGTTTTTGAAAATCTACACAAATTTTCTCATCCGGGTGTAAGAGGCTCGCGCAAACTAGTTTCATCAAGATATTTTTGGCCTAACCTCAATAAAGACATTAACAATTGGGCCAAATCTTGTATTGCATGTCAAAAATCAAAAGTGCATAAACACATACGTTCTGAAGTCGCTCATTTTCCAATGCCATCGGGGAGATTTCAACATATTCATATGGATATTGTAGGGCCTTTACCTCCATCTGAAGGGAATCAATACATCTTTACCATCGTTGACAGGTTTACACGTTGGCCTGAGGCATACCCAATTTCAGATATGACTACTACCACTATTGTAAAAACATTCGTTGATCAGTACATTCCGAGGTTTGGGATTCCCCTCGAGATAACGACAGATCGTGGGAGTCAGTTTGAGTCCAAACTCTTTTCCGAGCTTACTAAACTACTAGGGTCTCATAGGATTCGTACTACTGCGTATCATCCACAGGCCAATGGAATGGTTGAGCGCTTTCACCGCTCCCTCAAAAATTCACTTATAGCTCGTGGTGATACTATCCACTGGAGTTCCGAGCTCCCTATTATTCTTTTGGGTTTACGAGCATCTTTTAACGAAGATCTGAAATGCACACCAGCTGACTTAGTATACGGTCAAAGTCTTAAATTACCAGGTGAGTTTTTTGAGCCCTCTCCTTCTAATGTCACTATGGACCACAACTTGTTTTTAGAACGGTTTCGCGCAACAATGCGCAACCTAAAACCAGTCGATACTCGAAAATCGACTAGGCCAATATTTTTGCCTAAAAACATAAATAATTGCGAGTATGTTTTTATTCGAACCGACAAGGTTCGACCTGCTCTTACAGCTCCCTACGAAGGACCTTTCAAGGTAATTCGTAGAACAAGAAAAAACTTTGTTGTGGAAGTAAACGGAAAACAATCTACGGTATCCATAGACCGTGTAAAGCCAGCTTTTGGAATCCTAACTGTTGGACACCTGGGTGGACTAAAGAACGGTAGAAAGGTTCACTTTATATAAATTTTTCAGTATTAACCTGAAATCTGAGGGGAGGGTGATGTAGCGGTTGTAGCAATAATATTGAGCTACATAATTTTCATAAATACAAATAATTTTGAGCCATTTAATACACATAAATAAAAACAAGATTACGAAACATTTTATTAATCCAACATATACACACATACAAAATAAGGATATATATAAAATGTTCTAGCAATTAAAAATCTCTAATCTTGTATAATTGTTCAGTGCAATCATTACAATTATTCTGTATGGTTCATAGTAATGTTCATACTAATGTTCATAGTAATGTCGGTTTATATTAATAAATATCCAAAATTAATTGAAATAATATTTTGAAGTCTGTATGGATTGTTCATGTTAATAAATATCCAAAATTAATCGAAATAATATTTTGAAGTGTTTTATTGTTAATTGAAATAATATTTAACAATAATAAATAATAATTATATGTGCCTTTATAAAAGTGAAAATAATATCTTAAAAAACTATAAAACAACCAAAGATATTATAACCCAAACTTTTTTCCATAGATTACTTTTGAACTTCTAAATTTTGGCTATTTTTTAGTTAGTGTTGTCTCTTTCGGATGACATTTTATTAAAAATCTGCATTATCGATTTTCGGCTGGAAACTTTCGGCTAACTTTAATAGGGTATACTTAGACCCATATCAAAAGATGATAGGAGGACGTATGACTTGTACAGTTTAGTGTCATCTGCAAAACTATCTATTTAATTGCTGACGATAATTAACAGTTCGTTCATATAAATTAATAATAGAATGGGGATAAAAGTGAGAACAAAAATAAAGCCATCTATAGAAATATAAGGCATAGACTTTCACATACGCATGGAGGGACCAGTTTTTATTGTTTTGAAAATTTTTTTTATTTTTGATCTACGGGTGTGACAACCCCGCGTACTCCAGTCCTTGCTATTGGCATACGAGTTAACCTGAGATATCACATACCACTGGCAATAGCAGTGAGATATCACTAGCCAAGGTGACATCTTAGGGGTGGTGGCGGATGAACTGTATTCAGTCAACGGTAGCACCCTCAACCTATGCTGTGAAATAATCTTTGATGATGAGACACTATTGCTTCCTTGAGGAAACGAGCCTTCATATAACTATGTGTGGGCTTTAATCTTCAAGAAAGACGGTGCGTCACAGGATCAAGGAATATGCAACCGGCTGGATTATTGGCAACTACATTTTTGTTTTGTTGCAGCAAATTTTTGTAAAAATTTGCTATTTACTTTTTAATTTACTTTTATTTTCTCTATTCTATCATAAAATATTGGCCTATATCATATTTTGTCAGTGATAGGATTTTTTGTTTAGTTATCCATTCTTTAACAAGAAATATAAAAAACAAAAAAGAAAGATTTACGTCCATCAACACCTTTGAACGTATGTTGTTGTGGGACCTTGGTCTTAAAAGGTTTTTATGTGTTATTGTGACACATATTGTAATGCCTACTACACAACACATTTTATTAAAAAAAAAATAATTCAATGATAATGTAATCAAAAATTCTATATCCAATTCTTCTCTCCAATTGTAATATCTTAAGCATTTTATAATATACAAACAATTTAAAATCGTTTTTCCTTCTGGAATCTAATTAAAACAATTTTATTTCTGTCAAGTTTTAACTTTTTTAAATTCTATTTCCAGTAAAAATAAAAAAAAATTAATTTAGCAAAAATTGAATTAAACAACTTATCCACCTCACGACAAACACTTTATTTACACTTCGACGATGTACATCTTCAAAAATACAGACAGAAAAAAATGAGTGATATCACTTCACAACCCCTTGAATGTATATATAATTTTGTTATAAGATAAAATGAATTGGTAACTATTTATTAAGTGAACACAAAACGATTTTGAATCGAGAAGAGAAAAATAATCGAAGGGTTTCAAGAACAAAAAAGAAAATTCTCCTATAAATTACAAAGAAACGAGCCACATCCATACAGGGGTTGAATAAATCATAAAAAGAAGTTTGAGTTACATGTGTAACACAACAATAATAATAAGAATAATAATAAACAGTTGAAAACATAAAAAAAGAAAATTAGAAAATAAAATGTGTAATGGGAGGAAAATGTCCCAGTGGGATTTTCCGTATTATACTTGTATCTTCTTGTTTTGTTTTCTCTTCGTTTTATTATTATTATTATTATCAAACTCTCTGTGGGGATTCTTGTCAAATATGACACATCTGTTATCATCAATATATTTTATTATTTTTTTTTATTTGCGTTCGTAAGAAAGTTGTTCGTTCTTGAACTTTATTTTTTTAATTTTATTAATAATTATTAATAATATTAATATTTTATTAATAAATAAGAAATTCCAACCCAGCCAAGTCGATATAGTAGCTAAGCACCGGTAACTTTTTCAAGTATACTCATATACATGAAATAATAATATATGAAAATTCACCCACTCAAATATGTTTTGGACTTTTTTTATGTGAAATAAATAATTTTTTATTTGTTTGTTGCAAGAAAATTAAAGAACCGTCATCAGAATTGTAAAAAAAATTAAGAAGAAAATTTGTTGCCCAAGGCATATTAAATATGGTTGAAATAGTCTAATATTTATATTATATTTTTATTGTTTCTGTTTAACAAATGTACACAAAAGCACAAACAAACAATACTATGTAGTGGGTGGTGGTGAATGGTGGTTTCTAATATGATTAATTGTGAGATTTTTCTGTTTAAAGCAACAAATCAGTTGTTGATTAGATTGTGTAGGATTCATTTGTTAAGTATTGCGAATGATCCATTAAATTTGACCTGATTGGCTTGAAACAGTTGACGCCATATTATAATTTTATTTATTTAACCTTCATACACAAGCATATTATTTATCTTGTAACACCATACCAGGTAATATGGTGAAAATATTGATACGTTTGAAGGTATGTCGACAAAAATGTAGCCATCTGCGAAAATCTATGGAATTGTAGTGCAAATGTTATACGATGATATTTTTTCGAATAATAATAATTATTAGGGACTTTTTGTGAGCTAATTGCCATAATAGTAGGTAATAGCTAAGTGCCATAAGTGCTAAGTGCCATAATTGGAATCTTTTGGCAGACATGCTATCCAACTACGCCACCGAGACGATGCTATTCCAAAATTGGAATTTCATCATTATTTATCTACTTAAATTAAGTTTTTCAACCATCGTTAGATAGTTATATCTGTTTTTAGTCTATTTTAAATACTAGTCTTAAGTCTTTATACAATACTTTACCATGAAATAAATTAAATTCTGGGCTGTTGAATAAACTATAAACATATTTACTTGACATGTTGAGTTCAGATCTCCTTAAACTGACTCTCCATTAGTCTTTTTCATCTTTTTTTCTAACCAAAATAGAACGAGAAACCATGATTAATTTTCTAAAGAGAGAGTAAGACGAATATCACAATTTTTCATGGAAAAAATATTTTATAGGATTGGAATTGTGATATTTCACCATTATTTTTAATAAACATCTAATTTTATTATATATTTTTAACAATGTCGTATCCACCATAGACTGCATAATAGTTTTAAATATATTTTTTCAGTGTAAAAGTTGTCTTTTTCCATAAAAAAGGCTTCCTCTATAGACTTTTTTATAGTAGAACACTTTTTTATAGTATATCACTTTTTTTTTTTAAAAAGTCATGGAAAGTAAAAAAAAAAACAGAGAGTGTGCTTAAGACCGCACGGTAGAAGTGAAAACTTCATTGGCAGACGCAATCAATTGATATCGTATTAGTAGTGTTTGGATCGTATTAGTAGAATAAATAAAAAACAAGTCAGAACGATAAACCGCTAACTACACACACTAACCTCACAATGTAAACCAAATAATTGTCAAAATAGCACTCATATGCCAATAGCAGGGACTAAAGTAGGCGTGGTTGTCACACCCCTAGATCAACAAGTTTAAATTTTACAAATCTTTCTGAGGAAAGCTAAGCAAATTCATTGGTATTAATGCGCATTGTTGCCGTTTGCAAATCACTATCGGCTAAGTGCTACCATTTTTAATTATTTTATTTATCATGATTGCCATCCATGTTTAATCATACATAAGCTATGCTTCTTTGTATAGAATTTATGCGATTTCCGTCTGGTAACTCTGAGCTTTAAATCAATATAATCGATTTTATCAAGTATCAAGTTACAAGTATTAAGTCTTCACTTAATTTTAGAAACATGTATTACATACAATTCCAAACCGACAACATATTTAGTGAAGATGATAAAATTCCAATACATATAATTTTGATATACAAATGTAATTGTTTCAGCCTTCAGTTTATACTATCTTTCTTACGTTATTTTTAATTTCATAAAAAAATTATGTTAAAAAAAACATTGATCAAAGCAAACTACCGTTTAAAACGATAGTTAAATAAAAAGCAAAAACTAAGCGTACACAACAACTTCATGAATTTTCATGATGATTAATGTATTAATGCATTAAGGATAAACAGCCATACATACTTTCAATTTTATATATATTCAATATTTATTTAGCATGATGACTCGAATGCAAATTGCAAAAGACAGTAAAAATATAACTTTAAAAAACTGCGTTATAGATCAATTTTTTAAAATTCGTATAAAGAAATTTTTATTATTTTTATGAATTCATAAATAAATAAAAATAATCATAATGGTATTTAATAAAAATTAAAAAAAAAAAACAATAAAAAAATATGTACTGTACCATTCAGTACCTACAGCACATCAGTCGAGCACGACAACGCAATTTAAAACGATAAGAAGTGATAGATGGATTTTAATTTAAACCTTAAAAAAGTCTTTCATTTCAGAGCGTCACGGATCAGCCTAACTTACTTCCTACGGAAAAATCTGTGTGTTGTGCGCCTAAAGAAGTTTTTACTTCAAAAAAGACATAGAATAAATAAAAAGTCTTCATATTTTTACTTTCACACTTATATGATTTTCATATCTTCTATTTCACAAAATAAAAAAGACGAGAAAAAAAGACTAATGGAGAATGACCTTTACAAAATTAAATGCATTTTTAAAAAATGTTTATAAATGCTCACTGAGAAACTCGAACAAAAAAGTTCCCAAATTTTATTTAATTTCAACTATGTACGTACACTATTAAAATTATCTTGTATTTTATTAACACTATACAGCATTCTAGTTATAATTGATTCTCAATCGCATTTTAATACTCTTTTAACTGGAATATTCACTATGATAAAATCTCTATAATTTTTTTTTGATGTTGTTAAGATTTGAAGCAAATATTTAATTTTCATCACAATCCTTCTGTTTCTCAGAACTCAGAAGTGCAATACCAATTATCGGTGATAATGCGTGTAGGGTGTTTCATTGATATTGAATGAAATTTTGTTTGTATTTCGTACGATTCTTTTATTGCCGTTGCATTACCCCTGTCTAAGCCTATTTGGCATAGGTAGGATCTTACACTCTGTTTTAAAGATGGCCACAAACCATGTATTTCAAGTTTGTTATATTGTTGTATCAGCCTTTCAATGTGGCTTATTCACTGCATCGCATTTTTGACACCATTTCACAATGGATTGGCATGTGTTGATCAGTGAAACCAGATTTCGAATTTTTATTAGAGATTTATCGATATTAAAATGTTTTCCGTTTGTTATTTAGTAATCCGCTTTCAATACTTAGAAATCTGGGTATAGGGTAACAGTTACATCCCTCTTTTGTTATTTTCCCAAGCAGTGTTTGCCAGTCTTTGAAATACGGCCAAGCACTGGCCCATTAATGGTTAACAATGCTCGGTTCTTGTTATTGGGCCAGTACTAGAACCATTCATTTGATTTGAATGGCCAAGCACTGGCCCATGAATGTTAAACATTACTTGGCTATTGTTATTGGGCTATTAGTGGAACCATGATCCGACCGATCTACGGACTATCGAAAATGGCCAGTACAGTTTACTATAAATGGCCATGCAAAATAAAAATGTATGTCTAAAAAAATGTATGTCAATTCAAATGAAATCTAGAAAACCGCTAGACGGATTTGAAATTTTTTTCTTAAAATAGGTTTACTCAATGGGAAGAGCCGAAAGGATGATGTGTTCGATAACTGTACCGAAAGTGTGTCAAAAAAATCGTCAAGTGTGTCAAATCTAGGAAATTTGCATATTTTTTGCTTAAAAAACGTTCATTTTAAGTGATTGTGAGTAGGAACATTAAATTTGGAGAAATCTTGATTGGATTGGTCGGGATTGGAATGTGAGACCAAAATCTAGATTATTACATTATAAGTTTGTCAAAAAAATGTTGTCAAGTGTGTCATAAGAAAGATTTTTATTTATTTTTTACAAAATTTTTAAAAATAAAATTAATAATATGTATTACATGAAAATTGAAATTTGTATATTATTATTATAGAGAATTATGATATTATAAGTTTGTCAAAAAATAATGTCAAGCGTGTCAAAAAATGATTTCATTGATTTTTTTAGCCAATTTTTTGGGAAAAAAATTGTAGCTGTTTTTATGACGTAAATGTAATTGAAAATGAAATTGGACATGGAAATTTTTTATTTTGTTATAGTTTTTGAATTATTTTTGGAATTATGAAAAAAGTTTGTATTTTTGATTTTGAAATAATTTTTGCAATATTTTAAACATTTTTAATTTTTGATTTTGTAAAAATTTTTGGAATATTTTTGGAATTTTGAATTTTAAATTTTTGATTTTATTATAATTTTTGGGATTTTGAAAAAAGTTTCAATTTTGATTTTGTAATAATTTTTGGAATATTTTTAGAATTTTTGATTTTATTATAATTTTTACAATATTTTTGGAATTTTGAAAGAAATATGAATTTGTGATTTTGTAATATTTTCTCGAATCGCTAAATTGAAGGTTTTTGAATAGTTTGCTGAAAATGTAAATGAAAATTAAATTGGACATGGAAATTTTTGAATTTGTTATAGTTTTTGAAATATTTTTGCAATTTTGAAAAAGTTTCAATTTTTGATTTTGTAAGAATTTTTGGAATATTTTTAGAATTTTGAAAAATTTTAAATTTTTAATTTTATTATAATTTTTATAATAGTGGAAAAAGTTTCAATTTTTGATATTGTTATAATATTTGCAATATTTTTAGAGTTTTGGAAAAAGTTTTAATTTTTGAATTTTTAAGAATTTCTGAATATTATTAGAATTTAGAAAAAGTTTCAATATTTGATTTTTTTCCAATTTCGGGAATAGTTTTAGAATTTTGAAAAAAAAAATTTTTTAATTTTATATATATTTTTAGAATTTTGAAAAAAGTTTCAGTTTTTGAATTTTTAAGAATTTTTGGAATATTTTTAGAATTTAAAAAAAGTTTAAATTTTTGATTTTAATCCTAATTTTTGGAATATTTTTAGAATTTTGAAGAAAAATAGAATTTTTGAATTTTATTTTATATAATATATGACATATATATATTTATATATGTTATATAACATATTTTTAGAATTTTGAAAAAAGTTTTAATATTTGATTTTGTAAGAATTTTTGGAATATTTTTGGAATTTTAAAAAACTTTAAATTTTTGATTTTATTATAATTTTTATAATTTTGGAAGAAGTTACAATTTTTGATTTTGTTATAATTTTTGCAATATTTTTAGAATTTTTGAAAAAAATTTTAATCCGTGATTTTGTAATAATTTTTGAAATATTTTTAAAATTTTGTTTGAAAAAAGTTTGAATTTTTTATTTTACAATATTTTTGGAATTTTGAAAGAAATATGAATTTGTGATTTTGAAATATATTCTAGAAACGCTAAATTTCGAAGTTTTTGAGTAGTTTGCTGATTGTATAATCTTTTCACTAAATTATGTTAATATGTGATCTGTTATAATTTTTCAACAACGTATTGATGTTTCGTGCCAGTTTTGTAATACATTTCTAAACAGAGATAAAAAATATATGTATTTTAAGAAAAAGTTATGTTTGATATACATCGCTGCCCAAAACTAAAAACCATGTCCTCATAAAAGTTTTTTGGCAAAAACTATATCAAAATCCTTAACCAAGGCCGAAGTCTTGATATCTCAGAGCTGTGAGCCTCCATATTTTATTATTACAATAAATCGAAAACAATTTATATAGTTGTTATAAAATATAAAATAATTTATTATTACAATTATTAAAAGCACAAATTTCGTTTATCATTATAATAATTTAAAAGCACAATTCGGAACAACTTTCGCGTACACATTAATTTGAATTATTGTAAGACTGCTTACTCTGATGTCGATATCATTATTAAAATTAAAATTAAACATTTTATGAGAAAGAAGTTTTATGACAAGTAAAAACGGTTTATCATTATTTTAAATAAATTGAACAGCTGATCCATATTCGTTTCTCTCGATCTGTGTTACACACATACACAAATAAATATATAATTTGTTAGGCTCCTACAAATCTATGATAATATTAATGAGGCTGGAATAAGTTGTAAATTTTTTTTTTTTTCATGAGACATTTTTATTTCATTTTAAATTATTTTGTATTTAATTTAATTAAATGTATGCATATGATATTATTTTATATTTTTTTATGGCTCAGTCACGGTTGCCAGTACTCGACCATTTCTACAATACTGATCATCATTATTGGTCCGTTACTGGACCAACTGTACAACTTTGTATGGGCCAGTGCTTTTTTTTCTCTGGCTCAAGAATGGCTGCCATTTACTGTCCGAAGTTATCATCCAGTAAAATTATGTTAATAAACCAGTCATGGTTGCCAGTACTCGGCCATTACTTCGTTACTGGTCGCCAGTAATAGACCATTATGGGACCAGTTGTACAACCTTGTATGGGTTATGTCAAGTATTCTGGTGGAACTAAAAAAGTGGACACAGTTGGAATTGATTTTATTATGTCAGGAATGCTCATAAAGTCATACATAACGTATTTCTTAACTATGTACCAAATCAAGATCTTCTACAAAAACATTATGATGAGTCCTTGAGGGATGGTTTTGATGATCCGTTCAACGCTAAGTTATTAAAATTCTAGCCAAGTCAACAGTTAGTTTTGAACGCCTTTCCAAGCATCAATTACTAACCCATGCATCCTTTTGCAACCTTAATACTAACACTCTCCTAAAATGCAGTTTGTATTCGATGGCTCTCTGATGTATATATTCTACCTTTCTCTACATCTTAGCGGAAATTTCTTTTTGTTGCGCCTGCACTGAAAAAAATGTGTTGTGAATACAATCAAAATGTTGTGAATACAATCAAATTTTACATTATTTTTTAGTCGATAAGTTTGATTGTCAAGTCAATGACACTGTTTACTTAATTGATGGACACATTCACTAAGTATGTTTTCTTACGTTCTGGTAATGAATTTAGTGGTTGAAAAAAATCATAGAAACTATTCATTCTATATTAACGTACATTGTATCTGGTAAATAAAAATGTTCGTCGAACTAAATTATAAAAATATGGAGGGGCTGAAATCTCACGGCTCTGAGATATCAAGATTTCGGTCTGGGTTCAGGATTTTGATATTGTTTTCGGCAAAAAACTTTTATGAGGACATGGTTTTAGTTTTGGGCAGCGATGTATATCAAACATAACTCTTTGTTAAAGTACAAGTATTTTTTATCTCTGTTTAAAAATTTATTACACAACTAACACGAAACATCAATACGATGCCGAAAATTCTAACAGATCATAAATTAACATAATTTAGTGAAAAGATGATAAACTCAGCAAACTACTCAAAAACCTCTCCATTTAGCGTTTCAAGAGCGTTTCAAATATTACAAAATCACAAATTCATATTTCTTTCAAAATTCCAAAAATATTGTAAAAATTAAATCAAATCAAACTTTTTTCAAAATTCCAAAAATATTCCAAAACTTAGAATAAAATCAAATACTTAAACTTTTTCTAAATTCCAATAATATTCCAAAAATTCTTAAAAATTTAAACTTTTCCAAAATTCTAAAAATATTGCAAAAATTATTACAAAATCAATGATACAAACTTTTTTCAAAATTCCAAAAATATTTCAAAAACTATAACAAATTCAAAATTTTCCATGTCCAATTCCATTTTCAATTACATTTACGTCATAAAACAGCTACATTTTTTTTCCAAAAAATTGGCTAAAACATAAATGAAATCATTTTTTGACACACTTGACATTATTTTTTGACAAAATTATAATGCCATAATTCTCTATAATAATAATAAAATCTCATGTCATACAAATTATTAATTTTATTTTTATCCAAAAAATTGGGTGAAAAAATAAATAAAAATCTTTCTTTTGACACACTTGACAACATTTGTTTGACAAACTTATAATGCCATAATTCTCAATAATAATAATAAAATTTCATTTCAAACAAATAATTAATTATATTTTTTTCCGAAAAATTGGGTAAAAAACTAAATAAAAATCTTTCTTTTGACACACTTGACAATATTTTTTTGACAAACTGATAATGCCATAATTCTCAATAATAATAATAAAATTTCATTTCAAACAAATAATTAATCTAATTTTTTTCCAAAAAATTGACTAAAAAAATAAATAAAAATCTTTCTTTTGACACACTTAAGAAAAAATTTTGACAAACTCATAATGCCATAATTCTCTATAATAATAATAAAAATTCATTTCAAACAAATAAATAATGTTATTTTTTTTAAAAAAATGGGTAACAAAATAAGAAAAAATCTTTCTTTTGACACACTTGACAACTCCCTACCATCAAGATTTCTCCAAATTCAATGTTCCTACTCGTAATCACTTAAAATGAACGTTTTTTAAGCCAAAAATATGAAAATTTGCTGTTTTTGACACACTTAATGATTTTATGACACATTTCCGGTACAGTTATCGAACACAGCGTTCTTGCGGACCTGTCCTTTGACCTATTTTTAGAAAAAAGAATTTTTGAAATCCCTTCAGTGGTTTTCCCTGCAGTGTAGGTAATGACGGCCGGCCGGCAGACAGACATACATTTTTTTTTTGCTTTTTTAGAATCGGTAGGTCCTAAAACGTTGAGAAATGCATAAAATTGGGGGTAAGAATTACACTTTTGGCTCAGGAATGTAATACTTATGTCTTTCAGAACGAAGTAATATTTATTGGAAGAAATTTTGAAAAAAAATTATTTTTGTTCATGTTAAGGGGGTTGTCATATGAAATATGATTGTTTTTTGTAGTGCAAAACAATTTTTTTTTTAGTTTTCGAAAGCACCGTTTTTGGCTTATTTCTAGAATTGTGTTTAGGAGAAGAACTATGTTCGTAGAATAATATATACACGGAACCCTCGACGAGTGAAATATATTCGCACTTGTCCGACTTTTTTAAAATCAGATTGGGAGTAGTTTTAAAATCATATTTATGAAAGGTCTTTCAAAAAAGCTTTTTCATCCAAACAACTTTCTGAAATTTGCCAACTAAAATCTCTTCTTTTGTTCGGTGAAGGTGAGTTCACCAAGTAGCCAACTTAAAATTAAAAAATATTAAATTATAAATCTTTAGAATGAAGTTTTGGTGTCTGTCGAGCCTTCAAAATCGATTTTGAAAACTATAACTTTCATGTATTTAGAGAATCTAGATGAGAGGTGCAACATGTGACTGTAAAGCGCTCCTAACCTGGGCCGGAATTACAATCTTGGCCGCGCTGGCCCAAACCAGATCTGCCGCCCGTTCTCCTTTTATAACAAATTGTAATGCATCTAAGTATCTCATAAATTCACAATAAGTTCTAATAAAATTATGAGAAACGTCTTAAACAAATTTTTCGGGCAAAGGTCATGGTCTACGTGACAGAGGACATAGGTGATGGCCTACTTGATTGGCCTACATATATAGTGAAAAACCGGCTTTCGATCTGGAAATAGGATAGGAAAGTCAGACTAAAAATCATGTCGCCAAGCGATGCTGATCAATCGATCTCTAATCGGCAAAAATCAAGAAAATTAACGAAGGAGGTAATTTTTAATAATTAACGTAACAAGACAACGTTTAACTAAATTCAAACCTAAGCAGAAGCACATTTGAATAAAAATTCCCGAGTACAAAAAGCTAAATACTATAAATAAACAAATACACAGAAAGCGAAAGATAGAGACAAAGAGATGGAGAACTACAGATACAGTTTATCCAGAGAAGGAGCGTAAAGAAAGTAAAAGTACAGAAGTAAAAAGATATGTATATAGGAAGATAAAGGAAAAATCATGGAGGGGCTGAAATCTCAGAGCTCTAAAATATCAAGACTTCGTTCTAGGTTCAGGATTTTGATATAGTTTTCGGCAAAAAACTTTTATGAGGATATGGGTTTTAGTTTTGGACAGCGATGTATATCAAACATAGCTTTTTGTAAAAGTACATGTATTTTTTATCTCTATTTAGATATGTATTACAAAACTAACACAAAACCTCAATACTTTGTTGGAAAATTCTAACAGATCATATACTAACATAATTTAGTGAAAAGATGATACAATCAGCAAACAACTCAAAACCTCTCCATTTAGCGTTTCGAGAAAATATTACAAAATCACAAATTCAAATTTCTTTCAAAATTTCAAAAATATTCCAAAAATTAGAATAATATCAAATATTTAAACTTTTTCTGAATTCCAATAATATTTCAAAAATTCTTAAAAAGTCAAACTTTTCCAAAATTCTAAAAATATTCCAAAAATTCTTACAAAATCAAAAATTGAAACTTTTTTCAAAATTCTAAAAATATATATAAAATTCAAAAACTCTATTTTTTCAAAATTCTACAAATATTGCAAAAATTATAATAAAATCAAAAATTGAAACTTTTTTCAAAATTCCAAAAATATTCCAAAAATTAGAGTAAAATCAAATATTTAAACTTTTTCTAAATTTCAAAAATATTCCAAAAAATCTTAAAAATTCAAGCTTTTAAAAAATTCTAAAAATATTCCAAAAATTATTACTAAATCATATATTGAAATTTTTTTCAAAATTCCAAAAATTCTAATAAAATCTAAAATTTAAAATTTTTCAAAATTCCAAAAATATTCCAAAAATTCTTTCAAAATCAAAAAGTAAAGTTGTAATTCCTACTACACAACACATTTTATTAAAAAAAAAAATATTTAAAAATTTCCATGTCCAATTTCATTTTCAATTACATATTTCAATTATCAGAAAAACAGCTACATTTTTTTTCCAAAAAATTGACTAAAAAAATAAATGAAATCTTTCTTTTGACACACTTGACAACATTTTTTTGACAAACTTATAATGTCATAATCCTCAATAATAATAATAAATTTCATTTCAAACAATAATTAATTTTATTTTTTTCCAAAAAGTTGGGTAAAAAAATTAATATAAATCATTCTTTTGACACACTTGACAACATTTTTTTAACAAACTTATAATGCAATAATCTAGTTTTTGATCTCACATACTAATCCCTACCATAAAATTTCTCCAAATTTAATGTTCCTACTCGTAATCACTTAAAACGGACGTTTTTTAAGCCACAAATATGAAAATTTGCTATTTTTGACACACATAATGATTTTTTTGACACACTTTCGGTACAGTTATCGAATACAGCGTCCTTTCGTCCTTTTGTCCCTTGAGTTTACCTATTTTAGAAAAAAAAATTTTAAAAATCTCTTCAGCGGTTGTCCCAGCAGCGTAGGTAATGACGGCCGGCCGACAGACAGACACACATTTTTTTAATTACTTTTTTAGAATAAAAACGTTGAGAAATGCCAAAAAAAAGTGGGAGTAAGAATTTCACTTTTGGCTCATGAATGTAATACTTAGGTCTTTCAGACCGAAGTAATATGAAAGGACTGAAATTTAATGAAATGTAATGTTTTGACGGAATGGTTGGCATATATTAAATCCCTTTCTATATTTTGCAATTCTTAAATAAATCCAATGGAATATTTAGTCTTGAAGATTTAGGAAGGTTGTCGTATTTTCTGGTTGTTAAAACTTTTCAATACCAAAGACCCACACCTTCCATATTGTTACCAAATTTTCTATCCAATTTTAACCCCAACATTTATTTTAATTCCCAATCACATCCTTTTATTTATACATATCTATTCAATTTTATTACAGGCATTTAAATATTCTTTAAACATAAAAAAACAACAACGACTACCTGAACAAAATTCTGGTGTCCTTTTTTTATTCATAAATAATCAACCCTAATTTGACCCTAACATATAAAAAAAATTGAAGTTAACAGAACAAGAACAACAATAACAAAACAACCAAACTATTTTTAATCGCTATTTTTTATGTGTTAGATAATTTATGTTGACGTTTAAAATGTTTAAAATTAAGGGTTATGTTGGCGTAGAAGATGAAATATTATATGTTTAAGGGATAAAATAGAAGTAACCCAAAAATAAAGTGAAAAATACATAAAAGGAGAATTTACAAAAATATCGTCAATCTCGTACACCACAATGTAAAATTATGTTAGTTGTGGCTTAATTATTCATCACACATGTTAGCTAAAATGATGTGATGTATAGTTCAGTTAAAACGCCATATAGAGGACAACAGAAGTTGAATTTTCTCAGCCTCATATATGTGCTTGGTATTTCTAAACCTCTTCTCCTCCACGTTTCCTTTGCCCAATCCGGTAGTCTGATCCTTTTTCACCTCCTCGAAAAATGTGGAGTGTTTTTTTTGGAATTGATTTTTTTGCATTACTTCTATTATAATGATTAATTTATTTTACAGAAAGAGCGTGTTAGCCTCAAGTGTAACCCATTCGGAATTCCACCCTCAATTTTTTTTATGTGTAACAGGTCGTTCAATAAGTCCGTAGGATAAGTAAGAAAAAATCAACATTTTGACAAAACTCGATTTTTTTATTCAAAATAGTTGCCTTCGAGGGCGATACAACGAGTATAGCGATTTTCCAACTTTTCTATACCACTTTTATAGTATGATTTCTCTTTCTCGTCAAAATAGGCCTCAGTTTCAGCGATTACTTCATCATTGGACTTAAATTTCTTTCCAGCAAGCATTCTCTTGAGATCTGAAAACAGAAAAAAGTCGCTAGGGGCTAAATCTGGAGAATATGGTGGGTGGGTAAGCAATTCAAAGCCCAATTCATTCAATTTTGCCATCGTTTTCATCGATCTGTTACACGGTGCATTATCTTGGTGAAACAACACTTTTTTCTTTTGCAAATGTGGCCGTTTCTTTGCGATTTCAGCCTTCAATCGATCCAAAAGTTCACAGTAATAGTCGCTGTTGATGGTGGTTCCTTTTTGGAGATAGTCGATGAATATTATTCCATTCGTATCCCAAAATACAGACGCCATCACCTTACCGGCCGACTGTTGCGTCTTTGCTCGCTTTGGATTCGGTTCGTCGACTGCTGTCCACTCAGCTGACTGTCTTTTGGATTCTGGTGTGTAATTGTGAAGCCATGTCTCATCCATTGTCACATATCTACGATAGAATTCCCTTTTATTGCGGTTTAACAGTGCCAAAGACTCCTCCGATGCATCGATTCGTTGTTGTTTTTGGTCGACTGTGAGCTCACGCGTCACCCAATTTGCACAGAGCTTTCGCATACCCAAATGTTCATGTAAAATGGTAAAAACACTACCATCTGCTACCTTTACAATGTCAGCTATTTCGTGCACCTTCAATTTGCGATCGTTCATAACCAATTTGTGGATTTTTTTTATGTTTTCTGGAATAACAGCCTCATTTGGGCGTCCACTGCGCTCTGCATCTTTTGTGCTGTTACGACCACATTTAAATTCAGCCATCCACTTCTCTACCATTTGTCTCGATGGAGCAGAGTTTGGATAATGTTTATCAAGCCATTGTTTGGTTTCCACTGTATTTTTTTTCATCAAAAAGCAATGCTTTATTAAAATTCGAAATTCACTTTTTTCCATTTTTTTTCAAAAACAAAAGTTGCTTCACACAAAATGCTATAACTCACGAATAAATAGTCAGATTGCTGTCAAATTTATACACGTATCGTTTGAAGGTTAGTACTAAATAAAAATCATATGGAAAAAATTCTAGTAACGCCATCTATGTGTCATCCTACGGACTTATTGAATGACCTAGTAGATGTATTGTCAAGCTAATCAGCTTGGAATGCTCGTCACGGCCTTTTGCAAAAGTGGTATAGTTACTATCTCCCATTGTAGTCGTGGTCTACAATACGTACATTTTTGAATCATTTCAGACTGTGAACCGCCTTGTAGGATCCTCAATACCCTCAATAGTTAGCCTTAAATAAGTTTTAATTTTAAGAATTTGTTGTATCACTTGTTTGTTGGCACTAGTTCTGACTGCAGCTTGTATAGCACGAATTTATGAGCAATCCATTCATCTCATTCCATGACTAGTTGACCTGAGTTTTGACATCCTATATCACGAACGTCTTGAATGGACAACTTTATTATACTATAGCTGCAAATTTTAATTTTATAACGTTGATGGGTATGGCTGCAGCAAATGCATTTAAATATGACTACAAATTGAAGTAAAATATGCCAATCAAAAAATAACTGAATCAACAAATGGCTGGTACTAATGAATAAATCTGACGCAACATCAATCAACAGTTGAATATAACAAACAAAATCATTGGGATGAGTTGCAATGAACTTCTACAAATTTCAATGGCATTCGATGGAGAAGTCGAGAAGATTCAAACTGAAATTCAAGAATTTGAAAATAAAGTCATAACTAAAATTGACAATTTTGAGAAGATGTTAAAACGGCTAAGGGGGTTAAAATGACTAAGGCGATTTTGCGCCTAAGGGGGAAGCAGCTGAATCATAGCAGGTTGTACCAGAAAACAACCGCACATGTTATGCAGAAGTGATGAATGCATTGCAACGAAAATATGATAACGACCATTAAAAGGGAGATACGCAGAATCAAGCTTATGGATTGCTTGCAGTGAAAAGAAGAAAGTCTATAACAAGAGTGCGCGTCTGCAGTGGAGTGACTTGTACATTTGGCAAACTCGAATACTTCTGCGTATTTTATGGAGAAGGTGAAGAGGGATAATTTCACTGATGATATCCAAGATACAGAAACCAGAATAACAGAGAATCTGTATGCCATCTGTTGGATGCAGAAAAAAGGATTTACATAGAAATATAAAGGGTCAAGTGTTGGAATACAGAAGTTCTCCATTCTGGGTATGTGACAGAGTGTCACATAGCCGGAGAGTGCGGGAAAAAATTGGGGAAGCAGAAATATCGTGTAGAAGCAGCAATAGCGAATAAAAAATAGTATATCCCGCATGGAGGGATCAGTTTTTATTGTTTTGACATTTTTTTTTATTTTTGATCTACGTGTGTGACAACCCCACGTGCTCCACTCCCTGCTATTTACATACGAGTTGACGTGAGATATCACACACCACTGGCAATAGCAGTGAGATATCACCAGCCATGGTGACATCTTAGGGGTGGTGGCGGATGAACTGTATTCAGTCAACGGTAGCACACTCAATCTTAGCTGTTAAATAATCCTTGATGATGAGACGCTATTGCTTCGTTGAAGAAATGAGCCTTCATATAATTATGTGTGGGCTTTAATCTTTAAGAAAGAGAGTGCGTCACAGGATCACGGAATATGCAACCGACTGGATTATTGGCAACTACATTTTTGTTTTGTTGCAGCAAATTTTTGTAACAATTTGCCATTTACTTTTTAATTTAATTTTATATTCTCTATTCTATCATAAAATATTAGCCTATGTCATATTTTGTGAGTGATAGGATTTTTTGTTTAGTTATCCATTCTTTAACAAAAAAATATAAAAAAACAAAAAAAGAAAGATTTATGTCCATCAACACCTTTGAACGTATGTTGTTGTGGGACCTTGGTCTTAAAAGGTTTTTATGTGTTATTGTGACACATATTGTAATTCCTACTACACAAAACATTTTATCAAAATAAAAAAAAAAAAAAATATGCCTCAAGGACGTAATGTGGGTACATATTTGACCTAATGTGGGTACAAATCGGTACAAACAATAATAGATTATGATGCAAGAACGTAAATGTAAATCTAAGGTTTTTGGATGTATGTGGAGTTTGCAAATCGAGGCGTCATCCGAGATTTTCACCCTCATTACGTCGAAAATAGCTTACGTTGGTTTGATATTATATACATACTATTTTCTATTTCCCGCAAGTTAAATATTTAAACAAAAATGTTTATCTAAATCAAAATTAAAAATTTTGCATATATTTTGAAATAAAAATATGTTCAACAAGTAAGCTTTGACCAAAATATTTGTTTTTTTTTTAACTGTAGCACCCTCGATCTTAGCTATGGTATTCCTTGATGGTGTCACGTTATTGCTTACTCAAAGAACACTAGTATACAAATTTTGAACTTTTTTAGTCTCCCTGAATAAAACCCAACTTTTCTTATGGATTTGGACCTCTTGAACACGAATATCATATTTTTTTTTTTTTGTTAGCTCTTGTTTTTGAGATATACACGAAAAACCAATTTTTTCAATGCTCAAAAATGTTGTTTCGGTTTCCGCGTCTCATATTTTACAAAACAAACAAATTAAATATATTAATAAAACAAGTGCATAGTAAATATTTCAACAAACGTTTTGAGCTATATTTTGTAAAAATTCATTAAGGATTCTGGAAGTTAATGTCGAAAAAAGTTGAAAAAATTCGAAAAATTCACGTTTTTTTTTAATTTTTCCATTTTCAACACCATAAATTTTGAAAAAATAAGAACACTAATTTTTTTTAATTTCTTGGAGCGTAGTTTCAATTTTCTTTTTTTAAGCTAAAAGATATGAATATTGGTGCAGTTTGCACCAAGTTATTACAGTTTTCCCAAAGAAAGTCAAAACTCAAAATTTGGAAAAAAATTTAACTATAAGAATAATTTAAATTCTGCAACATGATTGATTTTTACATAAGTTGTTGTCGTAGTAGATCTAGCTCCTCCCACCTCGGACTTATTTCAGGAGTTGGAAAATATCAGTTAGTTGATTATGAAATGTCGTTTTTTGACAAAAGTTGTATTTTATTCGTATATGATTTTTCTCGAAATTGAGATTTTTTTTGTTAAGTTTATTGACATGATCTAGCTCCTCCCACCTCGGATTTATTTAAGGAGTGGGAAAATATGAGTTAGTAATGAAGATAGGCAGTTCTTATAAATGGGGTGATTCTTTTAGCAGTAAGTATTCTTTTAGCAGTAAGCAGTAAGTTACATAACTTCCACAAATAAAACAAAATGAATTTGGGCTGTTTTTACACTTGAAACTTCTTGACGACGCCATTTAAATAAACTTAACTTTACAATTTCTTAACAATTTATGTTGCCTTACAAGCCAGCTTTCACTATTGATTTATTGATTTTTAAGAACAATACAGTATTTAAAATTTATATTTGTAATGTTTTTCTTTTTTTTTATTAATATTTTCACTTGAATGTTTGGAATTAAATTTATCCTCAGAGAGATTATATTTGCAACTAAGCATACGACAATTATCTACTTGTCCTCATTAAACTAATTAAACAAAAGTTGGGAAAACCGAAAAACTATTAAAAAGGAGAAGTAATTGCCTTCTTAAATTAAACTTAAAATGATCATAAACGTAAAGAGTTACACAAGGTGATAGAAAAAAATTTACATTATCAAAAAACAAAAAAAAGAGAAAAAAGAAAAGAAACAAACCTTACAGGTATTAATAGACATAAATAGAGGCTTAACTTTATGGTGCTTGAACTAACTTAAATAGTTTTGATGTTATGATGTTTTGCCTCTCCTCACAATTCATTATCTTTTGTTTGTATTTTTCTCATATACGTCTCATATCGATTCAATTTCCAACTTCGAAAACAAAAATAATTATACTTTACTATTTTAAAATAATTCTTTACTGATGTTTGAGAACGACTGAGCTTTTAAAGTTATTATTTATGGCACAATAAATTAAGTAAAAAATAATTTTTCCCAAATTTTGAGTTTTGACTTTCTTGTGGAAAACTTGAATAACTTGGTGCAAACTGCATCAATATTCGTGTATTTTAGCTTAAAAGAAAGAAAATTGAAGCTACTATAGGCTCCAAGAAATTAAAAAAAATTTGTGTCTTTATTTTAAAGTTTTAAAAAAACGTGAATTTTTCGTATTTTTTCAACTTTTTTCGACTGTAACTTCCAGAATCCTTAATGGATTTTTACAAAATATAGCTCAAAATGTTTGTTCGCATATTTACTATGTAATTATTTGATTAATATTTTTAATTTGTTTGTTTTGTAAAATATGAGACCCGAAATCCGAAACAACATTTTTGATCACCCAAAAATTGGTTTTTCGTGAATATCTCAAAAACAAGAGCTGACCTAAAAAAATGAATATGATATTCGTGTTCAAGAGGTTCAAATATATAAGAAAAGTTGGGTTTTATTTTGGGATATTTTTCTTGTAAACTAGTGGAATCGAGTCTTCATATAACTCTATGCTTGGGCTTTAATAATCAAGGAAGGAAGTCCGTCGCAAGATCAAGGAATATGTCACTAGCTGGATTATTTGCTGCCACATTTTAGTTTTGTTTCTGCAAATTTTTAATACAAATTTGCTATTTATCTCTTATTTTAATTTAATTTTTGCTATCTCATCATAAAATATTGGCCTATGTCATTTTTTATATGTGCTAGGATTTATTTTTTAGTTTCCCCTTCTATAAAAATGAAACGATTGAATTTTTATAAAAATATACGGGAATCCGGAACTGGGAAATCGCTTATTTTACACAAATTTAAAACAAAAAACTATCCCACAACTTTTTTGCAAGCCATTTTTTCACATAACCTAAAATTTGCCGTGGAAATAGAAACAAATCGAGAAAAAAAGATCTTTTCGTTTTTAATTTTTATCTTCCACAAAAAAAATTTTTTTCACTTTTTTATTTAGCGTATGCTTTTTTTGTGACACATTAAAAATTAAACTTAAAAGTAGACTTAAACTCTTCTATAAAACCTACCTAAAACAAAACATGGATACACATTAAATGAACTTACAATCGATTTGATTACGCGTTTTTTAGTAAAAAAGTAAAAAGTAAAATATTTTAACAATTGGGCAGTCATCTAAACATTAGATGTTTACATCGAGCGAGTCTATCCATGCTACTACATCGGGAGTAGCCAAATGGATGTCTGCGATGTCGCCATTGTATCGTCGGATTGGACACACAGTTGCAATGTGTTTTATGGTTTGTTGTGGAGCTCCGTAGTTACATTTAGGGCATGGTTAGATTAATCGATTGTTCGATTGTTTAATTGATCATTTCGCAAATTGTTCGATTAATCGAACAAAAAAATTATTAATCGTTTAATCGAAATTTACGAAAATGTTAAAAGTTTACAAATTTATTTAACGAATTTTGTACCGAATTGTGAAAAGGTTTATTGTCTAAAGATGTATTCTCTTTTTCTTACGAATTACTTTTCTAGTTGCTATGGGTTTAACACAAAGTACATTAATAACAAAATTTGATCCAATGCAAAAATTTTTACTTTGCCTTAAGTAATATTTTTCTTATTAATCCGAACAGTAAACTATGGTTTGAAGTATATTGAACTCCATTACTTTCCATTCTGAAGGAAACAGCTTGTTTCTTATCATTTTCAATTAGTACAGTATATTTTTAAACACATGATTTTGTAAGGTCTGAAAATTTCAATGACAGAGAGGGAGATACAGATCCTAGGCTAACGCCTAGAGCAACAATTTCACTCTATGGCAAAAAAGACCTACTTTACGCCCTTAATACATAGATAGCTATTAAATTTTTGTTTTTTTAATGTCATTGTAAAAGTTGAACTTTTAAATATGATATACGTATTATTTATATATGTATTTGTTTAAAAAAAATTAATAAAAATATTAGAATTAGTGAAAATTTTATTTAATCGATTAATCGATTAATCGGTGTTAAAATTTTCATATTAATCGTTAATCGATATTTAGTCCCAATCGATTAATCGACCATGTCCTAGTTACATTGTCCCCTCTGAAATGCCCCGTTTGTAGAAAGAATCAGCACAACGTCCATGATTCGTTCTTATTCGGTTTAGTGTAGTCCAGGTATGACGTGACAAATCGAAACCAGGTTGGGTAGAAGTCGGGTTAGTAATGGCAAGGCCTGTTGTGTTGTAATGATGCCAGGAGGTGTCCCAGGCATCCAAGATATTTTGTTTTTGTTAAATAAAATGTGTTGTGTAGTAGGAATTACAATATGTGTCACAATAACACATAAAAACCTTTTAAGACCAAGGTCCCACAACAACATACGTTCAAAGGTGTTGATGGACGTAAATCTTTCTTTTTTTGTTTTTTTATTTTTTTTGTTAAAAAATGGATAACTTAACAATAAATCCTATCACTGACAAAATATGACATAGGCCAATATTTTATGATAGAATAGAGAAAATAAAAGTAAATTAAAATGTAAATAGCAAATTATTACAAAAATTTGCTGAAACAAAACAAAAATGCAGTTGCCAATAATCCAGCCGGTTGCATATTCCTTGATCCTGTGACTCTCTTAAAGATAAAAGTCCACACATAGTTATATGAAGGCTTGTTTTTTCGAGGAAGCAATAACGTCTCATCATCAAGGATTATTTCCCAGCTAAGGTTGAGGGTGCTACCGTTGAATGAATACAGTTCATCTGCCACCACCCCCAAGATGTCACCTTGGCTAGTGATATCTCACTACTATTGCCAGTGGTATGTGATATCTCACGTTAACTCGTATGTCAATAGCAGGGACTGGAGTACGCGGGGTTGTCACACCCGTAGATCAAGTAAAAAAAAAAAAATTTTTAATTAACAAAACAATAAAAACTGGTCTCTTCATGCGGATGTTAAAATTAGTTGCCACCAGGTTGCTGGCTGTTTTATGTGAAGGCTTTCTTGACTGCAATCGACAACGATTCCGTAACGATTCCAATGTTGTTGGTTACCTTTTAATGTTCACGAATGCGAGCATGCGAGCGTCTGAGTGCAGGTGGAGCGATAGTGCTTAACACAGGGAGCCAAGGTAAAGGGGTCGATCTGATAGTACCACTTATAGTACGCATCGTGGCATGCAGCTGGCAGTCAACTTTTTGAGTATGTGTGCTATTCAACCATACTGGTGCGCCATACTCAGCCACTGATTAAACCAGACTTAGAGCAGTTGTGTGGAGGGTAGCTGGAGTAGCACCCCATGTCGAGTCTGCCAGTTTGTGCAATATATTTTTTCTCGTTTTAAGTTTTTTTGACGTACTTTCTAGGGAAGTTTAAAAGAAAGAGTTCTATCACGAGTAATGCCCAGGTTTTTAATGTTGGCTGTTGATTGTATTTAATGACAGTGCTGTTAAATAACACTGATAGAGTTTTGCCAGTTTGTTGTTTAAGTGGAAACAAGAACTCTCGGTTTTACTTAGATTAGGAAATAAACTCCACGTTCGAAAATAGTCATTCATTATTGCCAGGTCAGTTAAGAGCAAAACCTCCAAGACACCCATGTCTTTGTTTTGAGTGGCCAGGGTCCAATCATCAGCGTAACCAAATTTTTTGATGTTGTGTCAGGAATGTCACGAATGTACAAATTAAAAAGTAATGGCGCCAGGACGGAACCCTGAGGCAAACCATTGTTAAGCATTTTAGACCTATTACAGGAGTTATTTAGATGAACTTTGAATACACGATTACTCAGCATGCTGTTAATTAAACGCGAGATGGTACTACAAGGTATTGCATTGAATAGCTTATATATAATCCCAATTCGCCAGACCGTGTCGTATTCTGTAAGATCGATGAATACTGCGCCTGTTTTTAGTTGTTATTGATACCCAGCTTCGATATAGGATGTTAATGAGAGCAGTTGGTCAGTTCAACTGCAATTGGGACGGAAACCAGCTTGTTCCACTGGGATCTGGTCATTCAATATCGGTGCGATACGATTGTATATGAACCGATCTAGCAATTTATAGCAGGTGCTCAAAAGGGCAATCGGGCGATAGCTTCCTGGTTCATTGGATGGCTTACCTGGTTTAAGTATCGCTATCACTTTCGTAGTCTTAAAATGTTTTGGTAGATTGCCGGTTTCTAGGACATTCTAGAAAAATTTAGCTAGCCTCTGTTTTACATTTTTTCCAGCATTTTTAAGAAATTCTGGAAAAATGCCATCATAGCCAGCTGCTTTTCCATTTTTTTTTGGGACAGAGCTGATTCTAGTTCTTTGTTACTAAAAGAGTTCGCATACTTTGATGGAGACGAGCAATTGCGCTTCATTTCTCTTCATTTCTCTTAGTTTAATTGTTCAATTATGAAGGCGATTAATAGAAGAACGAGACATGTTTACTATGTGATTTGCAATGTTCTCTGGATTTATTTCATTGTTAGTTCAAGAAATTGAGTTTGAGCCACCCAGCTTTCGAAGGAGACTCCATGCTTCCCTGCTTGAATGGGAAAAATCAATGTTTTCAACAGCGTTAATCCACTTTCGTTTTCTCGCGGCGTCCAGTGAGTATATTAAGTCATCAGCCACGTCTGCCTCACCATACTAAGGTACACCTCATATAATATATCGTTCTCTCTACTCCAGCCAGGAATATATTCTTCACGAAAGCCTCTTGGAATGCATTTCTTTGCAGTTGAGATGAGAGCTCCAACAAATCTATCGTAATATTTAGAAATGGGTTGGATCCAGCGAATCACTGCATCCAACTCTAATCTATATTTAGCCCAGTCAGCTTTGTTAAAATTCCATCTAGGTTGAGGAGTAGAGTTAACGAGTGGGATTTGGATTCCTACCTCAAGAATTACTGAACGATGTTGAGAGCGTGGAAAACCTTGTAAGACAGCCCTAGATATTGGAATAGGGTTACGTTGTTCGTTTGTTGAGGAAAAACAGTGGTCGGAATTGTAATCGCTTCGCCATCTTGCAGATCTAAGGGTTTTCATGTATTTCGCATCATATACCAGGAACATGTTGTTATCATCCGCCCAGTCGGTCAGCTGCACGCCATTGGTATTACTATTTGAGTAGGACCACTGAGTGTGATGGCTATTGAAGTCACCAGCATATATTGCTGGGTGGTGAAATAATGGTAGAGTAGCAGCTGGCCATCCTGTATTTGGAGGCTTGTATACGTTTACAATTTTCGTGTCCAATATATCAACAACAATAAGATGTATATCGTTATCCGTCTGTGTAAGTACGTGCGTGCAGTTCAGGATTTCTGACTTAACATACGTGGCAGATCCATATGATTGATGGTAAATAGCACTAATTAATTTGTAACCACCAATGTTTCCTCTAGAAATAAGTTCAGGTAAGGTAAGCGCTTCATCTACTGCATGCGTTGCTTCCAGAATTACAACGTCGATGTCGTAATCTTTTAATAATCTTTGTAAATGTTCAGTTTTTGACCTGCTTATGCCTTCAATGTTCAATTGCAAAATACGGACTGAAGGTCCAATATTTTTTGTCTTGTGGTGCTGAAAAGTACCGTTGTTATTGTGATTTTGATTTTGGTTCATATTTATTTTTTTTGTATCACAGCCAAGAGTTCGAAATGAAATGTTTGGCTACGTAAGTTGAAATAGACAATTAGCGTAACCTAGGGTGCAGCGCGAATAGCCTATCTATTTAACACACCCCTTTTTTCCCCACACCCCTTTTTTCACTCAATTTGGTGAAAACGTACCTTATTATGTCCCTAATACTCTGTAATTTTTTGCAATTAAAATATTTATTTTTACGTTGATTTTGTTTTTAAACCAAAAATGTGACCTCATTTTCAGACGAAAATTCTCCTGTGCTGGAAACAGCTTTTTAAAAAAAATTAATAATATTTATTTTTTTTGAAATGTCTACTTTTAGATGGTGTAAAAAAAAAATAAACATTAACATAACATACACACGGAAACATTTTCCAGGAAATGTGAAAAACTGCTTAAACTTGATTTTAAAGAGTTATATATTTCAATGATTGTTTAAAAAGATTCATTATTTGTTAATATTTACCGTTGAAATTCTTAAAGCATATAAATTATTTTCATGGTAATGCTAAATTTTTTTACACCATCTAAAAGTAGGCGTTTCAACAAAAAATAAAGAATACTGATTTTTTTGAAAAAACTATTTCCAGCACAGGAGAATTTTCATGTGAAAATGAGGTCACTTTTTTGGTATAAAATCAAAATAAAACGTAAAAAGAAATATTTCAATTCCAAAAAATTACAGAGTATTAGGGACATAATAAGGTACGTTTTCACCAAATTGTGTGAAAAAAAAATTTTTGTTGGAGATAAAAATTAAAAACGAAAAGACCTTTTTTTCTCGGTTTTTTCTATTTTCACGGCAAATTTTAGGTTATGTGAAAAAATGGTTTATTTAAAAGTTATAGACCTTTTTATTACCTACAACTTTTGTTTTAAACTTTTTTCGATAGAAGGTCTACTTACGCTGAAAATCGTGAAAAACCATTTTCTACCCCTAAAAGCTCACCCCCATTTCACTCTCGTAGCTCGGATCACATTTATTTTATGTTTTCCATCATTTGCGCAATATTTTCTTCCTTATCCAAAAGTTTTAATGCAGTTACTAATTTTGTCCATTTTTTACCTGTTTTTAAGGTATCTGCATTCTGCACTGGTCTACGCTAGTAGGTTCCGTTTTCTTTTTTCTGATGTCGGTACAGACCAAAATATTGCTCTTTAAAAGTAAATGAAAGTTTCATTATTGTTTTCCAAACATGAGCTGAGACATTACGGTTCTGTTGAGTGTCATTTCTTAGCTAGCAACACTCTTAAGATACTGTTAATAACTAACTTTTATTAAAAGAGAAAATAGCATTCATATTCTTTAGAACACTTAAGGTTGGTTTAATCTACCAGCTTACACCTAAAACTACCTAGTTGCTGAACCAACCCACGACAGTATTACGACTTAGGACTTAGTCAAATCTAATAGCGGGTTTCGCAGATACTAGTGTGCTGGTTCTGTGATATTAGCTAGGTTGGACTGTTTGAAGTTTCAGATGGCTGTGATAATGGTTGTTAATGTTTCGCTTAAAAATATTTCCCTCAGTCCTCCAACATATCACATATATGCCAATTATAACGTTGACGAAACATGATCACGTTCACCGTTGTTCCTCTACATTCACGAAGACGATTTTTCATGTTATACATGGCAATCTATTATAATAGAATATAATACAATGTCCTCAATGGTCCCGATTTCTACTTTGTTTTTACTCTTGATAGTAACTATAATATTCAACTTTAAATTGAACTTTGTTCTCAATTCTGAATTTTATCTCGTATATTTTCCTGGGTCGACTGGATTGACCTGGATCGAATTATCCTTTTACTTCGTTACTGACGACTTTGAGTAAAATTTTACTCCAGTTTAACTTCAAAATCGTTAAATAAATCTTTGACATTTATATATTTTGCAGCTTGTATAAATTTGTCACAATTATAATGTTTAAGTATTTGAAATATAAAACTTTGTGTAGTAAACATAAAACAAAAAAACTAATTGATCATACAAAATCGTGCTTTTTTCAAATTATTATTTTTAAAATGTGGCGCCATTGCGCACGAGTACATAAATTGTTTTGGTTAGATTTTTTATAATTTTTTTAAACAGTTTTAAGTTTCATAAACAAATTAAATTTGAATGGATGAATTAAATCTTTACACTAGGTACATTGAAAATATTCTACAATATATTAACTTCGCTAATGGTGGTCGGTTGACTTCACAGAATTCAAAACAACTTTTAAACATAACATTCATTAAGTCGCGTGTTTTGTCAAACCTTTTTGGTTTAACTTGAGCAAAAAAAAAGTTTAATTTTATTGAATTACAATAACGAAAAAAAAAATTGACATCAATAAAATATAAATTATAAACCAAACGACAAATAAGTATACAAAATTGAATAAATAATAAAAGGGATAAAAATATTACGAATTAAAACAGAAGCAACCACCAAGTGCCACCAAGAAAAAAAATTATTATGCAAACCAAGAAAAACTATAAAAAAATTTCACTACTGGAAGTTTTTTTTTGGTTTGGATTATTTTATGTGATATTCAAATTTGTATTATAATAATTTTTTACGTATGTCTCTTTTGGTGTAGTAAATGTTGTGAACGGGTTTGTATTTTGTTAACTCTAATAATTTATAATATGGCCGATGGAAAATTTCAAGCAATTTTCGACATGTACTTCGACTTACTCACCAACGACGACTTAAATCTTTGATTCCACTTCGACTTCAATTTTCACTCGAGACTAACTCGAGTTTGAAATTTAAAATCCATTTCAAGTCTGTACATAATTCGTTACCGATTTCGATTCAAAGAGTTTCCCGTATATGTTCCCGATCACACTCCATAATACAGAAAAATGTAAATCAACAAAACATGCAAACAAATCAACTATATGCGATTCAAAACTATAAATCCGCGAAGAAAAAAAATTCCGATTGATTCATTGCACCAATAAATTTTTATATTTTATTTTGACAGAAAATAAGACTAAGATCATAACTTTTTTTTTTGGTTTTTGGGCAATAAAAAAATGCAACACAAAAATATTACTGAAATACGAAAAAAAAAAATTTAGCAAAATTATTTCGCGGTTTTGTTATTTCATTTATTTTTTTCACTTGATTTGTAATTCAAAAACAAAAAGTTGCAATAAATTTGTAAAAAAATTAAATAATTTTTGAAAAAGAAAATTTTACGTGTGATGTGACATGGTCGAATGCGATTGTTTATTGATGTTATATTGTAACCATCGACTTATAATAATGCGGATGAGCAGGAATTTTGCATGGTGGTCCTGTCATAGTTTTGTTTATTCGTTTCGTATATTTTTTATGATTATTTTATAGTTATTATTTATAGTTGGTTTGTTTAAATTTATTTTGGTTATTTCTTTTTAGCAACTGACTATTTAAAATGAATAAAATAAAACAAGAATTGAAAAATAGAGAAAATTTCTTTGTTTTGTTTTTCCATTTGTTTTCAGAATTCTGCTAGATTCTAAGAAATCAAAAGAATAAGAAGAAAATAAATTATGCGGTTGTATAGCTGCACAAAAAGACTTATTTCATACAAAACTCTTTTTTTTCCAGTTACAGTCGAAGTACAATGGATTAACTGAAGTTAGATTTTCTCTGATCTAATGTTTTCTTTCCTAATCCACTGTAATAGAAAAAAATGTTTCATCGTTCGTGTAAAAACCCATCAACAAGAGCATTGCTTCTGTAATGAAGCGATTTAAATGCATGGGATGGGACTGTTATGGTGAATATGAATGAGAGAAAATATATATAAGAAAAATAAAATAATTTTTTGTTGTTGTTTTAACTATAGGGATGAAAATAACAAAATGTAAGTCTCTACATATAAGAATTTAAGATTCGGTTTTTTATTTTATTGTTAGAAGAGGGAGTTAATATGAAAATTGCACAAATAGAATAACAAAACAAAAATAAATAATAATAAGAAGTATGGAAATACAACAAACGACTTACTATTAGTATTATTATTACTATTATTATTAGTTTTCTTTCGTTTTCCTGTGCTTGAAATGGTATTACAAAGAAATATCACGGGCATTCAGAAATATAAGTTTATAGTTGCGCCATTCTTATAAAGTCCATTCAAGATTAAATATATTTTTGGATTGGATATTTTTTGTTGTTACTGAATTTTGCGTTTTGGTATCGTGTAGTCTAGATAGTGCGAAGTTGAATATTCTGGGGCCCTATTCCCGAACACACAAATGTAATCACAATATT